>VXBC01004838.1:1148131-1246117 GCA_013399945.1 Ploceus nigricollis | reverse complement strand
AAAAAAAAAGAGAGAGAGAGAAAAGAAAACCTCTGTGATATCAAGGGATGAGGTTTATGATTAAGATGAGCTCTGTGACTTCATGTACCTGTATATAAAACTGGCATTTACATGGAAATTTTTATAAAGGCATTTGGTGAGACTTGATATCTCAATATCTTGGGCAAAGATAATATGGATAAAACTGTGTAACATACCACACAGTCCAAACTGCAAAATTGTTTTAGTTACATTTTAACCATCTAAAGAGAATGCAAGCAATCAGATAAAGCTTTGATGTCATAGAGAAGACTGACTGATCCTAAACTATGCTATACTGTAAAACAAGTGTTCAATAGCATCAGAGCCCTAAATTCTTTGACTACACGACCCTCAGCAGCATTACTAACATATCTGTTCTTGTCCCTAGTACATCAGAAATGACTGGTTCAGTGCTGCCATCAGAAGAAAGGCACCAGAGCTGAAAAAGAGATTTTTACCTGAACAGCCTGATTATATCAGGATTCAAATTCTTGCTCTTCCCAATGAAATGCTGAATTTGTCAGGAGAGAATCGTGCAAATGATGGGCAAAACTTTCTGTATGTACCGGTGCAGTTGACCCAGGATAGCAAAACATGCAAACAATAATTTGTAACTCTAGCTATCACATAGAGTAGATTAGCAGCTAAAACTGTAGAAAGGCTACTAGAATCCTGACAGCAAGGAGGAGCAGAATTCTATGTTATGCTTTTACTTGCAAGAAGTATGAACATAGAGATAAAAAGCTGGCATGTTTCATCTTCCCTCTCCTCTGGCCAGGTCTAATGGAATTCTGGCTATCAATAAAACAAAAGGGTGATTGAATTTTGACACTCTTCTTGTGAAAGTGAATAATAAAACAGAAAACCTTCATCTTTGACCATGGTCCAAGAGAAATTACCCTTGTGTTTTATATTAAATTAATATTTGATGTAATTCCATTTAAAATTTGGAGTTATACACTATCATTTGGTAATAATGATTTAATTTCAATTTGATTAGATGTGCTTCAGCTTATTGTCATATTCATTAACTACATTCACTACCATGGTAGTGTAATGTTAATCTGTTCGTTTGGATTAATTTCCCCCAGTCAAACAACCTGGGCAGAAGTGCTCTTTCTGGGTTTTACAGATACATAATGTCTACTTCTAAATCAAGAGTATAAACTTGAGATTACTGTCTCTGCTGTAAACATAGGTAAAGAAAAACTGAAGTTCCAACAAAGTGCCAGGCTGATGATGCTTACCATTACTTCTCTTGATTTACTAACTGATTTTCAGGCCTTACATATCTTTAAAAAGCAGCTGGGCTTTTTAAATACCGTAATTTTTCATAAGCTGATGAGTAATACTGAGATTTAGAGCCCCCCAGCAAACATTCCTGCTATGATCTAATTCTCAAAAGAACACATTTACAATATTTACCCCCTAAATTTTGTATTTCTGTTATACATTGTTTCTGAAAATCCTCAAGACTCCCAGAAGCATTCTTTTCCTACATTTCTGTATTCACATATTCTCACCCTTCAGCACTTCTTTTGCAACTGAAGTCAATAGCACTTTCGTTTGTAAGGACATAGGGAGTATGTATGTGCATCACAAATTATGCCAGTGATTTTTTTTAATTCAAAATATGATTAAAACTGATCAGAGAACTTATCTCATTCTTTTGAGATCTTCTGCTTGAATTTGTTTTGATTCCTCATACAGACTGACATAAAAATGAAGTTAAACATTATAGGTGGCCTGAGACCCATCTACAAAACCAGATGTGAATCTAGGGCTAATCAAGATTCAGTACTGAATTATAGGCTTAAAATATCACATGCTTGGGTGAAGGAGTGCTATAAAGAGAACTTCATGTACACTGCTATCTAAGATCTTAAATGCTCAACTCAATATCTTGTTCATAAAACAGTACTTGCCCATTATGAACAAGCCATGATCTTACCAGAGGTTCAGTCTGAAGGATTCTCAAAACGAGAGCCACCACTTCAATGCTGACTACCTTGAACATAGGTATTTCTGTGTTGAACTGAGAAAAAAGCACAGAAAATATAAGCAAAGGATGTTTGGATAAAAATATGTAATGTTTACTGAAAAAGCTGAACAACATCAAAACTATTCTTGTGAGTTCTTGCTTGGATGGGAATTAATCCTGAGCTTGCAAAAAAGACTCTACATTTTATGATAATTATTTTAAGGGCAAAATGCTAATAAGAAAGCTTTAGAAAAAAAAACCCTAAATACAAACCAGTAAATTACCTATTGATAATTTATATTTTAATTATAAATTGACTTTACCAGATGGTAATCTGATATTTACAGAGAATAGCAACATAGGGCTCATTCCTTTTATTACAAAGCAGCAGCTACATAAACTGGCATGGGCATTTACTCAGCCACCAAGTGGTCCTCTCTCAGAAATTGTTCCCCTAATAGGGCCAGGGAGCAGTGGTTCCCTTTCAAAGGGATTTTTGCCATTAAAATGCAATCTCGGTCTCTGAATTTAAATTACTCTTCTCTATTATAATCATTCAGTTCTACTATGCAGGTACTTGAATGTGATTTGAAAAAATACTTACACGTGTGAACATCTGGAAATAAAGTTTTCATTGCCATTGTATGGCAGTGCATACTTTTTTTTTCAGAATAAAAAATACACAGCTAGAGCTATGTAGGTTCTCTGGCATGTCCAATTTTAAACAATGGCATCAAACACCTTGTTAATAAAGGGATTGCCAGAACTTCAGATCTGCTGCAACCTTTTTTATCAGAAGCCATCACTAGATCAGTGAAATTTTGCCTCTGCTGGGAAGATTTGCTACTCAGCCAGGAAAAACAGCAGTCTTTCTGTCTGTTTCTCGTAGTTGTTTCAGTATTTATCTAAATTCAAACTGCAAAGCATGCTGGGTCTGAGTTCTTACTTTTTCCTTTGATACCCTCTTTGAACAGTTCTGGCCCTATTCTTGCCCCAAGAATACCCCTCTAGGGATCTCACTAAATAAACATTGCTCAGGACTCTCTTACTTAAAATTATATCCTACCTGATGAATTCATTCATTACACAGAATAGATCAAGCATAGTAGAAACCAACATTCAGTGCAAGTAGAAAAGGGATGGCAGGGAAAGAAAAATAATGGCAAAACCTGTAGGGCTTTTAGTGAAAGCAAAGAATTCATTCAAATTCTTAATCTAGCCTTAACCTATTCCATGTAGTGTCTAAGAAGGGAGAGTGGGAAAGAATGGATCAAATGTCTCAAAGGACATGCATTAAGGAAAAAATTATCCATGCTCATAAGCCCTTTTAACATTGAGAGTAATATAATTTTTAATAAATGACTTGCTATTTAGATTGAAATCAGTTGTCTCCTTCCCCTTCCAAAAGATTCACACTGGAGATTGCAAAAGAAAAAACAATTATTTCTTTCTGTCCTACTCACTTTAAGCCCACTGGCCAATGTGACAGAAAGACTACTAAAAGTACGTGTGAGCTCATAGTAGTGCTTGACGTTTCGTGCTGGTTTTAGCATCAGACAGAAATTAAACTCCAAATAATCCACTCCCCTTCTTGCTCTTTCTGGTAAAGCAGAGAATATGGATTGGGGTCACAATTTACTGAAAGCACAAAGCAAGAATAAGACATGCACAATAACAACAGCAACATTAACAGCAAAACCTTACAAAAAGAGGAGGTGTTTTGCCCCCAAAAAGGTGTTTACCACTGGGAACAAAAGCACTGTGGGGTTGTCATTTTCCTACCACCTCCCCTGTGCACCTCTGGGCTCAGCTGGGCTCCCTCTTGGCTCGGCTGCTACTGGCACCACTGCTCTTGATCCCTTCATTATTACAAAAGTCAGACCCATCCTGCAAATCAAGACCAGGCTTCTGTCTTTGAAAAATACATTTGGTTGCATAAAGGCTCTGAACAGCAACTGTGAAATTTATTAAAGCATGGAAAGAAGTATCTGAAACCAGCAGCTGGTTCATTTTAATCATTTGTCAAGATGTAGATAGGCTACAGAGCCAGTTCTTTAAAAATGAGGTTTGTGTCCCATGAAGTCAGATTAGGATCTTTGCTGTTGTGCTCTGCTTTGCAAGTTTGCTCTGCGTAGCCAACATCAAGCAGTGTCTCATGCTGCTGGTTTGTAACAGGTTGAAATATTAACATGTGGAAAAGTCAAATATTCAAGAAAATTTTTAACATATTGAGGGCTCTTGTCTCATGTCACTTTCTCAGTTATTCTGTATCTTACAAAAAAGTGTGACTTTGACATTTTATGTTGCTTCTTACACCTGTATCTTGAAAATTTCAGAGATGTTCGAATGGTAATGCACAGTGATGCGATAGACATCTGTCAAGCCCAGGCATACCAGAAACCATGACTTCCTGTGGCTGGTTTGGGACAGGGTGATTAATCAGATACTCTCTTTTGCTCAGACCTCCTGTAGAATTCTCGAGAAGAATGTTTGAAGGCTACAGCTGCTTGCTCATCCTCAGCCAAATTCAGATCTCTTAAAATTCAGCACAGTCCTATATGCAGAACAGAGAAAACCAAGGTAATGCAGATTCTAGGAAGAATAGCAGCCACATTTTTCTAGTAACAACTTGACAAATATGCTGCAAAAGTAATTACAACACTTGAGCCAATATTCTATCATTAGGTTTCAAGTGTAGGATTTTTAGTTCTTCCTCACTGGCAAAGCTTTTAAAATCTTATCTGACATACCTTATTGTGTCTTTCATTTTATACAGTCTTTTTTTTGCTTGCTGGTATTGTTGCAGATATGAATCATAAAGTGTATTTGCATAGTATTAGGAGTCTATTTTCTTTTTTACATGCAAGATGGAAAAAAATTCTTTAATTCTAAAAAATGTAGCTATTCAAAATGTGACTCATTAAATACTCAAGCTCTTAAGCACTTCAAAATACTGCTAATGAGGCTGTCATTCAATCACTCATTTGGGCATACCTCTGATTTTGAACATGGACCTGTTGAACCTAACTCTTGCTTGAAGATAACAATGAAATTAAGGACCTTGCATGATCAGAACCCAAAAGAGGTTCATTCCAATCTACAAGAGCAGCCATTAAAAAGTCTAAGCCACTTACAAACAGGAGATTTAATGTATTTACATCTGTTCTGTTCTTCATGTACCGAGAGACAAATAATCCTCGAGACACAGACTCCAGCATATTAGAGCCCAAAACAGTATCTTACTAGTCCAGTCATTCTTAAATTTAGTGGCACAAACAGGAAATATATCTGTTTTCTCAATATCTGTTAAATACACCATCTCCTTTCCTGTTATCCTCCCCTTCCATTTCTGCTCTCTCCTGTCACTCCCTCCCACCCCTTTCTCCTGCAAAAACATGGAATGAAAAATATGCAGAAAGGTCAAGGACAGAGAGTTTTTTTATTGATATATAGAAAGGGCTTACAGTTAAGTAATGACAAGTTTAGTCAGGAGTCATCCAACTACATTCTCTTTCCTAAAAAAGAAAAAGATTAAGCATTCACCCACAAATACCTCCTATGGCCTTAGTATATCCCATTGGTGACAGGCTATTAAAACAGCAGTGTAATTTACTACCCTTCATTACTATCCTTTGTCTCACTAAACATTTGTTTCACATCTATCAAACCATTTAGTGTTACTTCCTGTTTCATATCATAATTAGCATTCCCAGAAAACATAATTTATTGCTGATTTGTGCAGTATATAGCACAGTCAATAAAAAAACCTCCAACATCTTCTGGATATTTTATTTATTTTGGGGCTGTGTTTGCCTTCATTTCTTTTACTGCAGCTCTACTCACAGACTTTGCACTCAAACCATCATGACCGCTGCATTTACAGTGTTGCTCTCTAAATTACTCACTTTTCTTCTTTTGTCTGTGTCTCTGGGTTCTTTAAGGGATCTTATTGATCAGAAGACAAAAGAGCTGACACTTTAATTCAGCACTATCCAGTCTATGCTTCTGCAATTCCTTGAAGCGCACTGAAATTCCAGAACATCTTACTTTTTGATTAAAAAGTTGATTCTAAAAATATCCAGGCTTGTCTTGGTCTCAGGTTTTGAATGTATCTGAAAACAGGAGAGGTGAGAAAGGAAATACTAGTTTAAAGAAATCCACACACTGTCAAACCAATATTATTGTTCAGCCATACCACAAAAGGAATAAAAAGGAATTTAAGGGAGAGTTTTGAATGAAAGAAGAATCAAATGCTCACATTCTCCACAAGGGAACTTTCCAATTCTACCTAACTACAAAATCATATGTGATAAAACCACCCTCTTAATCAGGCCAGGATCTGAGGGGAAAAAGAAAAAAAAAAGAAAAAGAAAAAAAGTTTTAGCAAGCTGAGTAGCTTTTGTCAAGGTTGAAAAAAGTTTCACATGCTCCTAGGAGCCTCAAACTGCAATTGTGAGGCAATTGTCAGACAATATCTCCTGTGACACAGACGTATTGAGGAACAGGAGAGCAGGGAAGAGACATTTATGAAAAATGAAGTTTTAATCCAATTCCATCTGAGATGAACAATGAAATCACAACTTCTTTTAATGCTGAGGGAAATCTTCCACACACAACTTAGTCTATTAAACTCTCCTCAACTATATACATGTAAAATTTTACAGTACTACTCCTTCAGACTCCGAAATATATAACCCAGAATAATACATAGCTTATATAGACTTAGTAAAATATATTAAAATATTTATATATCAAAAGCATGTGACCTCAAATAAAGCCATGATTGGTTGTATGTGTCCTCTCTATTAAGCTGTGGTGATCATTACAAACCTACTCAAATTTCCCTTATTTGATGCCTTTGCAATGTATGTCTTTTTCTAAATGAGCATTTTCTCCCAATCTCAGGTATATTTTAATGTCTTGTTGTGCAGAACTTTACATGATTCCTTCCACAATTTCATGAGTCTAATTAAGGTATTTATTAACGCTTGCTAAGACAGTAATTCCAATACTGTGGAATTACCATATTTTGTTTTGAGAATGAG
The DNA here is from genome assembly GCA_013399945.1 of Ploceus nigricollis. Classification (NCBI taxonomy): domain Eukaryota; kingdom Metazoa; phylum Chordata; class Aves; order Passeriformes; family Ploceidae; genus Ploceus; species Ploceus nigricollis. The sequence goes on along the minus strand of VXBC01004838.1, from coordinate 1,239,070 downwards.
AAAGATCCCAACTGTAAAACTTTCTCTATCCCTGGAGCAACAGGACTGAAACATTGCCCTGGAGAACTCAGTCCAGAATTCTTAATTCTGCAGGGACACAATGTCTTCAGGCATTTGGACTGATTAATTAATAAAAATAGAATCTGGGCTATCACCTGACCTTGACAGCAGAAGTTCTTCATTTTTATCTAGCTGTCAGTTTGCTACTATCACAATAAATGAACCTGCAATGCTTATTGCAGCTTCAGCAACACCTACCATGGATTGTACACAGTCAGTACCCTATATCAATTTTCTCTAAACGGAATGCTTTTCCTGAGAAAACTATAGCAATGCAAACTATACTCTTTCATACGCTTATATTTTTTAGAAGGTTTAAAATACTCAAAGGACTATCGGGGGCATTCTAATTGATTCTAAAAGCATGAAAATGGGAGGCAAAACACTTGGCACCATTTGTAGGAACAGGAGGTGATCAGATTTTAAGGACATGGATGTCCTCTGTATGTCTGCTCTGCCTTAGAATGTGCACCTGTTGAAAATTATTACTGGTTTCACTAGATTGTCTGGTCTGAAAAAGTGCTCTCTCCTGTACTGTTTTGTTTACAAATGTTGTTTGTGGAGTGAAGTGTTGTCAGTGGAATGCTTGAATAATACTGTGGACATACTGAATATGAAATTGCTCTCTCACTGGAGAAAATGGGAGCAACTATGCCAAGTCATTAAAATATGTTGGTTTCAAGTAAGTTTAAGGGCACACTCAGGGCCATATAGTGTTTTTAATGAAGATTTCAAGGTCATCAATAAATAATAAGATATTAAATCTTAAACTCACTCTAAGGTATATAGTACCTGTTTTTAAAAATTAATGAATTGAGCACAGAATTGTGGCACAGTTGAAGTAAATTTCTGGAGGAAGATGATTTGTGCTGATGTGCTGGACTAGGCCTTGAATGATCTTGGATCCATTCCCAGTTCTGCCCTCAACTTCATCCAGAGCCACATAAGCTTCTTTAGACAACACTGCAAAGCTGTTTAGATATTTTGAGATGCACAGAGGTGTCTGCTAGGGTTTTGAAAATACTTAACTACACTTGGCAATTATATCCTCTGGAATTTGGAGACTCAACCTCAAATGTGGCCTGTACACAAATGATAAAGAGCATAGAGTCCTCGTTCAGACAATACTTTATCTAAGTCTCAAATTGATCACCACACCTCAGCAACCGAATCAAGTTAAGTCAATACCTCCTCACTGCTGGGGACAGTTCACTTTCTGTACCTGACAGAATTTAAATTCCTGTGATTTAGGGTGATTAGCCATCCCATGGTGACTAAGTAGAGAATGCTTAATGAATAACCCTTCGGTTACCAGAATAAATCCCATCATTTAACCACAAATATGAGTTTCTGGTTGAGGTTTCTACATTTTTTTTCCCTGAGTATTTCTAGGGGATAAATGTATTAATGTCCTCTGAAGAGATTCTAACTGGATCAGACAATGTCATAAGAAAATTTTGAGCAGAATAATTTGTCATGTTGAAGCTAGACATATTCTCAGAGAAAATGTGTAAATAATTGGGAGTTCACAAACATTTTCATTTTACTACTTACTTACATAAGGATTCTAATTAGTGCAAATCACTAAAGCCCAAATCACCGAAATCCACTGACAATAAGACTCTTTTACATTCCTTAACCCTTCCTGGTGAAGTGATTTAAAATTAATCTGCATGGCAGAGTAGATAGAACTCTAACCTAAAATCTGTCAAGCCCTAGAACATAATGTCCAGAAGAGGAAGTAATTCCCAGAGATGATTTTTTAAGAGGGAATAATGTGCAAGGTAACCTTTAAGACAAGAATGATAGCTTGTATGGGATATCTTAGCTCCTTTAATTCAAGACTTTCTATATAGCCAATGCACTGGGCTACAACCAGAAGTAAAAAAAGAGTATGAGAACAGCAGAAGATAGAAACTACAACTGCTGATATGGTAAGATCAGGATGACTAAATCCAGTGGACAAATACACTCTTAGGTGGATGTACTGGGTGCTTTCCAAGAATCACAGAAACATCAAGGCTGGAAGGGAACTCTGGAGATTATCTATTCCAACCTGCTGCTGCCAAGGCAAGTCACCTAAAACAGGTTCCACAGGAACATGTCCAGGTGGGTTTTGAATGTCTCCAGAGAGGGTGGCTCCACGTCCTCCCTGGGCAGCCTGTTCCAGTGCTCTGCCATCCTCAGTGTAAAGAAGTTCTTTCACATGTTGAGGTAACATTTCTTGTGTTTAGTTTATGGGCATTGCTCCTCGTTGCTTTGCTGGGCACCACTGAAAAGGGTCTGACATCATGCTCTTGGCAGCCCCTTTGAGATATTCATGTGCATTAATGAGACCCCCTTTCAGTCTTCTCCAGACTAAACTGGCCCAGCTCCTGCAGTCTCTCCTAACAAGAGGGATGCTTCAGACCCCTAAACCATCTTTGTGGCCTCTATTGGACCCTCTCCAGTAGCTCCTTGTCTTTCCTGAACTGTGTAGACCAGAACTGAACATGATACTCCAGATGTGGCCAAGCAGAGGGGCAGGATCACCTCCCTCAATCTGCTGGCCATGCTTCCTTGATGCACCCAAGGATACCATTGGCCTTCCTGGCTGCAAGGGCACTGCCAGCTCATGGTCCACTGGTCACCCACGAAGACTCCCAGGTGCCATCCACAAAGACTCCACTCTCCACAGAGTTTCTCTCCAGCAGGTCAGCCCCCAGCCTGTGCTGGTAGTAGGGTTATTCCTTCCAAGGTGCAGGACCCTACATACACCTGTCCTTGCTGCACCTTAGTAGGCTTCTCTCAGCCCAGCTGTGCAGCTCTGCAGAGAGAGTCCTGTTGAATGGCAGCACAGCCTTCAGGCGTATCAGCCACTCCCTACAGTGTCATATTACCAGTAAGAATTGTGCAGAAGAGAGTGCTCTTGTATTCCTGAAATAGCATACAAAGTCCATAGACCAATGCCCTCAGGCACAGCATAAAACTGTTGGGAAGCTAACAGAGTCTTGAGTAAAGGAATAGAGGATATGAGATCCTGAAGCTCTCAGCTCCATCTCATGGAGGCTAAGTGTAAGCTGCTCTGTTCACTAAAAATCTCTGGCTTCCAATTATGTATGAACAGCCTCACCACTGTCCTCGCAGAAGTTACAAAGGAATCCCCAGGTGCAAAGCACCAGCCAGGCTGTTTTCCCAACAGCTTGACAGACTAAATCCTTGGCCTTCCAAGTGCTCTTCAGGTCAAAATCAGACTTCCCCCTAACTAAACCCAACTGTCAAGTATTCTTGATAATGGTGCCTTGAGTTATGGTAGTGGAATACAAGTACAGGCCCTAAAACACTCACTGAATACTCATAACCATCCAGCACTATTTACAACACTGCCAGCTTGCCAAACTCCCTGTGAGTGTCTATCACAGCAACTCTCTACATTGTGAATGCCAATAGGGAAGAAGAAATAGCTTGCTGTTAGGGGCAATAGTAGAAAAGACTGCAACACACAGGTATATCATATTGCAGTAAAATCTTAGGATGATATTAAAAAGCAGGGAAAAAGGAAGACTTCATTGCTGAACACCTTTCAGACATTTTTAGGCATACTCTTCACCTAGAACTACTTGTTACAAATTCCTGTACAATACCACAGGACAGAGAGTGGGAGTAGAAACTATCCCTGAATAGTCAGTCACTGCTTCAAAAAGTATTTTTTATATAAAAATATGATGGCCCTCAGGATCACAAGAGAAGCAAGACAGAGGCAGTAGCTAAAACCTGAAGTTACGGTATCATATATTGTTCATGAGGCAAGGAAACATGAGGGAAAGTAGTAGAAGATGGTTTGAAGAATTTAAGAAATAGTTTCTGAGTTTGGAAAGACAGACATACTGGAAGGAAGTTCATTCAAAACATTTTGTTAATCCAAAATGATTCAAAAAGGCAAAGAGAATATAATATGTTTCAAATGAGAAGGGATTTTATAGTTTGATGGAATACATATTTAAGCTGCATGTATATTTTAGAAATACAGCTTAGAAGAAGTGTACTTGTAGAAGTTGGTTAGGACTATTTTTGATCTGGGAGAAATTTCTGAATTAATCCATCAAGTTGGTCCCTTGGTGTTCTCAATAGTCAAATCCCATAAGATGTGTTAAAACTGAATAGTAGTAAAATGGATTTTAAATAACATAAATGAACACTATGTATTAGAGTGCTTTATCTGCAGAGAATTTGTCTTTACTGAAATTCAAACCATGCTGAAACTATTTGCTCTGACATCTTCTGACAAAGTAGAATCTGCTGACTTTCTATAAGGAATTGAAACACATGTGGCACCTAAAACCTCTCATGCTGTAAAAGGAGGAAAAAACTTGCTTAAAATCACTGGATGTATGTCACAACTCACATTACAGCAGGAGTTAGTGAAATGAAAGAAGATGAAGCCAGAAATATGGTGTAATTGAACAGAATAGCCCTTACTACTTCTTGTGTGACTAAGACATGTGAAAATTAAAGTATTTGGAGAACACCACAAATGACCATAAAATCCTACTTCCAGCTACTCGGCAAGCAAGCAAATGTTTCTAGAGAGGCCTGGAGGACATACTTTTAGTACACGACAAGAATACACGAGCCAACTTATGCTGGTAGGCAACAAGAAAAGCCTAGGGTTCTTATCACACACATTTAGAAAAGGTAGCATTCTTCACCTTTAAGCACAAATACTACAATTATATATAGCACATCAGTTATGTACACAATATCCTTCATGTACCACGTTTGTCATGACCCCAGGTCAATACCATCCTTTGATCAGGAATCCTAAAACAAACATAAAACCAAAGGAACTTGAGCACTGCAGAGAAAAAGCTGAGTCTTTCACAGCCACTAAAAATGTACACACAATAATCTTTAATTTCAGTAGAAGATATTTGCCTTTGAAACTTTTAGCAGAGAAGATTAAGTCTACCTCTTATCACAAACATAACCATCAATTAAGGTTTTCAGCGTCTTAAAGGATCATGAAAGGATTTAGTCAAATTTTGCTGTGTCAGCCAGTGTGGATGAGCGCCATATCAGCTTTTCCTAGAAATGGAGATGTTTTTCTTTCTATCCTCCTCCCCTTTCAATTAAAAGAAAAATCATGCTTTCTAGGTACAAATACAAACAACTGAACTTAGAGTCACAGAATTATTTACGTTGGAAAAGATCTAAGCTCATCCAGTCTGTTAACTCAGTCATCCAGCTGTTAACCCAGCATGGCCAAGTCCACCATTAAATTATGTCCCAAAGTGCAACACCTACATGTCTTGTAAGCATCTCCAGGAATGGTGACCTCACCACTTCCCTAGGCAGCTTTTTCCAATGCCTGACAGCCCCTTCCATAAAAAAATTTTTCTAAGATCCAGTCTAAACATCCCTTGGCACAATTTGAGGCCATTCCCTCTTTTCCTATTGCTTACTACTTGGGAAAAGAGACAGCCCCCCACCTGGCTATAACTTCCTTTCAGGTATTTGTAGGAAGCAGTAAGATCCCTGAGCCTCCTTTTCCCCAGGCTAAACATCCCCAGCTCCCCTAGCTGCTCCTCACAGGACTCACTCTCCACATCCTCCACCACCTTCACTGCCCTTCTCTGGACCTGTTCCAGCACCTCACTGTCCNAACTTCCTTTCAGGTATTTGTAGGAAGCAGTAAGATCCCTGAGCCTCCTTTTCCCCAGGCTAAACATCCCCAGCTCCCCCAGCTGCTCCTCACAGGACTCACTCTCCACATCCTCCACCACCTTCACTGCCCTTCTCTGGACCTGTTCCAGCACCTCAATGTCCTTTCTGAACTGAGGGGCCCAGAAATGGACACAGCACTCGAGGTACAGGGCAACAGCCATTGTCCTGGCCCTTTTGGCCACACTACTCCTGATACAGGCCAGGATGCCATTGGCTTTCTTGGCCACCTGGGCACAGCTGGCTCATATTCAGACACTGCCAATCAAATCCCCCCAGGTCCTTTTCCATTGGGCCACTTTCCATTTGTTCTGCCCCCAGCCTGTAGTGCTGCCTGGTGTTGTTGTAACTCAAATGCACTTCACCTCGCTGAACCTCAGGCAGTTTGCCTTGGCCCATCAATTCAGCCCTTCCAGATCCCTCTGCAAAGCTTTCCTCCCCTCCAGCAGATCAACATTCCCACCCCATTTGGTGGTGTCTGAAAACTGATGAAGGGTGCCCTCGATCCCCTGATCCAGACAATAGATAAAGATATTAAATGAGATTGGACCCAGTACTGAGCCCTGAGGAACACCACTGGTGACCAGCCACCAGCTGGATGTAACACAGTTACAATCTAATGACTTTTCATGTTCAGAAAGAAACTGCAGCCTTCACACTTCGATGGGTATTCTATAGGAGTTTCTACACGAGTTCTGTTATAAACAAAGCAACATTAATGGAAATAAAATTCCAGAAAAACCTGCCACTCTAATTTACCTCTGTTTAAAGAAGCACAGTTTTACAGTTGGAGTCACTTTTGCAATTCAAATGAGTTTGTACATACTCCTAGCCTGTCTGAAATTACCATACTTAAAATATAAAATGATCAAGAGAGATACGAAATGAGCATTGAAACAGAAAGCTCAAATGACTGAATCTCTTTCTGAAAAAGAAAATTAGAACTACTTCTTCATTTACTAATAACCTAAAATACTCTCAAGGAGGTTTGGAAAGAACATGGGAAAAAACCTTAAAAGTGTGACCATTGAATAGAAGAGAAATCAAATGACTGCTCAAAGATCAAACTGTATGAAAAAAGTCAGTCTCATTATTTCATTATAAGTTTACGCAAAAGGTAAAAATATTGGTTTATAATAGAGACATAACATACAAAACAGAAAATGCCTTCAGAAAATAGCAACATATTTTAAACCCACCAGAATTAAACATTAAAATATAATGTTTATGATTTAAAATGTTGTTGTAACCTTTGAAGGGAGCCATAGCTCCAGTTCTGCTCTGTGAGCAGGATAAGTCAAAACTCTCACAGTATATGGCTACAGTATATATAATTGTGCAGCTATTCTGTCACAAATGCTGCCTGTAGGGATCTCACTGTACATTGTGTGGGTACATAGCTACTCATTTAAATTATTCTAAATCAAGATTTGTGAAAAGAAAACCTGCAGTTCACAACAAATTTATTTATGCCTAGTAGCTTTCTTGTAGGAACATCATAGAAATGTTCAGCACATCTGATAAAAATTTGGAAAACTATGTATATGCATCTATCTTGTTTTCCTTCAGGAAAAAAAACCAGACAGTCTCAACTCAGAGCTCCTGTCTTTATACAGTTAGATCTCATTTCACTCTCATTGAACAGGCAGTTGATAAACACAAGCCATTATTCCACAGGCATTAATAATCACTTTAATTCCATTTTTAACTATCACTGAGTTGCTACTGTCATGTGCAGATTACACTGGTGTGAAGTCATTCACTGTGACACTTTGCTTTGAAGTTCTTGGAAAATACATGTTCCTGTTAGCTGCAGACTCACACAATAATCTTCCACAGGCCATAGAAACTTCTACAGTTAACATCAGGCATGTGTTTGTCCACCACTGGACATGTGTGTGCATGCTCACCATTGATTCCCAGTTTGAGAATGATATTCCTAGTAGTGTAAGGCAGGGAAATACTGTTTCAAGCATAAATCCATAGCATTTAGGATGTCAAAATTTGATCACCTCTGGTGCCAAGCCCATGGCCCACCTAAATGTAGTAAGGTAGGACAAATTGCAATGGCCATAATAATCATTAACGAAAAAGGATGCTCTAGTGAGAATACATTAATACCTTGAGATGACATATCACTCCATTCTGGGAAGCAGTTACCAAAATATGACAGAGGTCAAGGAACTTAAATGCTTTTGAATACTGCACAAATCATCCTAATTGTTGGAATGATACTTGCATATGAACACATCAATATTGCCTGTATACAAAATAAATGAATAATTAAAATATGTAAAGAAAACAGCCTAAGCTGTTTGTTTTGCTATTTAAAACAACAGGTTTACATAGTGCAATGAAATATTTATTCACCATGTTTTCGTTTTGCTGATCTATTTTTCTGGATTGATTACCTCTGAAAGCTTTCCTGACATGAGCTTTTGTATACTGACAAAGGCAAGGTGAAGTGAAGCATCTTGATTAGCTACCATGCAGATCAGCTTCTAGGCAAGCTTACCAGAGCAAGAAGAACAGAGAGCATGTGGTCAGGGGAATGCATGATGCTAAATCAGGTTTTAAAGAGAAGAGTAATCCACCCTCATATTTTCACAGAAAAACTAGCAGATAATACTTACAACTGAGCCTTTAAATTTTGGGTCAGTTCTTTTGAGAAATAGCAACAAAAAGAACGGGTAGATTTGATTGCTGTGAAAGCTGTAGGTATTCTGACAATGTGATGCCTCATATTCAGCAGGCTTCAAACCACACCCATGCCTTGATCCCTATGACCCCCTGACCTTGTCAAACTTTCATTATACTGGATTGAAACTACATCACTGTACAATATCTATACATGTGTCCCTAAAAAAATATATTTTAACAAAATTCTACAGTTGTATGACTATTTACTGAACTTAAAAGGCAAACAGACTTGTTGAACTACTTCTGCATATTATATTAACATCCTCCAAAGGATTATGCTGTCCTTCCCATACATGAGGTTAAGTTCAGCCTTCTAAAGCCTATGAAAACCACTGCTTATACTGTGCAGGAAGATGCACAACTCTTTGGCTGCCATTTTAAATGCTATTAACCAGGTGCTTTATCTACGCTTTCCTTTCCAGTTTAGCCCACTGAACTTCTAGTAATTGTTGGTACACAGATTGTAAGTAGCTGTGTGTTACCTCAGTTCACAGAACATATATCACAGAATCACAGAATAAGCTGAGTTGGAAGAGACCCCCAGGTCCAATTCTCAGCCCTGCAGGGTGCCATCCCTAAGAGTCACATGTCTGTACACCTATTCATTATAAACAGGAATGTATTACTTAAGGTTATAAGTAGTTTATGTGTTACCTGCCAGCAAAATAAATGAGATCTCTTTATTTCCATTTAAGGTTATGTTGTGATTTGATAAATTAAACCCAAAGTACACATAGAGGTTTATTCTACACACTGTTCTAATTGAGTCTCACATCTTTTAGGAGTTCAAAATTGGTTTATTTTTCTGTGTTTTAGGCAAAATCTAATGAAAATATTTTCTTTAAAAATAACCCTTCCTGAAATTGTATTTTATGGGTTTATTATTTCATAATTTATGAAAAATATGTAAGTAACATTAAAATTATTAATAAAACAGTTCCCACTGACACAAGAAGCTTCAACAAATAGCTATGTTACCCAAGAAATTAAAGAAGAACAAAAAAAATGCCAACAAAAATGTGACAAATTTGCAGATATATTACAGATGTCATGTTCCATTGAGGGAAAAAAAATTATGTTTTCTAGCATGAAAAGATCACCATTCCAATGATAATCCTCAGTAACTACAGAGTCTGCTTATGTCAGTGCCAGCTAATTGCTGAACAGTTTACAGGGGACCTGGGGAGGATTTTAGGCCTGATCAGTCTCTATCACAATTTTGATCTTGTGCAGGCCACTGATCATGTCATTTATCTGCCTTACAATAACTCCAATGTATGCTGTGACATGGAAGATGACACAGCCTGAACCCAAAAAGATGAAAGGGGAAGGGTAACAACATCTGTTTAATGTACCTCGTTCTAGCACTCCTCAGCTGCAATTAAAACTGAGAGCTAGCAACCACCTGGTTCCTCCTAAATAAACTGTTGTTCTCTTAATATACTATATCATGTGATAAACACCTTAAATAATCCTTATTTGCTGCAAAAATGGCAATCCTGTCCTATCTTTAGCTCTGCTTACAGTCACCTATACAATAATAGACGTTGAATGAATTATTAGACTTGCACTGACATACTGTAGGTAATTAAGTTGGATTAGATATCATAGGATTTGTATAATAGACACAGTAACTTCTTCCCTTTACCAGAAGCACCCCACAAATGCCACAAAGGACTGACTAGCCCTTCTGCATCAGTTATATCAATCAGCAAGTCCCTAATATCTGGTGATGTGCATTTTATACATTATGATTGTGGTTTTTTCCTCTATGCTCTTTGTTGTTTCTCTCTCTTTATTTCTCTCTCTCTCTCTCTAATTAACAGGAAGGGAAATGCCTTCTGTACTATACCTCCCTATACTGTGTGGGAAGGCTTAAGGACTCCAAGCAGTTTGCTCAAAGTCTATTCCCTACCATTCAACTAAAAATAAGTATCATTGCTCCATCTGTGTCTGTCTGTATGGATAATTACCAACAATATTAATTGTGTCCCCTGTATTACAGTAACCATGAAGATAAGGACCCTGACAATTCAGTGCCTGACACCTACTCTCTTTTTGCCAAATTGAAAAGATGACTTGAGCATTTTCTTCTTAGCATCAGTCATCTCAAATCTGCACACTCAAGTATTAAATAGCTTGCAAATAACTGCTACTTTGCTGTATAGTAAACAATTCTTATTAGGTACATACATTTCTTTAACCAAGTAATTTATAAAAGCCTTCTAACAAAGGATAATTTGCAAAAGCTCAACAAATTCATTGATTTTTAATAGCTTTAGTAGCAGCATTTTAAAAGGAATACTAATGTTTTTTAATTCATAAAAGAATTAACTAAATACCAAATAAAGAACTTGCTAGTTTTTTTACTTTACTACATTTTTCACTATTAATTTCCAATCTTTTGCTATTAATTTCCAATAGAGATTTCAGCTAAATGAATGTGTACTCATTGTTTGATAACTCCATTTGACAGCTTCTATCACGCAAGATATATCAAAGCAATTTTCTTACTACAAGACAAAACACATGGCTTTTTTTCTCTTTCCCCATCCTCAGGATATATACAAAATACAGATTTTAAGAAATGCAGCACAGACTAAGGATGAAGTTGAGTATGATATCAGATCAGATGTGTCACAGCAGTGAAGGGTCACAAGAGCCATCTCAGCTCTTCTGCCAAAGTGCCCAATTCAAATTCTAGTGCTCAACTAAGTCAGAGTTTATTATTCCATTCATATTTCTATGAATATTACAGACCCTTGTACATGATAATTTGACTTCAAAGCTACCCACTAAATTGAAGGAGGAAATGCTCACCTGACCTGAAGATGTTGCAGCTTGTGGCTGCAAGAAAGTCCTTCAGCAAACCACTAAAGATATGTGTATTTAACATTTCCTAAAGTCATTTTGCCATTAGTAATTTTTAGCTATTAATTCATAATGGGAATAGATTTTTTAAAATTCCATTCCTTACTACTGGTAAAACAACCAAAAAATATAGTTTGGCTGATTGTTCTCATCAATACATCAGTTCCTTTTGCATACATATAATTGTCACCAGAAAGAAAGAATAGAAGCTTGAAGGTCAAAGAAGATAAGGAAGCTCAAAGGTCATATAATGTCAAATTTCTACCCATGCTTACAGGAACATAAAGGATTACAGTCTGAACAATATTATCTTTTTACCTCATTATGAAATCTTGCAAACATTCCATCCTTGCAGCTCAATTGCTTTTAGAAAACAATAATTTCAATGACAATTTATGATCTCTAGTTCTGGCTCTAGAAACTAATTTTTTAAAATATTTTTTAATGCAAAAAGAAAAAACAGAAAAAAAAACCTAAAAGAAAACCCCCCCAAAAAAAACCCCAAAAAAACCAAAAAACAACAACAACAACAAAAAACCCAAACCAAACAAACCCCTTCCCCCCCCAAAAAACAACCAACCAACCAACAAACAAACAGAACAACTAAAACACCCAAAACATAAATGTGCTCTACAGACATTTAGCTAGGCTTCCTTCTGCACACATCCTTAAGGTCATTGGGTTATTTTAATGCTTTTTGGAGTGTTCCATTTATTTCACATTACAGGGACAATGTAGTTACTATGATTTCACTAATAGCAGGCTCCAAGAGAAAAAGCCAAAAAATGAGCCAATGATAACTTTTTTTATCTTCNTGTGGCTGCAAGAAAGTCCTTCAGCAAACCACTAAAGATATGTGTATTTAACATTTCCTAAAGTAATTTTGCCATTAGTAATTTTTAGCTATTAATTCATAATGGGAATAGATTTTTTAAAATTCCATTCCTTACTACTGGTAAAACAACCAAAAAATATAGTTTGGCTGATTGTTCTCATCAATACATCAGTTCCTTTTGCATACATATAATTGTCACCAGAAAGAAAGAATAGAAGCTTGAAGGTCAAAGAAGATAAGGAAGCTCAAAGGTCATATAATGTCAAATTTCTACCCATGCTTACAGGAACATAAAGGATTACAGTCTGAACAATATTATCTTTTTACCTCATTATGAAATCTTGCAAACATTCCATCCTTGCAGCTCAATTGCTTTTAGAAAACAATAATTTCAATGACAATTTATGATCTCTAGTTCTGACTCTAGAAACTAATTCTTTAAAATATTTTTTAATGCAAAAAGAAAAAACAGAAAAAAAAACCTAAAAGAAAACCCCCCCAAAAAAAACCCCAAAAAAACCAAAAAACAACAACAACAACAAAAAACCCAAACCAAACAAACCCCTTCCCCCCCCAAAAAACAACCAACCAACCAACAAACAAACAGAACAACTAAAACACCCAAAACATAAATGTGCTCTACAGACATTTAGCTAGGCTGCCTTCTGCACACATCCTTAAGGTCATTGGGTTATTTTAATGCTTTTTGGAGTGTTCCATTTATTTCACATTACAGGGACAATGTAGTTACTATGATTTCACTAATAGCAGGCTCCAAGAGAAAAAGCCAAAAAATGAGCCAATGATAACTTTTTTTATCTTCAGCTAGGCTACAAACTCTGAATTCATTCCCGAACATCCAAAATGTTAATCTTTACAAGTCTGGAAAAAAGTGTAAAAAAACCCCTAAGCTTTAGGAATCTGAGCAGAACCAGAAAGTTCAAGCACCTCCTCTGGTTACCAAAAGCACCTCTGCTGTAAATGTAAGAACTTAAGGATTTTGCCAGGAATATAAACAGAAGCTGCATTTTCACCTGTGACTTCATATGGGCAGATGTTTCTCTTCTGAGTAGAAAGATAACCAAATTCTCTCTTACATTTTCTAGTTACTGCGCTGTCCCTCCCCTATAAATCAGGGGGCAAAAAACCATTGCACACATATTCAATATAGTCATGGTACAAATACAATACAGGACAGGAAATATATCTTAATATAATAAGATAATATATATCTTAATATAATCACTGTCTCAACATTTGGGACTTTATCAAAAAGAATGTAGAGTAGAGCAGAAATTGGCATTGCTCTACCATGTAAACACACCACCTACAAGGTCTTCCCAAACCATCTTATTTTACATAATGATTTTATTTTCTGGAAGTATTTGTGCAAAAGATAACACAAAGATCTTACATTAATTTAAAAATTAAGTAGTATTGTATGTTTTGTCTATTTTGAAAGCTGCACTGCTAACACAAAGAATCTGTTATTAGAATGTTTTATAGCACTGACAGAAATGAGTTAAGAGTAAGATTTCACATATAAAGCTCACAGTGACATTTTTCCTATACCAAAATTTAATTTAAGAGGCATTTGCTGCATTTTAATAAAATGTGTCACTGATTTCAATATTTTTTATGATTCTCTGTGGAAAATGGAGAAAATTTTATTTTACATCCAGTTTAGTTCTCTTGCTGATGCTTTAAGATATATTTCTGGGTTTGAGTGCCATTTTCAGATTACCTGCCAATCTCTGTTCTCAGTACTTACTCTTGCTATGAGTATTTTCTTTTTACCATATGTTCACTATTACTCAACTGTTAAATGTATATTGAAATGCATTTGGTGACTGAGCATCTAATTCAGGAAAGAGTTATGTGTTCATATGTTCCCTGATCATTGTCTCAGGGAAAGAACAGGTCATTGATTAGACTGCTTTCCACACTGAACGTGTGTTACGTGGCTTGGCTTAACCTTAGATTCCATAACTGGTTTTGAACAAAGTATTTGTATGCAGAAGGTTTATTAAATTAACTAATCTGTTTTCATGCCAGGGAAGACCTTTAACATCACTTTCTGACTTCCAGTTATGAGCCAGGAATTGGGTATGACAAAACAAGATTAACACCCACATATTTACCTGAAACCCCAGAACCCAGGATGCACTTCACTGCTTGAGACACAAAGAAAGGCTATTCTGTCTTAATTTTCTCCATTCAGGAATGGAGGAACTAGGAGAATGATACACTTAGCACAGAGCTAAAATAAACACAACAATTTAAAAAGTCATACTTTATTCACTGAAATGTTAATCACTGAGCCACATCAGCTTTAGCATCCTCAGCATCTCAATGCAAAATTTATCACATTTGGAAAAGGACAGGGGGGAGAGGGGAAAAGGAGGAAGAGAAAAAACCCAAACACCTATATAATAATAATCCCATTTTTACTAAATGTAAGATCTCATATACAATATTCTATCAATTTCTTCTTTTCCCTGGACAGTTCTTTCTACCATTGCACTTTACCTCCAACTGATACAGATAATTTTAGTCCTTCAGATAAATTGTGCCCACGTACCATTCTGACAAGTTGTCTGCATAGTTGTTAATAATTGATACATTAGTTCATAGGGATGGAAATAAGCCAATTTCATGTCAATATTAAGATAAACAGGACTTTTCAAAGTAATTGCACAGCTTTTTTGACTACAGCTTAGTGGTGTTCATGGAGAAAATATCCCTTTGTTAAACACGACATCATAGAAAATGACCACCATGGTCTCTCCTTAAAATCTCCAACTTTAAGAATAGTTCACTGAAGATGTTCAACTGTGCAGCGATAAAAACCAGCTAGAATTTTTGAAGAAGTCAATCAGGGCTAACTGCTAACAATGTATTCTGTTTACCCAAACATTTAAAGGCAGGGAAGGGGAGAGTTGACATCCCAATCACCTGATCCCATCCAAGCATAACATGCTTTAAATAGAGCTAAGTAAGTTCTTTTCATCCCAGTCTTCCTGTGGTGTGAATGATTTTTTACGTCATCATCCAGAAGTCCTTTCTCTGAATCCTCATTCAGTTGTAGCTCTAGGAGGAGACTAAGTCTGGATAGTCTTAAATTGTACATATGCAATCTTGCCCATAATAAAGAAATAGATTCCTAATTTTAGTGTTCTTGAATAGTTACCACTCAATGTAACTCCAAGAACACCGTAAGTATTGCAGAGCAGGTTAAGTTGCAAAGTGTGATTCCGCTTTATGACCTTCACAATTACTTCGTCATTCAACCTAAGGTAATTCACAAAACCAGTACTAAGTTAAACTTAATACATATGAAAAGGAAATCAAGGTTATTACTGTCTACAGAAAGGAAGCAGTCCTCGCAAACAAAACAGATGAAGTAAAGTATTAAATTATTCATGTAGTTGAGCACTTTGCAAAAAGTGCTCACTGTGAATTGCATATGGATATCTAGTTTTATGACTGGAAAACTGATCTTGAAACTCCAGAAAAAAACTTCATGTCATTAATTTTAAATTCAAAGCAATATTGAAAAGAATGGTATGAAGATCAACAAATAACTACAATTATTGTGGAAAATTATGAATAAAACATTAAATTGCAGGCTGTAAGCCCCTGGGCACTTTGCACCATTAAATGCATTTCTATTTTTATATCTTGACTCTCTCTGAAAAAAAGAAGAAAATGAAAAACTTAAGAAGAAAATTATAGTTCTCTTACGTTCAGTAAGAGAACCTTGAACACTTTCTTTGTTATGAATAAAAATCACATAGAAATGAAACTCAGCTTCTAATATAATATTGTTTAAGTACAAAAGAACAGAAATTTGTTCAACAAGGAAGAAATTGGAGGGCAGAAAATTTCCAATATAGCATGTACATTTTTGGGTACAATACATATATTCTGATGCACCAATTTTTCCGAAATTGGCATTGTATATACAAAAGTACACCTCAAGAAGATACAAGTTATTTTTAGAGATTCAATAGAAGCAGCAATTACAACCATTACTTTCTCTTCTTGTCAGGATCTCATGGTCCCTTGAAAATGTAGTTTGAAGGTCTCTCTGATTTCTAGATTAATTAGATGAGAAAACTGTATGATATTTTGATGCATTCTATTTTACGTCTGCTGTGTAGACCAGACAAATTAAGTGTTTTTTTCCATAAGCTTCTATGTTGTATATGGTCTAAAACAGATTGCAACTGAATTTTATTTATTTGGGGCATAAACCTTTTTTTGGCATCATTTTATGCCATTTCTTTATGTAACAACTATTGTTTCAATGAGTATGATGTCAGTGGAGGACTTCTGTTACAAAGGTCCCTGCTGTAAAATGCATTACTCACAGAGCTATTTCTGCTTGATAATGTAAACAATGTTTCATTTCTTTGTAATGGTTCAGTTTAAACATTTAAACTTATCTCTATCACTACACTGCAGGTTTCCACTTTCTGATTCTTGTTAAAGCTGATAACTTTTTTCTGTGTTCTAAATCTCTGAACTCAATTGTTTTGGACTTACCAAGTGGCCATTTCCTTCTGTTCAATATGCCTTTTTCAAACAATTGTTTTGCAAGTATTTAGTATGAATCATTGCAAGTTTCTGTCAAGTGGCCTGATTGCTAACATCCAAGCCAACCTTGGCCAGCATGGGTCAAACACTCCTAAAACCAGCTCAGCTGCACATGCTCCAGTACAAACACGGTTCTGTGCAGTGCTCAGTGCTCTTCCCCTAAGGCAGAGAGGCAAGATAAAATAATTGTGCACTTGCTTTTTAAATACAAAAGTAGTTCTATAGGTGAAGTAGCCATGTATTCAAAATCAAGTACAAGGGAGATAACTTTATCACACACACACCACACTATTAAATTTACTATTAATTATTGCAAGACCTAGATGTCTGTTTTGACTTTCAGTTTCATGAGCCCTTCTCTCCTAAACCAAATCTATTTCATTTTAGCAAGCTCTGTCCTGATGCAAGACATTGAAGTCTCCTCACCCTCTTAGCCTATTCCACAAAAATCATAAACCCTTTTCTGATTTACTTTCCAAATTTATTACTGACCAATAAATACAGAAAAGATAACACATCAAGGTCTAATTCCATATCTGTCAAAGTTAATAACACTCCTATACAGAATCCAGGAGGCTCCTAACTTACAAAGGAAGTTACAGGTTTTGTTTCACAAATGAGAAACTCTTCTACATTTATTTAGTGATAGAAAGTTGACTACCTTGTTACTGAACCAAAAATACTGACTGGATGGCATAAATGCTTTCAAAGGCCAATTACTTGCTGTTTACTTGTAACTTGTGAGGATCTTCAGAACAAGCTGGAACTGTTTTAAGATCAGCCCTTGAAACAGAAAATGGGTATTAAAAATGTTGGACAATATGATCATTGAACACCTCCTCACTTCATGCACAACATGCTGTACAGGCAATCCCAACATCCAATGAGTAAAGTAATACTGAAAAAGCTGCAAAAAACCCTACCATTTGTCAAAGAGAGCAGGAAAGATCCAGAACACGGGCAAATCCTAGAACTGTCCTGGATAAATGAAAAGTCTGCCAAGTTTACTTTTTTGCCCCCCATGGTGGCCAAAAGATAACTAAGATTGGAGAGAATGAATAATATAGTCTTTAAAGGTACTTTAAAAATAATCTCAGCAAGAATTGAATCAATTTAATTAAAAAATTTATTCAACTGCTTAGCTACAGTTTGAAATAATTTTCTGAGTCATATGTGGGTCAAAATTTAACACTGGAATCTGAAGACAATCTCTAGCCAGTGTCAAAATTTAGCCTGAAGCTTTAGATAGAACTTTTGCTTCGTGCAGTTACCAGCAACAGCTAAGAAAATATGTGATAAAGATAGAAAAATAGTAAATTTTGTTAACTGGTTTTTTTAATTGCACCTTCATGTAGGGAACTAATATTCCACTGGTATGGCTAAATAACTCCAAATAACAAAACACCTGGTAGGACTGTGTTATAATAGAGAAGTGCTTCTTAAGGTACCTAAGCCAATGCCAAACACTGGATAGTGCTAAAAGAAAAGTACTGTCTACTTTAAGAGACCATAAGGCTTTAAGAACTGATCTTAAAATGCAAGAGAAAAAACAGATATAATCCATGTTATGCTGAACCTGCTTCTGCATAACTGACATTAAAAAAAATTCACAGTAATTTAATTATTTTACTATTTTAATACCAAAAGTAATTATATTTTTACTACTATATATTTGATCAGAATAAAATAGAACACATTTAATAAATTTAATGAATCTTTGCAGAGAAAAGTTACTGTCACTAAGACAACAGCATAGTAGAAACCAAACCAGTATTTTGAATAGTTACTGAGGGTGACTGAAATTGTTTGTGTAAGGGTATCTATAATGCACTGTAGGCAAGAACATTGACACTAGAGAAATGATCGCTATTTCAGAATGCACATGCTAACTACTGCAAGAAATGTCTAAAAAGTACTTGGGCCTTAATAAGTACCATGAAGCAGGGCATTAGGAGTGAATTCTCCATAGACAAAATCACTGCAGTGTGCTGTGTGCTTATAAAAGTGTTCCAACCAGAAAGTGTCAAAATTTCTGATGAATTAGAGGCAAGTGCCTCTTGTCCTTGCTTTAAAAATGCACATTTACTTTCTGTTTCCTTTAAAATAATAATTGAAGAACTAGTTTGTGATGATTACTGTTAAAGAGGGAGAAAATAAAGATGAAAAAGCAAAAAGGGAGATGACATGTAGGAGCTGATTCACAGACAGATCATGTTCAGTGTTTCTTGTTCACTATACTTCCCCTGACAGCAGAAATACTTTGTATACCAACTTTTGATTAGCATGAGTAGAAATACAGCATTAATTCCCAGAGGGATGTTAGACATTCAAGGAGAGCAGATGACTGATCATATAAACAGCAGCAGACAATATATTAATAAATCAGCAGTATTTCCAAGAGTGCCAAGTGACACTTGGCAAGTGACATAGTATCTAACTTCACAATACACATTACTGATGTTTCTGAATTGCCAAAAGGAAGCAATAGTTCACTCATATTAATAGTATTTTCTGCTTAGGTAGGTTCCAAGAGCATCTCTACTGTAGTCAACTCAAGTCACCTTCTATCTCAAATATGACTCAGCTGCCCAAGACCATTCCCACCTAATCTTGTAATAATATCTTTAATTTTCATTATCATCCTTCTGATATTCAAGTAGTACCTGCCAACAATAAATCAGCAATGGAGCTCAAAACATCCTTATACAGAATCCTAGGCTATGTGCACATTTTCTCAGATGACATGAAGGCAATTGGCACTGACTTTACAGAACATCATAACTGATGGAAAAGCTGTTGCTCCTCATAAAATCATAAAATGAAATATAAAGCCTTTCCCAGACACCTGGAGAACAGGGTCATTCAGGCCATTTATATCAGATAGCACAGGGGTCTCAAATCATGCAAAAATGATCCTTGGTAGCTACATACAGATGGTGTCCTCCTTCTTCTGGGGTCCAATAGGATAGGGAAAAGTAATACAACTTTCAGTAGGCCTCAAGTGTTCACAAAACAGAGGGGAGAAATGAGGGAGGATAAAAGTCAAGCCAAGAACAAGTGCAAGTTCCTCATCACTCCCATTTTCACTTACAGTCTGAGTGCCAGAAAGGGTAGGGACCAAGAAGAAAAGCTGTGGTGTAGAAGTCTTTGATCCTCTTTTTCCTACTAGGAATCTAAATTGATAGTCAGAACACTAATGCTGCTAAGTTGGAGGAGCTACAGAGGCATCACATCAGACAGTCAAAATAAATCCACTATGTTTTGACACACTGCATAAATTATGTCCTCTTATGTACTACCACAGAAATAGGATAAAGAAAAACAAGCTAAACCTGAAGCCAAGTCTTATTTCTCTGGAGTATAACACAACACCGTCCCACTTGCCATATTGACTAGGGAGATGAGTGAAATCTCCACAGTGACCCAGTACAGCTGTTCATGTGACACTTTTCAGGTAAATTGCTGAACTTAGGTTCAATTCAGGTGTTTGTCACTGCCAGCTTGGAGGCTGCTCCAGAAAACAGCGGTTTCTGAGATAACTGAACTTGAAGGTCAGCTAACTGATGCTGCCTTAATCAATCAAAAAATTGACCCAGCAAATAAACTGGTAGGTTTCTCTAAAGCCAACCATATGGTTAGTCTGACAACCCGCCCGTGAATTTGTCAGTAACTCATAAAATATTGCACGGTATTTCGAAAGCTGCTGGAGCTCTGGCAATAAAGTAATGTTGAACAGCTCCTTTCTGTACATGCCTGGATTTGTTTCCAAATAAGACAGCACAAAATGCATCAAATATACATAAGAGACTGAAAATCTCAGTCCCTCAAGTGTGTCTGAATCCCTTTGTGTTGCTCTAGCCACATAGAGACCAGAAACAAACTCAATTTCCCCAGCCAAAAACTTCCCTGTGTTTGCAGAACTCGTACAGAGTCCCTCTGGCAGACATAAAGCTGGCACTTCTACTCCAGCTTCCAGCCTCAGAACAGAAGCACAAGGGGCACTGCTGGACCTTCTGTCTTCTCTGTTGGCAGGCCGCTATTTAGAGGACATTTGAAAGACTTTAGATTATCTCCTGGACTGCTCCAAACCACACTGAGTTGGCATAAATCTAGTCTGGGAATCAAATGGGACTGTAAAGCTCAAATATTCCAATTTTTTTTCTCAGTCTTGACCCATTAGTTACCAGGTATTCTACTTCTTGCTCACTCAGTCTCTCTTCCTGTTGCAATTTCCAAGATCTTCCAAGTCCTTTGAATATGAAAATTTGACATTGGCATTAATAAAGGAGGTCCTAATTACTGTGAATTCTCAAGTTATCTTAATTCAAAGGAAAAATATTAATAAGGAAAAGAGATTAGGTGCCCCCCTAAATCATCACATTTGAGCTTTAATCTCAAACAAACCAGGCAGACTTAGAGAATACTTTCTTTAGCTAGTTTTAATAACCTCTATATATTTTCTCAGATTCTGTCTCTACATACTGAACTGTTCCCTTTCTTTCTGCTGGAACACTGCTTGGCTCACAGAGTGGCAGTTATGTATAATGATTATTGGATGCATTGCATCCCTCAAATAGATGCTTACCTTTACTTTTAATTCCTTAACAGTTAGACTGCTTCCTAACTTACAATTTTTGTTGTGTGTGGCTGGCAACACAATATAAGCCTTTTGCACCAAGCTTCTTTTTCCTCAATGCTCTCAATTTTCCTAAAAAGCTGTTTGTAAAATGCCATGCAAATTAGAAGAGACTGAGAAACTTCTGTGGGTGGAGAACATGTTAAAATAATATATTCATCCCTAATGGCAATGTGGGAATAGCAACTGTGCTTTGCCATTAGTCATGGATTGGAATCACACCTATCAGGCAGTAACATTATGCACAAATGTTTTCCCCCTCAATATCAGAGGATTGTAGAAATAGTCACTGGTTAACCGAGGGCGGCTGCTCTGCAAGGGGAGGTCACTGAGCTGCAACAAGCCCAGCAGCAAGGCTGGCACCAGCCACTGCACCAATGGGAACTACGAGGGGCAGTAGGAACTCCAGGACAGCACCAGAGATGATGGTAGGGTCAGGCACAGCCCAAATCATCCCGCACTTCTGCAGTGATTAGGCTGGTTCCTTTCCAGGAAAACAGAACTGCTCTGAATCTACCCTCAATGATCTAACAGTGGGATTATCTGCTTATGAAACAAGAAATGCATCTCCCCTCCTGCTGACCATAAAATAGAACATCTTTACTGTAGAGAAGAGCTGGCCACTGTAACACATGCTGCCAACACGCACAGAACAAAACTCCACTACCATGCCGAGGGCAATGCTACCATTGTAGAGAAAATGCAGTTCCTACAACAGCTGAAAATCCAAGTATGAAGCACAGCAAATCTGGGCTACCACTGTCATGTGATTCTGGCTTCCTGTCTCTAGAGTCAGCCTCAACATCCTGTCTTTTTAATAAAAATCCTAAATCTGTAAGAGCCGGGTTTTTAAAAACCTATGTAGATAGTTATTATCCAGAAAAAAATTAATGGATGTGATACCTACAGATTTTTAGCTTTTTATGTATTTTTCATATATTTGTAGCTTTGTTAATACATAGTTATAACATTTCCTGCCCTCTCCCATAGTGTAAAAAACCCTTAGTATTACATTCTTGAAATCATGTGTAGTCTTGCCTTTAGTCTGGCAAGGACACTGTGTTTTGCACCACACCTTGTAGACACAGTAAAGTCTAGGCCTAAAAGACTGGGGAGGGCTCCAATGGGGTAATTACCTAAATAACTGTTCTTCTAATTGGACAATATTTGATAATACACTAATTAAATAACCTTATGAAAATGATAGAAATACTGTATCATGTGTGCATATTGCCATACTGTGCACCTTGAAAGCTTTCAATTAAAGACTTACTGTTATATCATCATTTTTACACTGTTTGGAAAGGTGTTTTATTCCAGACAACAGATGGAAAAGCCAAAGTCAAAGATCTCATCCTGAAACCCTTACAAGAGGGTTACATTAAATAGGGCTAATATAAACAAAATCAGGTTTTCAGAGTACTTGTTTGCTAACATAAAAGACAGTTAGAAAGGATAAAGGGCATAAAAGAGACAGTATTTGAAATACCTGCTCATGTAGTATTCTTAGTATACAGATGATCTGATATCAAAGAACAGCAAGAAAAGAAAAAAGACCCTATAAGACATTATTAATTCTATCTAATCATACTGATTCATACTAGACTGACAAAGCCATTAGAAATACTTAATGAGGAAATGAGGAAAGATAAAATTAGCTTCTTCTATACTTAATTCCAAACACACCTTTACGGCTGCCCTAAGCCCTTCATGAAACTTAATGTCATCTTCTAGCCCTTTCCCACTCTTTATTAAAACACAGAGATCTTACATGTGGAAATCTGTATTAATGATACATTAAGACTGCAGAGTTATAAGAAATAAATCAGAAATACTTATTTTTCACACATACACTCCAATGACCTTGACATGACATTGCTTTTTGCTGTGTGATCAACTCTACCTTTACATATGTAATAACATTACTATCCTAAGAATCATACATTTTGAACTTTCTGGCTTTCAAAGGAAATCTGAGTCCTTACCAGTGCATTGATAGAGACTTCAGACTCCATTAATTTTTATCTTCTTTAGACCAGAATGAAGGAAATATTGTCAATTATGTTTGAAGAGATAAAATACATGCTTTCTGTTTTTAAAAGACAGTTAAAATACATTCAGAGTAAACTCAGGAGAGTCTTTCCTATAGAAGCAGAGGCTAGAGAACAACTACTCAGCTTGTTGTCAGCAAAAGTAAAATGCAACTACAGCAGGAGAGGAGGATTTTAAGCTGAGCATGGAGGTAGATAGGAACATCTGAAAGGTGAAAAGACTACACAAAAACTAAATCTACTGACACACGGTATTTTCCTTAGGCAATGAGTATCATAAGTAAAAGTCTGAATTGCAAGAGGAGCACAGCCTGTCTGCAGAAGGCATGACTCTTAGAATGCTGACAGGAAAATTCTGCTAGAGGCATTTTTGTAATTTATTGTTTGTTTTGCCTTGGAGGAAGTGGGGAGACAAAACAACAAATGGATATTTTATCACTGTACTGAAATTTTGTAAACAGGCATATACTTTATACATTCTTTTCTGCTCACAAGAAAGCTAGTGTATGAGAGAAATCGTGGAATTTCACAGCAATGACAGCTGCCTATCTCTTAACTCATTAAATGACTTTCTCTTCTTGGTTCCTATTCTCCATATTTAAAGTTCCTCTTGTCCTTTTCACTGTTGCTTTTTTTTTTTAACCTTCTATTTCTATTTATGTTTTTTCTTGTTGTTAAAGTGTATTCTCCGAAGTTACTGATATTTCACTTTGCCAGACAAGATAATTTGGCATCACTTTCTCAGAGAATCATAGAATCATAAAGGCTGGAAAAGACCCTCAAGGTTACAGAACCAAAGACTAGTCTGAGCTGGAAGGGATGCACAAGGATCATCAAGTCCAACTCTTAAATGAATCACCCATACAGGGATTGAACCCCAACCTTGGCATTTTATCACCAGGTCAATACTAATATCATCAAGTCCAAATTTGTAATTACCAAGTTACTTTGCAGTACTTTGCATTTGTATTATATTTTTTACTTTGTATTATTTTGGAACACAAAATAATTTGTTATATTTTTTGGCAACCCCAGAGCTAATTACGCTTCTGGTGAAGTAGGGAGAATTAATTCTGACCAGCACAGAGAATGTTTTCTTCTCTCCCATCTGAAGATGTAACCTATGTATATAAATGTGTATAAACAGATATATCTATGTGTATAAATAGATATCTATGCGTATAAATAGACATAAATATATATATGTGTGTATAAATAGATAATTCATATTTCCATAGGAAAACACCAACATAATTTCTAAATTCAGATGGCTTTTAAGTATTAACTACAAGCATATACAAGGTGAACTTTGTCCTTTTTTTGAGTTCTTCATAAAGCAAGGACACAATCTAAAAACTTTCATGAACGACAAGTTTTTCAATTATGTAATACTAGATACGGTGTAGGGTTCAAGTTTATTATCCACATGAGATCCATAACCTATGAATACAGTACTGTTAAAAAATGTCATTCCTCTCATAAAGTATATACTTTCCAGCTGGGTGCAAGTTAAAATAGTTTGATATTTATGTTCTTGTGAAACTAAAGTGCAGATGGACGTAAAATTTGTCATGGAGCCCAGGAAAAAAGACATCTCCAGGGTATTTTTTTTTCTACTACAGCAGCCCCATACAATTCAATATGTGCTCCAGAGCATTTAGTTCTTCTAAAAACAGCGTCAGCAAAATTTCTGGGTCTCTATCATGAATATTTTAAAAATGTTAATCAGGCTGAAACATGAATGTTCTTTAGCAAGAAGGCTGCACATCATCACTGAAGGTTTAGCAAGAGGAAAGCAGCACAGAGTTGCAGCAAAATAGATTCCAGCAACACTTTTATTGCACAAATAACAGGATCAACATTTTACTAATAGAGTTAAATTTCAAGCATTCAAGAAGTCTCAAAGTCCTGATATTCTGGAGTGTCACACAGAATACATACATATTGCTGACATTGCAAGCAATTTGCTCATGGTACCGCTCAAAGGCACTCAGAAATCTGTACTACAATATTGTTGCCTGAAAGGTATCTCTCACTTTCAACAACTCCAGAAGCTATATCCGAGAATTTGTCTGATTTATAAAAACAATTTTATAAAGTTTTACTTTAAAAAGCATCCATTACAGCTCACATATTTAACACAAACCTGCAGATAAGAACATCAATCAATCCAGCAAAATAACACACCAGTGGTGGGGTGTATGCACAGAGAATGTCACCTAACATGCACAACTCTACAGACCATGCCACCGTATTTCTATCACTGCACAGCAGTTACTAATTTCAGTAACAGCAGCAGTATTGAAAAACGTTGCTTTGGCACACTGAATCCTTTGACACCTACTTCTTGACTAAAAGCTCCACTCTTCTTCAGTGGCTTTTCCCTTTAGGTATATTAAAGCCAAATTTTGAATTTATGCTATGTTGTCTCTCTCTTCCTCTAAATTATCTAAATATAGGAGTTTAAATTGAGATTTTTTTTTTCTTGAAAAGACTGCACACATAACCAGCTTTCAGTTTCTTCTTTTACATAGGAATTTCCTAATGCGGCAAAAAGGAAGAAAAACATTACCTATCCATTGATAAAATGGAAAACAGACATCCTAGGCAGTTTTTTTTCTGTTTGTGCATCTCTCTCACATGAAGCCAACCAGAATTTTTTAGCAGCCATGACATATTTACTTTATGAACACTAAGTTAAATCACAATGCCTGTAAAAGACTGGTCCCCAGGTTACACAATGTTGGTCTCATTTTATGGCTTCATTTTTTTTACAAAAGCAACAGCAAATCAGAGAAACCCCAAGGAGGCTCACAGCAGTTTTACACCAGGCCCTTTACAAACATTAGAGACACAGTCTCCAGGGCAGGGAGCTTACAAAAGAACACTTTGCTCCTAGAGGATCTGGGCGCACACACTCCGAGTGGCCCAACTGCTGTCAAGCCTTGCAAAGTACTTATTCACATAGATACAAATGCTTCTGATTACAGTTCTACTGAACTAATTTTAAACCACTTAAACACTCTGCATTTAAAAGCACAGAACTTCTGGGCTGACAACAGTCCCAACTTCCCAATAGCTCTGGAGATGTGGCTATTTCAGGAGTCACTGGTGACAGAATGGCTTTAGCATGAGGTGCTGGGACCTGTACAGGATGGGAGGGGATGAGGGGCCTTCTTACAATGCAGGATGTGTCATTTATATCAAAGCCCTCAGCCAAATACCAAATCACTCTCCATCCCAGTCTGGCTGGACAATGTACACTAAAAACAAACAATGCTTACAGAAAAAGGTTTCTGGGTTCCCATGCGGGGAATGACATAGTCCAAAGTGGCAGCCTCCCTGTTTGCTGGGACGGGGGTTCCCCTCCTGATGTGCTGCTGCCTTTGTGGTTGGGGGTGGCCAGTCGTGCTCCTTGTCACCAGAACAGATGCAGGCTGTGATCTGCACAAAACAGCAGCATTGCCGCAAAAAGGCAGCCTCATGTGTGAGTAGGGGATGGGCTTTTCACATCTAATAACCTCTGGGTAAGCTGGTAGGGGTTTTTTCACTTGAAAAAGCTGCACATCCTTGACTGTTAGTAGAGACTATGCCCTTGTGCTGGTTTCAAATGGGGTAAATTTTTGTCTCAGTGGCTGCTAGGGAGTAGTATTTGGATTTGTGCTGAACACAGGGTTGATAAAATAGAGATGTTTTGTTATTGCTGAGCAGGGCTTACACAGAGACAAGGCCTTCTCTGCTTTTCATGAGGCCATGGTGGAGAGGAAGTTGAGGGTTCATGGGAGGCTGGAAGGGGACACAGCCAGGACAGCTGCCCCCAGCTGACCACAGGGATATCCCACACCATATGGTGTCATGCTGAGCATACAGACCTGGGGGAAGAAGGGGGAAGGGGAGATGTTTGGAGTGACAGTGTTCGTCTTCCCAAATCACTGTGACATGTGGTACAGCCCTGGCTGTCCTGGGGATGGCTGAACACCAGCCTGCCCATGGGAACTGGTGGATGGATGCCTTGTTTGGCTTTGTTTGTGTGCACAGCTTTTCTTTTACACATTCAACTGTCTGCACCTCAACCCCTGAGTTCTGTATCTTTTACCATTCAGTTCTCTCCCCAATCCTGCTGGTGGGGCAGTGAGCAAGTGCCTGTCTGGGGCTTTGCTGCTGGCTGGGGTTAAAGCACAACAGCCCCTAACAGGACAAATGGTTGTCACACAAATACAGGACTAGAAATACATGATAAAAATTACCAAATTCACCTGAAAATATTAAATATTAATACCTTAGATCTCTTTCACTTTTAAAAGCTTTATTGTATTATGCAAGCCGGACTACTATTTTTAAATTCTTAAGATAAAAGCTCTGGTGTATTCTCCCTGCCACAATCCTCAGGTAGCTGCTTACCCCAGCCTGTGAACAACTTAAGCTGAAAGGAAAGCCATACTGACAGAATTATTACTTTTTCCTTATTTAGTATTCTCCCTATTAGTCTCCTTGTTGAAAAACCACTCTCAAACCTTATTAGAGAAAACTAGGAAATCTGTAATAGGTTTGTGTGAATCCAAACATTTTGTTTTTCCAATTAAACAAAGAGGGAGTGCAGCAATAAGTAAATAAAATAGGCACTGTGGTGGGGACTGCCTGCCACAGCTGACAAGGATTAGGAGACACAGTCAAAGCACGGCTGCCTCAGAACAGCATTGCTGCCAATCTGAATGGTTTGGGAAGGCAAGGAAGAGCAAGAAGGGAAGCCTTGATGCATGCTAAAAATCCCAATCCTGATAGCAAACTCTTCTTGGATAATTTTTAAGGCCTCCTTTTAATACCAAAAGTAATGCTAATGTCTGAAATTATGTCCCCATGCACTTTAAATAACAGCCCTCACATTTTAAAAAAATTCTGAATCCCAGCAGCATCACTGGCTCCACTGGAGCCACATTAACACACTGCAGAAAACTCATCACATTCTTGTAAAAATCCTTTTCCCCCAATACAGAAGGAGAGTTGAAAGAAAAAATACCACGGACTGGCAGTAAAAATGACAAAGAGCAGATTGTGAGGCCCTACAAATGAGTTCACTCATCCCATCAATTTTAACTCAAGCCTATACAGTCACCACACTGAGTCTGTGAGGCGGGAGGTCTTAGAGAAAATTAATGAGACTGTGGATATTATTTCATGACCTGCTTAAAAGAGTATAACTAAATGCTGCTAAAAGGTTAGGCTCAGTATTCCCTCCAGTTCTCAAAGAAATATTCATCCTCTGTAAGCAGAAACCAGAGAGCACTTTCATGTCTTCTGTGGCAGGCCCTAAACACGTGTAATGCCCAAGGACTACCATCTCTGGTTAGCACTGTCCTTTGCTTCTAAGGAGGCTTTTCTGTAAGAGCTCACAGAACACATCCTCCTTCTTCCTTCCTAGCACCTTAATTATCTTGTGGTTATACAGAATTAATATTTCTTTGGTGAGCTAATCAAAATCAATTAGCCATAACTTTGATTAGTAATCACAGAATAATTTGCCTTCTTAAGAAGAAAGAAGTCATTGTCTCTATAAATTAAATTACAAAAAAATATAAATTAGAAATATAAATTAAAATTATGAATTAGATTACAAAAATTATGATTGCCTTTCTTGACAATAAGGACATACCAGAGTATAAGCAGAGAGGAGTATAAGCAGCTTCTGAAGTTGTAAATTAATCTCATTCAGAAAAAACATTTTATGTCATTGCATATACTGAAAAACAGGTCCTCTGTTAGAGCATCACCAGCATACAAATATACTGTGACTTATGATGAAATCATTCAATGAGGAAGAAAGTGAAAGGAGGCAAATTACCTCAGAGGCAGGAAAGTGAATTCAGTGGCATTACAGTCCAAATATCTTCACAGAAGTTTAATGGAAAGACCTAGTGAGCAAATACGCTCCCCACCATGACCATCTAGAAGGTGCACAAACCCTGTCCCTTCCACTGAAATAGCTTCAGTAATCAAGCAAATTAAACTAGATGCCTTTATGCCCAAGGAAACACTCCTCTTTATGGGCAGGGTGGTGGGATTGCTTTGATGCTGGAGAAAAGCCAGTTAGAATTTTAACCTTATTGGAAGAAGCACTTTGGGATCACATGGAAAAACTTTTAATTCCCTTTCACATAAAGCATCAGGAATAGAGAAAAAGTGAAGAGAAGATAGAAGTTCACATATTTAGCTGCAAGAATATGTGTGCATCAGTTCAAGGCTCACCAGGGCAGGCAAAACCAAAACAAAGAAATCCAACTCTTGTTAAAACATCTTACATTAGTACTTCGAGTGACAAGTGAAGAGATAACCTGCTTTTAACTGACATTTTCAATAAAAAGCATTATACCTCTACATGAAAGAGCATCAAAACAAGCATTCATACTGAGTCAACTCTAAATATTACATTCACATTCCTAAGCTGCAGTTGCAGTCTGAGCAATGTGACCATCCAACATATAAATAAAATGAAGGAACAATTTGTTTAATATAAATATAAAACAAAGCATTTCATTGATTTTACCATTCTCATGGTCACATTTAAACAAACAGAGCAAGCCAATAGAAATTATAATCTCCTCAAACATTCTATCCTTCCTATAAGGTTTAATCTTCCTCTCTGCTTGGACAAGAAATTAAAACAGTGCACTAGAAGGGCTCCAAACTGCTCAAAGAAAGATGAGAATATTTAATTTCTTCTTTTTATTGTTGGATTTTTAAGCTTGTGTTTCTGGGCACAACACAGATTAAGAAAGAGGTATAAATAAAAACACAAATTATATTTTCTTTTCTAGTACTACTCTCTACCACTTATCTATACCTCATCCACTTAAGTGGAAAGTTTACAGAGAGAGAAAGGTAAATAAAATACACCAGCAACAACAACAGAACAAATTAATGATTTGTATGTGATTTACTCAACACTGCAGTTGATTTGGCTATGGCTTTTTCTGTTCAGTTACATGATGTCACACTTGAAGTGTCCACTTTCTCTCATTTTTTCCTTATAAAACCCCCACTACATCTGCCTGATACTCTGACCTGTAAAACTTGCCATAAGCACTCCCTGAAGACTTCTTGCTAAGTTTATTTCATGAGATTCACTAATTTTCCACAGCTACTGACTGTGCACATAACTGAAACCTGAACAGTATAATATGGATGCATCTGAATGCAAATATAATAAAAAGAATACTGTGTTTTGCTCTAGCTTAATTTTTACTTCAGGTGTTTCATAAAAGCTATTTCAAAAGATGAGGTCTCTTGGGGGATTTTCCCCCTGCTTAGTCAGAAATACATCTGAAAAAGTATTAAAATGCTTGTTCTCACTTCAGAGTTTTAGACAGCATTAACACTATCTTCCCCAGAAGAAAACCGCTACTATTAGTAATGAAATCTCTTTCACTGTTAGGGTGAAAAGTGTAGCCCAAAGACAAGAAGATGACATAAGCAACCAGTCTTGATGCTGAGATTTATTCATATGGCATAGTAAATGCTGCCATGTCCTTCTGACAGTGCTCTTGCAAATCCAATGGAGACAAAAGACAGAGGTTCCTTGCAGAACATCCTGACAGAAGGTTAAGGTATCCTCCAATGCTCTTTCAAGTAGACCATAGAAAATATGCTCATAAGACTGAAAAAGAAGTAAAGCAGTGGACCCAAGCTGTTTCAGGCTACTCTAAAACCTAAAAGCTATCAGGCATTCTGAATACTTAAATATTTTAAATAACACCTGTTTTTCTAAGTCACTGCTTGCCAATCCTACAGGTCTGTTTCTTGCCTCTATGGTAAGGTCTATCTTTGTTAAGCTTATCACTTTGGAAAAGGG
This sequence comes from Ploceus nigricollis, assembly GCA_013399945.1. Lineage (NCBI taxonomy): Eukaryota > Metazoa > Chordata > Aves > Passeriformes > Ploceidae > Ploceus > Ploceus nigricollis. The sequence goes on along the minus strand of VXBC01004838.1, from coordinate 1,207,772 downwards.
CCGTAGTATTCTGACACAGCTGGCAGAAGAGCAGATGTGAGTTACCTGCACATTCTCAGCACCTTCTCTTTCAGAATACCCTCTAGTATCATACTCCTAGAGTAAATTTTATTTAGACAATTAACTACAAAGCAACTGGAGTTTCTTTGCAGTCGTAAATTGAAATTAATGAATATTTCAGAAATTAAAGAAAAAAAAATTTAGTCTATCTGAAACCTGTGTAAGTTGATGCGCCCCCAGCTCTGCTGCCATGAGACCCTGTCTGGAGTACTACGCCCAGCTCTGGTGGATCTTAGAGAGAAATAAGCAAAAATGTGTCAATCAGAGACAATGTCTATCTTAACACATTTCAATTTGTCTTTACCCTTAACCTTCTGTAACCACTTGTAAAGAGAGGTATGCAGACATTTACAGCAATATCCTATTCTATGAGGTCTCTAAGTACATCTGACAGCACAGGTTCACATGTCTCACATTTTATTTACTTCCCTATTTCAGTGGTTTTTGCAGGGCCTTGTGCTTACAAGTTGAAACAGTAACATTACAGACCTATTTGTGCCTCTTGGGCATAAAACTTCACTGAAAGTATGTCTTACTAAAGGGCTCCTACTGCTCTGTGGAGGAACAAAAGCAAAAAAGAATATTCTCCTCCAAGCCCCAACCCTACCACATTCTTATTAAAAAAAAAAAAAAAAAATTACCACATAGTCTTCCCAGTGGGAAAATATCTGTGTTTAGGAGAAACCAAAGGAAGTCCCCAGGCACTGATATAGGCACTCTCAAGTCATAAAACCCTAGTGATGAGATGAAAAGATTAATCAGGTTTAAGAGAGAGAAAAAAATAATAACCTTGTATGTCATACTTCAAAAAATCCATTCTGACATGATTCATGCCAAGATCTTACCTTCTCATCATATCAGAAGTTGTTTCCCTACATTTAACTGTAGTGATAGCAAAAGCGGATCAACTTATGTACCTTTAATCAGTCAACACTAAGATATAAAAATCTCATTCCTAATACAAGCATGGTCAACAAGAGATATGCCTTCTCTGCATCATCAATTTTTTTGTTTAACACGAGTTTTAGGTACATTATTCCATGTGTACTCCCTTTACTGGTCAGGTTATACACCTTTTGTCTGCCCATCAAGTATCTCAAAGTATGGCTTCAGGCTTTTAGCACTCATTTTCTTTCTTGACTTTAAGGTCTGTCTTGATACTAATAGTTCATTCAGATCACTCTTCTACAAGATGTTACCCAACACACTTGGACTAGCCTTAGTCTTTGTACTGAGCTTTGGTGAATTGCTTAGGTCAGCTCAGGGTCTGTCCACATTGATCTCTGCTTCCCTCAAAAAAGTGGGACCTTTTTAATCTCTGTTTCGTACACAGTATCAAATTTTAAATCACCCAATCATTTTCAAATTGTTTAATATTGTCAAAACTGACAACCAAGGCTACGCTTGTGTTGACTGATCCCAGCATACCAGACTGTAACACACTGAAGCTCCTATATGCTAAACTACAGGAAGAATAAATACAAAATGCATTTACTTCCAGGAGATACTCACATGCTCATCATAATAATAATTTGATGCAATAATAAAAAATATTCATATATTCAAAAGAGTAATAACTGCTCCACTGAAACCTTTGTTTTCCCTTACGAAGGCACATGGCAACATCTATTACAAGAACTGAAATAATGTAAACAATATTCATAATACTGTCTTTCATGTGGAAAATCCTTCTCATGACAGTCTCAGAAAGATGGTTGAGATAACTACAGTATACTTGTTTCAAGATCACTCAGTATGGAACTCCCTTCTAACTTAGATGCAGCAGTATTATGAATAAAATCCATCATTCTGAAAACAATGTCATACATCATTTCACCAGCCATTCCTGAGAGATGTTAAATACAAAATTAAGGCATCCTAAATATTTTTCTCTATAATGGAGGGCGAGTGATTAAGCACAGTGAGCTCCGGTTTCTAGAGCTTGAGGGGTGACACTGTGACCAGCTGTGCTTTTAATGGATGCCACTGTCTCTTGCAATCACGTAAGGGTTATTTTCAATGAATTATACTAATGGAATTAGTATTAACATAGTCATAACACATTCTTCCCAACAAGCTAGCCAGTTGCAATTTTTCAAATAATGTAAACCTGACCAATTAAAGAGTTATCCAATTTGAGTGAATCATACCATAATCCTGGGAATTTCACCCAGATATGTAACACATGTTGCCAAGGCTTGCTCTGCTCACAAGTTCACAAACTGATAGTGCTTTGCATGCTGATTCTTATATTCCTGCCAAGATGAAGCTGTAACAGTTACATGTGGTTGCAATTCAGGGCTTCCAGAACACTGCCTACAGTGATGAGGTTATAAACTCCTTACTTCCATTTCACTGGTTCTATCTGTGCAGGAAAACTCCCCCCCAGAATCCTACTTTGAAATAATCATCTAACTCAGAACTCCTTATTTAAACTCAAGTATCAGGGATTTTTTGTTAAAACTCAACACTAAAACTTTTTTTTGGTGCACCCTCCTCCTGCAATATATTCCCAAGGACATTTATTAACTGTCAGCCAAATACAAATGTAGAACAGATGGTACCCTAAAGTAGACAGGTAATGTGCATCTCTAGGTCACCTTTTATCATAAACAGGAGGAACAAGTCGTTGTAATTCAGGTTATGTCATTATAGATGTCTTTTCCTGGTTCTCTATAGAAGCAAAGATATCTATGTAGGATTTCTCTCCACTTTCACTTTTGCTAAGAACAGGTTAACAAAGAAAGCCACTTTCAGAGGACTGAAATGTACATAAAATAGCCTCACAAGGACTGTGCTTGAAGACTTATCAGGAATGACAGAAAGCTGATATTAATCAAGAAAATTCTTATTTTAAAACATAATCGTATTGTTAAAAAATGTAAGAGATTAAATAGATTTTCTTAAGCAAAAGCTAAATGCAATAAAGCTTAAGTTCCTCTGTAGTTCCAGTTAGGCTGCTCAGCTACAAGAGCTTTAAAAGTATATAGGAGCATTCTACCAGTTCACAAGGACAGACCTGGGGGAGTGCATAGAAATTATAGAGGTGTAGCAGTGAGATGGATGATCCTCAGAACAGGGATTTCACGCTCAACAATATTTGCCATGAGCTTTCTGAACTTTCGGTTTAAAACACACCATGAAACAAGAGGCCTAATTCCCTGTTGCCTTGTAGTCATTTAGCCATGATCAAACTTGAGAGAGGGAAAAAACCTGCATAGTGATTTGGCAGTTCTGTGTACTAACTACAAAGAAGTAAATATAACTGTCAAGGGCAGGATAGAGGAGATTCTGCACACAGATTTTACCCACCTCTCATTAGACACTAGACTGAAGCATGAGTCACATATAATCATCTTATAGCATAGTAAGTTTTATTCCTGTATAAGTTTTGTCACTATTTCAAAGGTAAACTGAAAACTGGGGGAAAACTGAAAGAGTTTTAAAATAAACATGTTATTTTGTACATTCTACGGTGTTCTGTTTTTAAAGTAAGATTTCTTATCATTTTTATGAATTACAAAAAATGTGGCAAGAGTGGAACAAGAGGGTACCTTAGTGTATTGTACTCTTTACTTTGCTGAAGAGTCCTTCAAACTTCTATTGGACAAGGAGCTTTAGCCTGAAAGTCAAAAAAGTTTCAATTACACTAGAGAAAGAAAAACTAGCGTAAATCAAAGAAAACCAAGCATGGCATGCCAGAGCTGACTGAACACTTATTCCTGCCCAGCTGGCTATGCAAGAAAACCTCAAGTTAGCCAAGTAACTGAGAGTAACGATGAAAAACAGGTGCTGCCTATGTGTGGGTATTTTTATTATCTACAGCATAGTCCCCCCAAAAATATGTCCCTAATGACACTAAGTCATTTGGGGAAAGGTTGCAGAACATGTTCTGTCCCTGTGTGTGCCCTCCTGGCTGCAGTCCTTGGAAAAGGAGTTCTGAAGGCGAGGTTCGCTGTGCTGAGGAGCACATGCCTGCCCACCAGGTCAGCAGCTCAGGAAACCCAGAATTCAGCTGGTTTTCCATAGTGCTGAGGTGGGTAAATGTCAAAAGGCAGCATCTGTTAACCACAGGCTTCACCTGCTAAAATGCAATTGTGACAGATGTGGGCTGGGACAGGAGGGGAGAAAAAAGACAGAATAACAGCCCTGGAACACAGCAGATGAAAACAGAGTGAAAGGGAGTGGAAGATCTTCGAAAATCTTTCTAACATTTTTCCTGTGTGACATATGCTCTGTACTTTCAGTCCACAATGAAACTGTTTAAAAGCAATTCTGTTTATTATTAAGAAAGCCAGCTGCATTGGAACATGGTGTCTTTAGATGGTCTGAATTATATGAAAGATGTATTACTTTATTATCCATTTGACTTATGACTTACCAATTGTACTTTTTCCCCAAACCCTTCCTAGGTACTTAAGAACCAACAATTTTTTACTGGAAGGTGCTTTGTTTCCTGCCAACGAGCACTGAAACAAAAGCTGTTGCCTGCAGCCCTTGCCAGTGCTAAGCAGTGTAAGGTGAGCACACACAGCACAGCCAGAGGCACGGCAGAAAGCATACCTTACCTCCATGCCTCACTAAATAATACATTGGCAACGCAAGCATGCAAGAGATTTGGTGTCTCGCAACTACTATCAGACGTGTGTCCATCAAGCCTCATGTTCGTTAGTCAAATGAGACCAATGAATTAGAGAATGTTCAAAATTGTCTTTCTTTAAATCTGCTCAAAATGAGTGCAGCACAGCCACAACTGGAAAACTTGACTGAGAAGAACACAGTGGTAAGAAATTCACTGCAAATATGCAATTTGTGCTTTTTTTGGTTTTTTTTGTTTTGTTTTCATAATAGGATGTCTAGTGGGGGGTCTGATACTGCTCATGCAATAAATGAGAATGATGGGATAAAAGAAAAAGTTATAAACATGTCTTTCCTCAATCCCATGAATATGAATTATGCACTTTCTAGTCCTCTCTCATTAGATGATAAAATGTGTTGATTTTGCTGGTAAGGTATGAGAAATTCTTGTTTCAGTGTGATTTGCCTTAAAATCCTGGAACCTTGTTACAATAGCTAAAACAGCACCTGTGATAATTCAAAGTTAAAACAACATTTAAAGTTTTATTATTTACCTATGCATATTTGTATCAGGATAAAGGTTGCCATGTTAAATGACAGCCCCAAATAATGTATTTTCTCAAAATATGACTAGAAATTTGGAAGTGCTTTACATTTTACAATAATGAAGAACTGTTTCAGCTCTTCATAAACTTGTCTGAATTGCTTTTGTTAAGAAGTGTGTGAAATGTAAATGAAGAAATGTTACAGATACTGGAGGCTCTGCTTACCTGCAGAAGAAACTGCAAGCTTTTCAAGCAACGGCGTCAGAAATGTGCCCATGAATGCTATACAGTCCTCATTTGCAATGTGCTCTTTTTTCATAATTTATCCCAAGATGTCCTATGGAGCCTCATGCCAGGGATTTCTGAGAGTGCAGATTAATTGGAATCAGAGTGAAACAAAGGGAGGTCTCAGATGCAAGAGCTGGATGGAGTAGTATGGCAGATCATGAAAAGGTCTTGTCACATCCTGTCCTCAAAAGATTTTTGGAGTTTTTGGTATGAGGGTCTTTTTTGTGCTGTGGTTTGTTTTGTTAGGGTTTTTTGTTGGGTTTTTTTGTTTGTTTGTTTGTTTCAATTGAGAAGGAAATTCAGCTCAATATGCAGTGGCAATTGCCAGTTATTTGACAACAAACTGTTTTCTAAAGTTAGCAGAGGACTTACCAGTACAATATGCATGATGGTACCATCCCATGGGGATACAAGCAACACTATTCACAAATAGTTCTACAAGTAAACTGTATCCGTTTCTCCTTCGCTAGTGAACAAATGAAAGAGTTTACATGTAAGATAGCAGGAATATGATAAAGATGCAGGTAGCCATTTTGCTAAAGGAATGCAGAGCAGAACTTCTGTAGTTTTCCTCAACAGCTTTCCTTGAATGCAAATGTTCATCTACTATTGGAATACACAGTCTGTGAACAGTAGAGGAGGGCATGTCTCATTGACAGTGCAAGAAAAACAATACCAATTCAACATCCTACTGTGAAGACAGATTTATCAACAACTTCTGATTTTAAAAAAATCCTGACATTTACCAGATCCCTCCAATTCATGAGCCCACAAAATCTACAGGCCTTCCTATTGCTCTTTGTTCAAGAAAAGTATACATTTATCAGGTTTATAACATGAAATAAAGAAATACTGTAGCTCCCTTATTAAATTAATAGGAGAGAGATACAAAAGACCCCAGAGAAAAAACACACAAAAAAAAGAAATCCTACAATTTGACTGCACAGTGTTTGAACGCTGTACCATCACCGGCCTCATAAAACAAACACATTAATGCAAAAGGTTTGTAGGTAGCATTCACAAAGACCTACTTGTGAAGGTTATATAGCATTTTAGGTACTTTCTTCACAAAAATTCCATCATCCATTTCTGCCTGAATGACTGCTCACTAATTTTTTCATACTGTAATCTTCACTTTTCCACTTTCTGCCACAGATGCATGCTTGAGTCTCCAAACCAAGGAAAATGAGAGGACAATGCTCCCTGCAAACTTTTAATCTGACTGAAACCTTTACCCTATCACAGTAACAATAAATACATTGCTCATTTTTACGGGCTCTTACTTACCTGTTGTGAGCAGGTGTGACAGGACTGAAAACATGACTGTAACAGACTATAAGTTCTGCTTGTCACCAGTCCTATTCATGGGTGGGCTCCTATTATGCACATCCTGGGAAGAGGAAAGTCACAGACCCACAGATCCAAATTTGCCTGCATTTCAGCTAATTGGATAATGTAGTAAGTCTATTGTCACTATGAGATAGTAAATCAAGATATGTTTGGGGGAGAAATAAATAGGCCAGAGGACAAATATAGACAGCTGAGTGCCAAAAATAGCAGACACAAAAGAAAAAAGCTCTGATACTTGATAAAAGCAGAAGTATCTGTTCTCCCTGTCATTTAAATAAGATAATTTTACAGATGGACAGTAAAAGTTAAAAACTACAACCAGCAGAACCAGTATGAAATTATAATAATGACTTAGGTCAAAGTCAAAATCTGTTCATTTCTCATTTCCTTTATTTTCTTCCTACATTTTCAGAAAGACGCTAAAAAGTTCAGGTAACAATGAAAATAAATTACAATCCTAGATATCAAATATTCCTCAAATATTTTACTTGACATAAATTACTGTTAGTATTCTACAGTGGTTGAAACTACTACAAACAGGTAGGAAAAGAAATTAGAAGATCAGAGACACCAGTAATAAAAATTGTGAAAACCTCAAATGATCTCTAGAGCACACCCAAACCTGGTTTGGGTTTTTTGTTTGGTCCTCCCCTCCTTCCCCACGTTTCAGAGGTACATTTTCACTAAAATACATATTTAGAAAGTGGCTGAAAGTCAAGTTTGGGCCTACATTCAAATTTATTCTGGACACAGGTGCAGATATTACAATGAAATCTCTTTTGGGGTGGGAATCCAATTTTATAAATTACTGAATTTTCACACAATTTCCCTTCATCCAATGCATGCACTAGAACAAGGCAGATACTCATTTTATCCACTGTCTATCAGCCATGGCTACCACACTAGACAAGAGTAAAAGAAGCTACCACAGTTGTTAACAGTATTTTGAGAGCTGCGAGGGAGAGGCAGGTGCACTCCAGACTGTTTTTGAAAGACAGCATAACACATACCCTGAAAATTACTGAAACCAACAAAAGGACCCACCAGCAATGAAGCAAAATACAGGAGAATGTGGGTATTGCATAAGCACTCTCAAGCAAATTAGGAAAACCCTTCTCCACAGCCTAAAGTCAATCCTTAGATGCAGCATAAATCAGGAGTATTTCTAACCTACAGCTGTGAGTTAGGATGAACATTCTTGCAACTGGGGAATTTAACAGCTGTTCTTCATTTTGAGCCAGAAGCCAGACCCATTTAGGATATTCAATGGAAGAAGTACACATGGTAGGGGAAGGAAGGATGTCACTCTTTTGCTTGCAGGAAGGGTTTGGGAGACAGGTGGTATCAGTTAAGGAAAACTAGCAAGATGTTAACAATAAAATCACAATGTAGTTCTGACAAAAAATTAAAGGAGAAACAAGTCTTGGGCCAACTTCTGCTTATACAGAAGATGAAAACTGCGAGTGAAGAAACTCCTTTCCATATTGTTCAAGAAAAGTGGACCTTGAAGTCTCCTTTTAAAATTACTCTTGGAATGCATCAAATACCCAGCACTCCTCATGTATTTTTAACTCCTGAGTAAAATATTACAGACTACATTAATTCTGGTTAAAAAATTACTTAAAAACCCCAAAGTCCAACTCCCAACAATGCAGATTAAATTAAACTCTATCAAACATAAGCACATTAAAGGACAGTTACACACAAACAAGAATTCCTTTCCAAAAGAAAGGGACTCATGAACTGATATTTTAGTTACTAGTTGGGCTGCAGTTCTTGTTAACATTTCTTCCTCATTACTATTTTAAATTCACATTCTTTTTACTTAAATCTCCTTTAGAATGAGATGTGAGAACTTACATTTGAGTATTTGCTACAGGGCAGAAAACAAAATCAAACCTGTTGGGAGCTGATTTCAGGAAAAGGGGAGCAGAATTCATCAACCGGTGCAAAATAACAGAATGGCAATTTTCCTTCCCAAGCGTACCGTAAGAAAGACAGAATAAGTCTTTGTGATCTTTGTGAGATCAGAAAGGCTGGATATCAACACTTAGCAATTTACCTGACAAGAGTTACAGTGCAATTAGGAGAACTACCCTGGGTTGTGTTTCCAGGCTACCCAAGCAGTCTCTCAGCTAATGCAGTAGCCCTTCTCTCCCAGCTGATTTAAAATGCTATGACTCAACCCACAACACAGACAGCTGTATCAGGTCTTAAAGAAATCAGCAGTCACCTGTCACAACAGCTTTCATGCAGCACACACTGATTACCAGGCACTCATTCATTAACCCCACTTTGTTTGGAATTCTCACTAATTGCATGCTTGCTCCTTTTCCATTCATGATAGAAGCAATTCTGCTGTCAAGCTTAAGAATAAAATGTCTGAACAGCACCTTTAATTCACTCTATAATTCACGTATTCCTCTTATATGAACACACTGAACCCCTTCACTGACTCCTACTGGATCTGATCTTACTGGATCTCACATCTTCCATTGGAAAGTGGCTTCTGTCCCAGCCACCAGTCTGTGTCCCAACCCGTCCTGCGACCCACAAGCACTCCTGAACCACTCTGTGGTGGCCTCTGCTGGCAGCATGCACTGGCTTCTGACCCCAGGTACATGTTGCATTGGCAGGGCATGCTGGAGCTGGCAGACTTGCCCCTGCAGAAGGGCTCCGTGGAGCTCCTCAAGCAGAGATGGGAGTCTGCCAACGCTACAAGACCAGGCCTGATGTTCCAGCACTCACCACTCCCACCATCCCTGGTGCCAGACAGGATCGCCCTGGAGAAGATGCCATCAGACAGCAGGAGGGCAGATGTGTTCAAGGAGGAGACCCTAGGTGGATCTCAGCTGATGGAGCACGTCCCTGTCACTGTGGAGGAGCTGCGGAGCCACTTTGAGGCGCTGGGTGGCAGGAAGGTGAGTGCCTGGGCGGGGCGGCACCTCGAGGGAAGGAATGGAGAGGGGCCCAGAGCAGCTTCCCCAGCCTCACACTGCCCCCCTGCTGTGCCCTGCTGGGAATGGGAAGCACTGGCCACAGCTCCCATGGATGTCATGTGGACTGTTTGCATCAGTTTGTTATTTGTGGTTGTCATTATCGATTATTATCTATAGCTTTCCTTACTGCGTAATTTTATTGGTCTGTTTCATTTTAATGGTTTCTGGCTGGTGCCAATTACCAAGCTATCAGGTAAAGTAGTGTGCAGTTGTGTTTGGCTTGTGCTTTTTAGAAGAGGAAATAACCAAGATATTTCACAGAATCACAGAATAATCTGGGTTGGAAGGGACCCACATGGATCATCAACTCTTAAGTTAATGGCCTGAGCAGGGATCAAATCCACAACCTTGGCATTATTAGCACTGTACTCTGACCAACTGAGCGAATCTCAGGGTCTCATATTAATGCTGAGAGAAGAATTCCCAAATGAAACTATTTACAAACACTCCAAAACTTTCCGAAGCATTTGCTTATTTTTAGAGCAGTACTGGTTCCCTTTTGAAGAGAAGTTTGCTGTCATTTTACACATTGGCTTTCATTGGCATTGACATGACAGGCCTGGTCAAATTGCAACCTTTATTTGGCATCAGATTTTTGTCTGAGAAACGTCTCTGATTTCTTTGAACTATATGGGGAGAAGCTAGACTTTTTTTGGAACTTAAAAAATGCTTCATAGAAGCAAAGGATACTGAAAATGTTAGTTATCTTATTTAAGATAGGGTGACTCCATTCATTATTGTAGCTAGAAAATCTTTCACCAAGTTTTACCTCTCCTGCATGAAAACTGAAATGCCCCTGCAAGGTTTGGTGGCTGATGGAGTATTTTATACCTTCCACATTTTAATTCCTCACTTTTTGTTCACTTATCAGCTTAAAACAAAAATTAAATTAAAAAGTCCCCCTTTGAATAACTTATACCCCGCTTCACAATTAAAGACATATCAATACTTGATTTCATAATGTGTTCTGCTGCAGGATGACCCTGACAGTCCATGCAGTCAAGTCATTTACCCATTTCATTTTAATGCCCAGGGTGATTTAAACATGCCTTTCTGGTCCAGAAACTGCAGCTCAGAATAATACCTGCTGACAATTATATAATTCATACACAAAATGGTACTAAAAGGTATTATAAAGCTTTTTTTTATGTGAACAGTAAAATAAAAATTCATGTGATTGATGAAAAAATCTTTTCATTGGCTTTAAACATACAAAGTAACAGGAACCAGTAAAATAAAGGTTAAAACTTTATGGGGTTATTGAGCACTTTAAAGACCATATAAAATAGCCATAGACTGCTTCTAAGTAGCATGCTCAAATGCTTTTAAGGTGGAGACCTTTTTAGTTGATCCTAGAATTTTTTTTAAGGTAGCAAAATAAACTTTTCTCTCTATGAAGCAAATCATTCAGTATTGCAAGCACAATCAATCTTGTAGGAGCAAATTGGTTGTATTTTTAGTCTTACTGGAACAAAGAGTTCCTTACCGAGTGAGAAAGAATAATATCTTGGACTTAAACAGCATTATTCTCTTGAGAGAATGGAAAACTTTTCTTTAAACAATACTGAAGATATTTAAAGGTACCTATTAAGCATTTGATGCATATCAAGCTAATGCTAAAGACTGAAGAGGTTAGAGTTAACAGTGGTATTTATTAATATTAATGATCACTAAGTATTTTAGTAGTTAAATATTATATCATGAGATAAAAAAACTTACCATGAAAAACAACAGAATTTGTATTAGGATGCCTTCGGAAGGCACATCTTGACTATACTTCTATCATCAAGTAGTGACTGACACAAGAAGATACTTATATCACAATATAATAAAAGGCCATGGAAAGGTTTCAGCGCTCTGACTGCTTAAGATTCAATCTCTTTCAGCCACAGTACATTCCCATGGGCAGGAGGAGGGAAGAATGAAGAATGAGATGATGCATTTTCCTTGTATTTTTGTAGTGGTTTCACCCAGAAGCCATCAAGAACGTTAGAACAAAATTCGAAACAACGATATGTAAAACAAAGTCAAAGCCATAGAAATCACAGTGAAATCTGAAAAATTTAAACAAAATGTCTAAACAAAATGCCAGTGAACTACATCAGTTACCTTATGCACAAATGAATATCTTTACTAACTTTATACGCAGGAAAAGTCTGCCAAATGTTGGAACCCTGCTTGGACTATCTTTTGACTAATGAGACTTTCAACACCGGGCCCATTTTATTACATTACTCCATAGGAAAAACAGATTTTATTCTGAGGCAAAATATTGCTGATTAAATATTCTAAAATCTCTCACTGAGGTTGTATTTTTGCTGCAGTGCTATTATTTGTATATGTACAAAATTAATAGAGAAAATCAGGTCAATTAAATCATGCTAAACCATAAAGTCACTTTTAAAGAATTAGATCAATCACATAAAGAACACTCTGCTGCTTCAAAAGTGAAAGACATCATTATAGACAGCTGCAAATGTATTAAGATTTTGCCCAATCCTATTTATTTGGATGAAATTAATACTTAATATGGCAATAAATAACACAAAATGAGGAAATAGTAAATACCAAGTTCAGTAATTTTGAAGCTAAATTACTTTGAATTTACCTGAGGTTCTCCCAGTGGAACTTGGATGTATTTCTTTCTTAGGAGTAATAATAAGTTAATAATCAAGTCTAGTTTTGGAGCCTTTTAATTTAGGCCTATTGTATCAGGCCTGTCCGTATCTTTTCATTACTTAGACATAAACTATTAAATAATCCCATTCTGTTAAAATAAAAAGTAATTTCCCCTTTTCTATAGGAAAAAAATGTTTCTTAGGAAGTAACAATATATTAAAACATCAATTTACTATACTGGTGTCTCACTCAGATGAAATAACTAGTTTATTAGCACACAAAGACATGGAAATGCTAAATGTTAAAGCAACTAAGGCCCATGTTTTCTGTAAAGTGATTATGTATACTTTTCTTAAAATATGTGAAAAAATCCCAGCTGAGGAAGTAATTTCATGCTTACTCTTTAGAGAAACCTATTAAAAGAACTCATTAAAACCATGCATTTAAATAATCTGGTATATGGTCATAAAATTTTGTGAAAACATATGAACTGCTGCCAGAAAGTAAATGAAGGCAACTGATGTTTAATGAAAAAGGTTAGACCTTCATTAAAATTGTCTAAACAAGCAGCATCTTTTTTTCCCTTAGCACTCTCAGAAACATTTATATTAATTTAGCATAGCCACATAATGTGGGAAAGAATGGAAACCCCATGAAAACTGTAGGTCTGTTTTGTACCCTGTTAACACTTGCATCATTTCTATTTTTGCTATGGATGAATGAAAGGGAATGAGTACACAGGATAGCCCCAAAATTCTCCTTGTTGAAAAGCTTGCTATTAAAGGGAGTGCTGTATGATCAGCCATACAGCATAGATGGATTAGATAGAAGCATACAGATTGATTTTGGCTTCATCTCTTCCTTAACTCGTTCTTTTTGTGACACATGCATTCCCCCTTTTGTTTTCATCAACATTTTCTAATGTCAAAATATTCCACAAGGAAAGACCAAATTAAAGGAATCTTAATTGCAGATCATGAAGAACAGCTTTTGGTAAAAATTCAATTTTTTTTTCTTTTCTTCCTATGAAGAGGAAAACCTTTCCCTGTGCTTTTAGCTTCTAAGTAAATGTATCGGCTCTTTACAGGTACCTTACAAATCATCTGAAGAAACAATCCTCATCTCACTTTATTCTTATTTAACTCATCTCTTAACTGGCCTGGCTTTTCACAGTTTGGAAGATGTATTAAATTTTTGCCTTTCTAGAAAAGGTACACCAGACGTCTCACTGGAATTTACAATGTTTTACACTAGGAAAAGCAGCTGTTCTAATGGTAAAAATGAAGCTTCCAAACCTCCTTTGTTCACAAACAGTTCCCCGAACTATTACAGTATGATATGCATGTGTGTGTATATATATACACAGACACACAAAGGTCTTCTGTAACGTACTGCTGTTCTCCCTGTTTAATCCGTGAATTGGCACAGACTCACATTCCATCCCTGTTCATCCCCTGCAGTTCTTCAGCTCCTCTGAGATATTTTCTACATGTTAGTTACACCATTACACTTGTTGGTATAACTTTATGCAAAACTGAATTTGAAATGAGCACAAATGATTCACACTTGGGACACATCAACATGTCAGACCTTCTCCTCCACCATACCTGTTAACTAGTTTCTCTAGAGGTCCCTGCAACTTGTTTCTACTTGCCTAATTATAAAGCGACTATGCTGCAGTCAAACATTTGAATGTGTTCCAAATAAAAAGTGATAATATATTTCTTTAGCAGATCCTTAAGAACACTTTTATTCTTCTACCTTCAATTCAGCTTTACCATTTTGTGCTTTATTTGGAGGTGTGGACAGCAGAGGAAACAATCTATAATGGGATCTCACCTTACAAGGGTAGAATCATCCCCTTTTCCTCACAGTGAGAGAAGTTACTGTTTGAGCTACAGCTCATGACAATGCATCAAATGCCAATTCCCAGGATGACTGAATTTCCTAGGAAGGCAGTCTAAAAATCAGAGTTATTTCTGGAACAGAGAAGTATTTAAATAGGACTATTTAAAACCACAAAGCACATCTCTAGGAGATTAGGTCCAATTTTTTTTAATGCTGTTAAACACCATAATTACATGGTAACAGATATCCCTACAAACTTGAAAATCTATACAGCAGACTAACAGGTATTACAGAAGTCTAGAAAATTAAAAGAGTGTATAACACAAAAGGCTTTTTAGAAACAAAAGGCTTCTGACAGTTTTTGAGACTTCCAGGACTTCTACCTATATCACTGCAGATATGACAGAGTTTTGCCTTTAGGTCTTTCAGTAAAGATGTTAAGGAGCAGTATAATTTAATTTTGTAATTATTAAATAGAGTAAACAGAGAAGAATCTCATTCAGTTCAGGAAAACTGAAAAAAAGAAAAGCATCAGGTTGGGTTTTTCTTTCACTATGCTAGTACTGTAATATAAATCTATTTCTCGAATAGAAGTATCTATGTTTGTTTCTACGTGAAGCATATAAAAGAAAATAAGGTGTATGGAAATAAATACAACCATGTTTCCTTTTGCTCTTCCTCCTCGTTTTTTAGAAGGATTTAGATAAGTGTGATTTCATACTTTTTTTTTTTTTTTTTTAAAGCTGTGGTGGTTGCAGGAAGAAACTAGATTTTTTTAACTAGCTAACTGCATTTTCAAAAAATGGTAATTTCATTCCAAACAGAGAGAAGATTTGATATTTTTCATATTTCTTTAGGGCCTGATTTATAAATTACCTTCTGCTAAGTTCAGGATTATAGCAAACTGACTATTCTTTGGCTCAAGTCTCCAGAAGGCAGAGAAAAGCAAAGAAGCTCTGCCTTCATGTGCAGATGCTATCTCTTATGTGACTGTGTGTTATTAAATAAGCACACCAAGAGGATGGGGAACTGAGGAATGTGACACTTGGGACTCCTTAAAGAAAGGCACACACACACACAGAGTCATGAAAGCATTCTTGAAAGTCACTTATAAATCATCCAAAAACTGGGTGTTGTAGAAATAATCACTAACATTTTTAAATCTTCAGGGATCATTAAAGCTAACACCTTTTAACTTAGAAACAAATCGCCATGTGCATTGTGTTTTGTACAGTTTGACCTTGAGGGTGAAGGACTGAGTTTTCCAGGTCATCAAAAAAAATTACTTCTTCCCTTTCTGAAACATAAGTCAGTAAATACCTCGCTTTAGCCAAGTCTGGTTTTGTTGTACAGTTTCCAACCTATTAACCAGCAGCATCAGAGCTTGATAACTTCTGTGGGAAACTGACCACAGAGCACTTGGAAAGGCACAGCTCCTTCCCATAGTCAGTGGTCAGAAAACGATGTTTGGAAAGGTATGTTTTATTTATAACATGTTCTTTCACTTCATCTCCACATTTAGTTTAAATTTACTTTGTAATATTTTATAGACAATACTTCTTACCCTAAATAACTTCTTGAGTATTTATCCTGTGTGTCAGAACAAATCTCAAAATATTTTCACTTTCATTCTGTCTGCTCTATTTGCAACATTTTACCAGCCTGCGGTAGCTCAATCAATTCTTGAAGCATGAAAGTGATGTGGAAAGATGAGAAGTAAATATGTCATTACTAGCATGTCTTTGGAAAGACTTGTAGCACTTGTAAGAAAATATAACACTGAGTTGATTAGGAAGGAAATAAGCTTGAGACCTAAAGCCTGAGAAATCAGGCATACAGGCGCTGGTATGCAGAAGAGAGCATATCCATAAATTAAACAAGAGTGAAAGAGACATTGCTCGCAGAGTACAACATGTAATGTGTCAAATGAACATGATCAAGTTAGTCAAATAAGCACCTGCACCATACTCATAATTAATATTTCAACAGGCTATTATACATGTAAAATAAAATCTCCAATACGTCTATTGTCTTTCCTCCACCCTAAACAGCATCTGTGAGAAGAAACTGTTAACAATTCTGTTATTCTCTGACAGTATCTAGTACAAAGAGAAATGGACTCACCATGTTTCTTAAGTTGTGAGGTTGAAGTGAATGGGTCCAAACAAACCATACTCAGGAGTTGCATGTTACTGCTGTGAATCTTCAAGAAAGCAGAACGGTTGCTCTTTTTTGAAAGTACAGCATAGAAGACTTCCCATCTTTACATGTCCAAGGCACAGGTAGTACCAGTTTATGGGTAGATATCAATGTTGGCCATTATAGGGATGAAGGTACAAATCACCTGCTAAATACATTTTACTACATCAGCCATCTTAACAGAAGAGATCTTTCAGGAATCCTTTTCACTATAAAGATCTCACCTGTGCGCTTCTGTTTCTGCTCCTTTAACTCTGTCTTTCCCCTGTTGGCAGCAATTCTGCTTGCTCTGTTGTCTCTTTCAAAAACATGCTGTGAAGATGCTTCCCAGATGTTCAGTGCCTAGATTTAAAGCAACACGGCATGTTATCCTAAAGCTTAGCAATTATGAGGCATTTAGCAAATGGGAAATGAAAATTTAAAAGAAAATACCACTGCCATACTTGAATACTGTTTCTTTTTCCTGTCATGATGTGATGGTATGTTTGTTTCAACTGTAACACCTGATTAACAAGTTTGGAATAATAGATATAACTGCAGATTAGGCAGTCTGTGAACTGTGTATACCCAGGGGTATTCAGGCTATGCACTGTATTTCTTTAAAGCTGTTTATGTGAAATTCTGTCACAGATATTAAATATCACTGCTGGACTGTGGATATGAAAATGGTCCAGAGTAATACCAAATTTGAGACTCTCCCTAATTATACCCATTGACTCAGAAACTCCATCATTTATAGCTCATCTTGAATTCCCTGCAGCTACATCTCTTACATAATAACCTCTTTATATGCTCATTGTTAATCATTCATTGTTGAGTATGTTTCATTTTTCCTTATTGCTCATTTTCAAACATCAGTCCACTATCTGACCAAATAAAATGCTATTTCCTAAAAAAGTGAATACTGATAACCCATAATTTTACTATCTTTTATAGATAGTAATATTGTGGGGAAAAAAACTAATTTAAAAACATGCAATGAATATTAGACAAAAAAAGCCTTTGCTAAAGATAGTTGCTATCTAGAGCCCATACAACTATTCTGTTAGAAATAATAATTTAAAAAAGCAGTGGGGTAAAACTTAATTTAGCTCACTGAGAAAAAGTTTACAAGGAATTTTAAGTTCATGAGTGCTTTTGCCACCAAAATTCCCAGCATGCAATTCTCTGGTGATGTACAGAGCAAATTATGTTGAAGGTGCCCTGTATAAATCCTGAACAAATGACAAATGCCAGGCACTGGAACATATATTACTTTCTGTAATTTTGGAAGGAACATCAGAGAATGCACCACATATTTAATTTTTAAAAAATTATTCTCTGTTTAATGGAAATAAATACATTTAAGCCTTGATAATGTGTCAGCTCCTTGGACCTTGTACTAAGGGAAAGACTGCAGCTAGACTTAAGCCTGTGCATTTACTTCTGGCTCTCGACTACAATAGAGGGGTCTGCCTCAGCTGCTCAAACAACTAAAGGGAAACACTTCTGTCCACTTCAAAAAGTGGTATCAGTGAACTCTGGGAACCAGCTTTACAGGAAATTGTCAAATCTTAGCACCCAGGGAACATTTTGGAAGGAAACAAAGGGGAGGGCTGAGGAAAGAGTGTATGTGCAGCTAAAACAGAGTGCCTACCAAGAGCTAGAAGTACTGGCCATTTTGTAAGCCATTTGCTTCCCCACTCTGCTTTTGTTTCTGCTTTGTATTTTTATTTTCTGTTTCACACCACAACATACTTCTAATAATTTGCAGGTATTTAAAATAATTACAAAAATCATGAAATAGCAAACGACTGTGGAAAATGACAACAGAAAGAATGTAAATGTCTGCAGCAGTACTAGAGACAAAACGATTATGTTAGAAAACACCACTTTCACAACCATTGTTTTGTTTTGATGAAAGGCAGAGACACACACCAAGACATTTTAAGAATGTTGAGAGGTCTAAACTGATAGGCCTCTGTATCTAAGTAAATTTCAGCAAGATTGCGCAAAGAAAAGCAAATATTGTCTGTGAATTTATAAGAAACAAACAAAAAGCTGGAACCCCCACATACTCTCATGAAACCTGCAAAAAATAATGTTTGTTTCTACTTGCATGCATTCAAACAGTAGTGCAGATAAAATAAAGATTACTAGATTTCCACTGCACAGGTGAAAACATATAGATAAGAAATTACATCCCTAAATATGCTCTTTAAGAGAAATACAATAAAGAAAAAAAGGATAAACTTAAGTTGACACATTAATTTATTATGCAGCAGTGTTCCTTTTACAACTGCAATGCAAAGAAGATAGTAAGTTTATTTTGGACACTTAAAATGAAACTTTATTGCACTAACAAAGACCAGAATTCTATAAAAAAGTGTTGGTGTGGATTTTATTTAATATTGTGGTAGACATTTTTCCAATTACTTTGGAATTACATGAACAGAATGTGCCAGTTATATTTGATTCAAATGTTTGGTATATATCTGTACATTTTAAAAGACAGAAGGAGATAGAGGAAGAAAACTACTATGTTTAATTTTCTTTGCGTTTCAAACCTCAGTTTGTGCCTCCTATGTGGAAAGCCTTCTATGCTGCCTCAGGTCATGATTCTGGAAAAAACCCTCATATTATTCCTGGTTACTAATCACACTGGTTTAGTAAACAGTTTCCATTACTTGACCCAAGCCTAGAAATTGTAGTCTGTTAATGTTGGTCAGAAAGCTATGCTGTCTGTACTCTCTATAGTCTTTTGTTGCTGTTCTTTCTAATATATTTCATATTAAACACAGGTGTCTCAGATCCAGACTTCTTATTCTGCATCTTCTTCTGGTAATGTACTGCTAGTTAGTTACACAGACTTCTAGAATTTTATACACTTAGTATAAATTCTCTTTGATTTTTATGTGATTTTATTTAAATTTGCTTTCAAACGGTGCAGCAAATTTTACTTCTACCGAGTTGGTGGTTTTTTTAGTTTTTAGTCTTCATAAATTTTATCTTGATTTTGTTTTTAATGATACTTTACCTGCCCTGCTTTAAAAAATATTACTCAATCACTATAGTATCATAATACTTAGAAAAAGGCTCATTCAAACCTGTTTGAATATTGTCAAATTAAAAGTATTTTGACTGCCAATAATACCAGTAGATAGGGACCACTGCACAGGATTGGTTTAGGCAGGGAAGTTTCTGTACCTACTGTATGTCCTCCATTTGTCTATTTAATCCATTGTCAAAGCTGCCGATTTAGCACCAATCTTCATTATCATGCTGTGAGAAATGCTGTAACATCTCAAATCAATATAGTACAATTTGCTGCATATAACTGTGTGTGACCCCAGCAAAAACCGAAACATCACATTACCCAGCACTGTTTACAGTACAAATTCAAAACATACCAGCTACTGTGAAAGAAAAAATTAACTATATCCTAGCCAAAACCAGCATAGATGGCAATTCTACAAATAGATCTTCTGTTTCCTCAGATTGTCACAAGCTCTTTTCAGGGCCTCTGTTTCATGTACACAGCACAGCTATTTTATACCCTTCCTCCAAATGAAAATAGTCTTATTTTAAAACCATCTCCAGCTGAAAGGTTATGTATCTCTGGATCTGGTCTGGAAATAAGATGAATGAGCAGGTTCCAGGCAGCTACAGGAATTCTTTTCAAAGCCTCCAGAGAAATTCTGTCTTAATGAAATGGAGCATTGCAGAGCATCAACCGAGAACCATGGCTTTGTCTCAACAGTTTCCTTACTGGCTTCAGAGAGTTTATGTAGCAGGTGTTATTAGCACTCCTCTCCAATAATCACTTGAGGGGCTCTGTCATCAATCTTAATAATGCCATCAGCATTCCAGCAGATGGTGAACATGATTCCATGCACTCCCATTGCACCAGAATGGATTCTCACCACAATTTTAATTACAGATGAGAAATGTATGAGAAAGAGGCTTTTCTCATGCTGGTATTTCCAAAGGTTTTTTCCAGACAGGAACAAAATTGTACTGTTTTATCTTTTTTGTTGTTTTTTTTTAATTATTATTTTGCTATGATTGAGGGATTTGCAGATACTATCAACTTGCTCAGCACAAGACTTAGCCTCAAATAATTTCTGTGTACTCACCAGCAAAGCAGTCTCTTGTTTTGAATTAGAATTTGAGATGCCAACTTTTTGTAGGCCATGTAAATGTTAGCAAATGTTAGGAGTCAGTTCTGCAAAGTGCATTGAAACAATTATTTGAATAGAACCCTAACTTAAAATTAAAACCCAAGTAAAATGCATTAACAGATCAAGATTTTATGTAACTTTAAAGCAACAGATTTGATTTGCAAACACTCATCCTACTGCTCCACTCATGTCCTACCTCCTCCTACAATTACAGATTTATTATTTTCCTTTCAACTTATGCTTTTATCTTTTCTCTTTGGGCCTATTCCTTCTACCCCTCTTTGTCCATTCTTACACATGCATCTCTTTAGTAGACACCGCACAAAAAATGGAAGTTAGGTGGTAGACAGCTTTCCTTTAAGTAGCAAATGTAATGAACGAAGTTAACACACAGGATGAGGAAGAGTGTATCTTTTGAATACATTTAAAGATGTCCTTTAAAAATATTCAATACTTTGAACATTAACAGTAGATCTAAAAATCTACTTTATATGCTGAATGCAAATTCTTCTTGCAATCCAAGGTTGTTCTACGTATGCAGAAAAGGTAGTAGTAATTTGGTAAATAGTTTTCCTCTATTTAAAACTTCATGTGTTCTGGCTTACTGACTTTTAGATTAGTGCAGGACTGGATAGCAAGTGGAAAATTCACTATCTAAATGAAGCATAGCCACTCAGTAGGCCAGTGAAATTGGAATCTTTACTGTTGGCATTTCTAACTGTAATGATTGCATATTCCTTGAAATTTGGCACTCCAGTGCTTTATTCTTTTCATCATGTCTAGAGTATGAGATCAGAACATAAAAATAGCTTCTTGTGTCACCTTTTTCTGAGAAGTACATACAAAAATAGAATATCAGAGGCAGCATATAAAACTGAAGTAATTACATGACAGGAAGTTACTTGAGTATGGACAGACTTCAACAAATTATATCCAACAAAAATGAAATTGTAAAAATACTTTTAGCAGGGTGCTCAACAGAACAGTTTATATTCCAGTTAAATACCTGATCCCACCAAGACCACACATATAGTTACAAAAGTTTGATATGAACTGAATGCTGCGTTAATCAGAAAGAAAAAAATCTTTTACTTTTCATTTGGCAAGTTTTGCAAGAGTTGCATATATTAGCCTCTAATTAAGTACCTCTTAGCACTACCTCAGTGCCTTTTCAAATGTTAATTCTATCCTTATTAAGAAGATGTCTTTGACATCCTCTGTCATTAGGATATCTGTATAGATACCCCAATAGAAAAGAATATAAATTAAATTTATCCTGATTAAACTCAGTTTATGGTAATCTTAACACTCTTCAATAACTTTTTCACAGTAGGAAATACTGTGAAATTTTGAAAATAAATCTGAGCTCTAGCACTGCAGCTGGAGCCATCGTACAAGAAAATCATCACCCTGAAGCCCCCACTAAGACAGGGATGCTCTTTGCAAAATGGGGTCAGAGCAGCTTGAGACTGAAAGTACCTTCTGCCATAGTAGCCCACATCTTAGAAGTCTCTCCATAAGAGAATTTACATGAAAACCTCTTCAGTAGGGCCAATATTCCTGTAATTCATATTAAAACTTATCCAAAAAGATGTATTAATTCTTCTAAATTCCTACTAAAATTCATGTGTAAAATACTAAGTTATTTAAATTTTATAGGTAATGTAATTGTTACCACAGAGATGTAAATTTTAAAAAAAACATCATAGATACATGCTACAAGTTAATAAAATTCAGTTAAGAGAAATGCAAATCAAATTTATATTGGTCCCTGGTTTGCAAGAATAATAGTAAGAAACAGTAAATTCTGAAGTTTTTAGCTATTACTGGTATATACAGAAAAAAAAGGAATAGAAATTACAAAACAAACAAACAAACCAAAACCAAACAAAAAACAAACCAAAAAAACCCAACCTAGATGAGTTTGTTCTCAATGATGCCAATGGTAACTGAAAATACAGTCTATTTTGAGTTCTCTGTTTTGTTCTAATACTGTAGAAGTTAGAACATCATTAAAGTGATTCTCTGGTGTTCACTTGGGAAAGCACACACAATGCTGGGGCAAGATGATCCTGAGGCTGTTCTCATTTACACCAGGTACTGGCTGCCTGCAGTATCTGGAGGAGCCAAACATGATCTAACAACATGCACAGCTGCATTTCTTTTAATTTCTTCTCTCCCTCCCCATCCTTCATTTCTCCTCTGCAGAGCCATTTCTGCATCATGCATTGTCCGTAAGGCAATAGTGGTCAGCTCTTGAGTGGTTTTAAACCAAAATACCATAATTAATACTGGGCTGTAACTGTAACTTATAACCAACTCTGAAAAAGGGTACAAAATTAATAGCATTTTTAAGCCATAGCCCTTCCCACACAAAATATCTTATTCCTTTCAGCCACGTGCTGTCTCCTGCTACCCCTGGCACACAAGCATGTCATTCCTCTCAGCACACCCACATTCTGGCCAAGCTCTCTCTCCTACCTGTGCTGCAACTGCCACCACTGTTGCTGTGTATTGTAACCCAGCCTGGTCACAGAGCTTGTCTCACTGGCACTGTGCCACTGTGACACTTCTGACTGTGGTGTACAACCTGAGAGTATCAACAGACTAGTGAGGAAAGACCATAGGAAGTGTCATGGTGCAGAAGAACAGCTACTTTCTTCCCTCCAGAAATCTTTATCTTGCTATTAGCCTCCAAAATACTTTCCATAATAGTTAAGGAAAATATGCTTCTAACTGTAAAAGCAGTAAGAGAATAATCAGAATTAGTTTTAAACCAATTATGTTTTGTTTATATTATTAAATCTGTAAAACTGATAAATAAAGGGCAACAAACCCCACAGTATTGGCTAAGATCCCCTAGACCATGTTTAGGTAAATATGTTAAGGTTTTCCAGTGTATTGTTTGTACCTCCTGGCCTGTCTGCTAAAACTACCCACCATATCGAAGACCACTTCTTAAGTTTAATTCAGGAGCAGCTGTGGTTGTTGAGAGGAACAGAGGGGGAGGAGGGGACAGACTGATGCAACAAGATAATGGATGATTGGTGATACCTTAGGTATTTTTTTAAAAAAAGTGGGCTTTACAATACTCCTGGTAATAAAACACCTTTAGCCTTTATGGTCTAATAATTTTTTTCAGTGCTGACACATCATGCAAAAACTTCCTGTTGCTGTCAAGCAAGAGCTACTCTAAGTAGATAGACTGTTAAAAAATGATGGGTTTCCACAAGACAAACTATTGTACATATGCTGGAAGGAACACCCTTGCAATGAATGACTACTGGTCAGGATGTGAAATACAACCCATATTTAAGATAAAAAATAGCAGCAGGTCTGAGAAAAGCATAAATTTATTAAAGATGGGTGAAGCACAATTGTCCTTGATTGCCAGTGATGCACTCATTTTAAAAGTACATTTCCAGTGTTTGCTCACTTTTAGTTTCATAAAATCCAAGGTGAACACATATAAACTGCTTACATTTTACTGCATAAATGGCTTTTACAATTTATTTTACATTATTTCCTTGGTAAGATTTTTCTTTGAGAATTCACTAATTTGCAATGCATTATTTTTGTTTTCTTTTTTTCAGTAGTTATGGGAAAATACTCTCCAACCTAGGATAATCAACTCAGGGGTCAAATTATTTGGCTTCTTGCACAAACCATGCATAATATGTAAGTCTAAAAGCAGTTAGAAATTACTTCAGTGAGATCATATTGGTATACAATAATAAAGCTGCCTGCAAACAATAAAAAGGAAGTAGTCTAATGAAGCCTGTACATTTTGAAAACCTATGGCATTTAAGCAATTAAGGGCGCTAGCAGATAAGTGCTGCAAAATCTTGCTGGAGAGATTTATGCTGTCACCAGGCCAAGCACCTAGTCACTTTTTATTTTGATACTGTATTTCTTTTTCAGGATGACAGAAGTGGACATGCAGTGAATCTCTGAAGTTACTCCCTTGCACAAAAAAAAAAAAAAAAAGTCTATTTTTGCTACTGCAGCAGTTTCAGTTATGTACTTAACAGAAGAGCTGTAGATGAGATTTTACAGCCATTGTGTTCAACTCCATACTGAGTAGCACATTGCATGGAAGGAAGGAGAAGCACCCCAAAACACAAAACTGCAACACATTAAAGCCTTAGTTAGAAATAATTTACCCATTTTGCCTCGAAGAGCTGAGGTCACAGAATGATTGTAAGATGCTAATGATGTTGTGTAAACTATCTGTATGGAACATTGGCCCACTACTGTGAAAACCTAAATTCAGTTGAAAAGTCACAGCAGAATTGAAAATCAAATTTCTGAAGTACAAATTACTATGTACATCTGATTTCCAAGACATCACTTGATGCTTTTACATATTCTTCTGAATATTAAATATTCTTATGTAATGATAAATGAAGTTAATAAAATTCCCTGTCAACTTTTCTATGCACAAAAATTGTTTAAAAGAGCAACTGGTGTTTAATCCATTGGCCCTCTGTACACTCCATTTGCCCCAAAGTCCACATATCTTTCCTATTAATAACGTGTAACACATACCCTGTCCTTGATGTCTTCTAACAGGAAACAGAAAGTGAGAGAAATTCACTTTCACCACCATTGAAGAGTCAGCCTGGGAACCATTCTGCCATTTCTCAGGAGGAGTCTAGTGTGAAAAGAGGGAGAGCAATCTTTGAAAAGATGTCATCAGAAAATGGCCATAGCAACAGCTCTGAAGGTTAGCATTACCACATTGATCTGATAGCTTGCTTTAAGGCAGTGGTCTCCAAACCCTTTTGATGGTCACCTCTACCATTAAAATATTTATGAGTCTGCCCTCCCAATATTTGTATATTTATTTACAAATCATGTACCTGTACTACTCTACTAGTACAACCGTAGGCAACATACACCAAAATAAAAGTTAAAGTAGGATGGATTAAAAATGAAATATTTAAAAAGTGTTTATTCACAAAAAAAAAATTAGATTCCTGCACCCCAAAGGACTGTGTTGCACAGCCCCTGGGGTGCACATATTCTGCTTTGGAGGCCAATGCTTGAAGATATAAAAAAGTGGCTGTATCTGTGCTTTGATTTGTTTTAACAGAGAAAGAATATGCACAATCAAATTTTCTGATTAAAAACCACTTATTGACTTCCAAGTGTCTAGGACTTGACCTTATATAAAATAACAGATTACCCAAATAAATAGCATTAAAAGACTTGTCCAGTCTCCCAATAAAATTAATAAGTCTTCTACATCATATCAAACAATTATTGATTCCACTCTTTTTTGCATCAGAAAGTGTTTAGACTGCATATTTATCTATGTCAGACTATAGAATTTTAAAGGGAAAGGGAAATTTTAATTTACAAGACCTTTTCTAGTTAATGCTGCTAAGTTTTTTAAGCTCATTGTTCAAATTACAGACCTGCTCTTTAATCAAGTTTAACTTTCAGCCATTGCCTATCTGTTTTCCTTTTTTTCCCTACCAAACTAAAGAGACCTTTAATACCTACTCATTTCATGTTGGAAGGATAATTATATATTATGACCATATTGCCATCTAACATTAACTAGACAGAGCTACAGTTCTCTCTGTGGCAGTATTTTTTGTGCCTCTTCTCTGCATCTTCTGAAGTTTTTCAGGTATCTTTGAATTAAAGGACTATTTTGGGAGTGTTTTCCTCTTCTCCTTTTAGAGATTTCTAGCACAAAGCCTTTTTTTTCCCTCTCTGACAAGAAAACAGAATCCTCCATTCCACATCCACTTTGCCTCTGAGTCTAAATATGGCACAGCATGTTTCAGAAGCATTTTTGATCCACCAGGAATAATAAAGAATATGATTTATGCAAAAATGCACAGTCAACAATTCATACCTCTTATACATTAAACTTTTTCCAAAAATGTGACAGCCCCATAGGGAATAATGTTTTCCCATGTTCCTGTTAGAGCCATAATATCTCATTTTGCATTCAGACAGTCTTATGAGATGTAAATTCCCTATAGATTCATTTTAGTTCGAAACCACTGGTGAAAGCTCTTAAACTTCTAATAGCTGAAGTCAGGCACCGAAATCTGCAACTCTGCACTTGAATAACTACTCAGGTCCTGAAAAAAATAAGATAATGCTGATCCATAGATGATTTCTCCCACCACTGTGAGATTTGAGTTTTTTATAACCATTAACAATATATGCCAACTTGCTTCAATTTTTCAGCAAGAACAATACCCTCAAACCACTTAAGTGCTATGGAAGTTTTTCCTAAATGTTCCAGTTATGCCAAAACCTTATTTTCCTAGAAGAGGTATTGAGCAAAATTTACTGCAAGCTCTATGACTGAGTACCAACAGCTTCTGTTGTCTCCACTGAAAAACAATGAAGGCCATGCTCATATTGCTGTTCAACCTGCCATGAAAACCTGGAGAAGCCCGTACTGGATAGCTATGCAGGCATATTGCTGGGAAAAAAATGGCAAAAATCTAGAATTCTCAAGTTCTATTACACACAAATGATTTGTCAAGCTTCGTTTACTTTATAGAATTAATGTAATTCATGACTAATAAAAGAATTAAATTCCCTGAAATAGATACTATTTCACCACTTGTACTATGGGTACAAGCCCCATATGACAAAGGCAAACGGATTTTGTTGGCATAGCTCAACTTGATAAGGCTCTTCTTACCAACTAGTTTATTTTAAAACATACATTTATCTCTGAAAGAATCAGAATCTATTACACCTTCAAGTTCACTTGAATGAGCAAAGCTTAGAGCAAAATGAATGAGCAAGGTTTAGATCATATAATCTCTCATACCACTACAAAGAGTTTCATATTATGTTATAAACTAACTAGCTTCTTAAGACAAAAGATTTTCTGTTTAAAGCTTTTAAAGCTAACAAGAGAATAGTTTCTATTACCTTCACTCCCCAGGTGGTTAATAATATGTATCTATTAAAATGTTTTTTAAAACAGTCCATTAAATTCATTGGCCTCATGTCAGCAAGGAATTAAACTACATCTAACTTCATACACATGAGTATTCCCATTGCACTTAATGAAACCATTCACATGCTTATGACAACGTACAATCCAAAAATCCCTTGTTGAACCAAAATACCAAGAAAGATTTTTAACTCCTAAACATTCTTAACAATTAAAGCAATGGCTTTAAAATTTCATTATGTGTGTGTTACATAATTCAAGCTGCCTTTAAAAATGAATTGACACTTTTTGTCTGTGGTGGACTATCCCTCTGTGTTGCCAAAGTGTACTTTCAATTTTTCCATGGTTTTGGTTAGCTTTGGTTTAATGCACAGACTTCTTATTTGAAAAACAGCAGATTTCTCTCTCTTCTGATTTCTACTTTCCCTGAAAATTGTTCTTTTACTTTCAGCTGACTTTCACTGACTCTTTCACTGCTGCTATTATTATTTCTTGAACTGTACAATCCTTTTGTCTATCATGATAACATGAAATATGCAAAATTACTGCATGGGATAAGCATAATAGAAAAGAAAATTTTCCTTATGTAGGTTATGAGTAGGGTCAGGTAAAAATACTAAGAAACTGAGTATATTTATACTGAGATTACTCTTATATGCATGTCTGCATCTGATTTTTACTGAAGATTAGAATTACTTCTTATATTTGCTTGCTATATCTGAACTTTGAACACTTATGCCAGCTTTAGAGGGAACAGGCAGAAAGGCCAGGTGTGCCTTGGAAATCTTCCCTGTTTGGTGGGGTACCCCTTCCCTGGCACTATGTTCTGTGCCAGATAAACAGACAGTTGTTCAAAAGTCACTTTTTTTAAATTGCATTTCTCCTATCACAGACAAGAGAGATGATCACAACGTACTTTTCCCCTTTGTCTAAAAGAAGGAAAAATATCTTTATACTAAATTTAAGGCACTTTTTTGGGTGAATAGAATTCTTTTGACACAGTCAAATGAGTGCAGAAAGCAGCAGAAGAACCTCCTAGTGCTAGTAACTCAGAGCTGCTTTTTCAGGAGTCCTCTGAGCTGTTGTCTCCACATGCACTGTAGCTGAATTGCAAATACTTCTAGATAACTCTGTAATCACCTCATACCTTGAAACTAGGTTAAAATGTAGTTAGCAATGGAAACAATGTTCTACAAGGTTTTGGTAATACTAAACCAACTAAAACATACCCTAATGTAAGATCAGTAAACAACTGAAATCTACAATAGACTCAGAACAGACTCTGGTAAGCAAATTAATACTATAAAGTCTAAGGCTAATTAGAACATAATATATCTATTTATAATAGATTACTTGTAGTACTTAAAATTACTTTTTACAGCATAAAATAATGCAAATATAACACTATCAGAAAAATACTATGCTTCTTTAAATTTCACAATTTTTTTAAATTAAAAAAAGTTTATTGTTTTTACCCAAGAAATCTCCCCCACTCTGAAAAGTTTCATTGACTTAATCTTTTTCTGTACTCTAAGCTCTTTATTGAAAATAAGATAAACTTGTTAAAAATTTGATGATACTTCTTTCTGCTACTGCTTTTATTTCATGATTTAGAAAAAATGTAGCTATTTTACTCTTAGAAAATACCATGTCTGTTTGTACTTACAGTGGAGTCTCGCAAACTTGTAAGAGGACTATCTAAAGAGAGCACTCCCAGGGCTGATAACACACTGCTGGATTTCCAGGAGACTGTCTCCTTTAAAGAAAGAATGGCTATGTACAAGGCTGCTGTGTCCTTTGCCCACGTAAGATATCAATGGTTTCCTACCTTCCTACCTCTCCATTTGCTTTGCACAGTGACATCTCCTGCCCTCCTTATTTATCCAAGATGACTGATGGACCATTATGGGGATCAAAATTTGACACCTAAATTAACAAACCTACTTAGCAAACTTATTGATGCATCAGTCTCTATCTCTGCTGAGAGAGATTTTTTCATGCTATAAAGCTTTGGTCATCTGGACAATTCCCTTTAACTCATTAGAAGGACTGGGTTTTTCTTTCACTGCTGCATGAGCGGCATTTATTAGGGCTATAGGCTTGTGATAGTCAGCAGCTTCTGCATTACTAAAATTATTACTAAATAATAAAATCATATTCAAAAGCACATTAAGTTTAGACCTCTTGCTGTTTCAAAGAATTTGAAATTGCTGCATTTTAAAATAGTAGCTCTATGAGACAAGGTAAGTATTGTTTTGTAATAAAATTATTTAAAGTTGGCATTATATAAAAGAGTAGTTACAAAAAAAAAATACTTCTTAATTTTGTTTTACATCTCTTTCTAAATGTCTATCAATAGGATTAAGTATTTTACTGCAAATCTTAAAATATTGATACCAAGTAGCACATAATGTATCTGGTTAACAGAATTTGTAAACTAGTAAAATAGACCTCCTCACTACACATTGAATTATCAGTCAGGAATATCTGAAAACTGTGTCTTCAGATCTCAGCCATAAAAATCTTCCTGAGTTCTACAGAAACACGAAGGGTTAAAAAGTGTGGTTTTACCATATCCTAAAATCCCAGCTAGAAGTTGCAGCTCAGATCCCCTGTATAAGGAAAGGAAGGCATTTTGAGGGCTTGCTCTAATGTGAGAATGACAATGGTCTTTGTTTACACTAAACTTTCAGCACATGGAAAGAACACCTTCTTCTCATTGTAAACTAGGCCAGAGTAATTTCTGTAAATCAGAGACTATGCCTGGCAAAAGAAGGACTACAATTCAGCTCTCACCAGACATTATCTTCATCCACATGCAAGTACAGTTGTAGAGGATTCCCAGTCTTACCTCACTTTAGTCTTGGAAAAAGGTGTTGGCATTGCCTGAAGGGACCTTCTGGGTGCCCGGATAATCCAGAAACCACATAGTGAAAACAGCCACCAGAGTCCAAGTGTTTTCCAGCCATCAAACTCCTGCCTGATGACCCAACTGCTTGGTGTGTATTTGGAGCAGATTCCTGCATTTCACCTTCCGAGAAGGTCCCAATTCCCTAGTCCAGCAATTAGAACTTTGCTCAAGTTAGTACTCTCTCTCATAATGAAAAGAACCGCAGGAAGCCTGACCCGACCTGTGTTGAGCACATAGGAACTACTTCATTTAGACTCAGAAACCTCTTGCAATTTCTTGCAGAAATAGATGCTTGCCTGAAAAATGGAACTTTACATTTGGTTCCATTAAAGGGAATTAATACATTTCATTAGAGGACCCATAACTGCATTTACCTGTTCAAAAGATCTCCAAATGGCTGTTAAGGTGGGCCTGAAAAGTTCATTCATTAAAACAATTACTTTCCACACTCACATATCCATGTACATATATAATCATGTAGCCTTCATCACAGGGAAAAAAACCACCTGTTTTTTTATGATCTGCTTACTCACTCATATATATAAGTAGTAAATCTAACTTTACTTAGTAGCTTCATTACAAATGTATTGCTAATTTTTGGATGGGCTTTTTTCTGCATAGCAATTAATAAATTAAAATGCTGAAAACCTTCATCCAATACCATCTAAAAAGTACAACAAAAGGGACAGAACTAGAACAGGAAGCCTGAGGCTAAGTGCCCTCTTGTGACTTTCATTGCTGTTGTTGGGGAAGACAGGTCATCCCACAAAGGCCTGCTTGAAGTTCTTTGCATGTTTTTCAACAATACCCATTGGAAACACAGAGAGGACCAGGTGGAAACTCTGAATGCCACGGAATTCAGAAGAGACAGGTAAAAGAGGGAACAGCAGAAAGGTTGTTCTGGAAAGTGGCTGTTACCACCAATCAAGCAGATGGGACTTCTTCTGGTGCTCAAGATTCAGGCCAAGCATACCTTTAAGTTGTCTAAATCATCAAGTATGCCTCTTGTGCAGTGGTCTATGAGTTTGCCAAAAACAGTATTTATGATTCTCTGAGTCATTCCTGCATACTGCTGTTAACTAGTTAAAAAAAAAAAATAGGTCATAGAAGTATGCTTTATGTGCAAATAGAAAACAACCGGTCTTATTTTATCACTCTAGAGTTCACAGAAGACCAAGTTCTGTACTGTTCCTGGTGGCCTGGCAGCAGTGAGGAAACAATTCGAGAAAGTACAAAGGATGTCCCCAAAAAAGACCTTTGTTCAGTACCAGCACCAGCATAGATCTCTACAGGTAACAACAGCATTTTAATACTAACAAATTAGGTCTGCCCTGCTAGATAACTGAGAAAAAAAGAAAGATTCCTTGCTTTAGTGATGAGTTTTCATTATGACTAAGACAACATTTTTCTAATGTTCATACTCATAGAATTTTATATTTGAGATGCACCACAGGATTCATATATTTTTTATGCAGATGAACACTCACTATACTCAATCTAAGTCTAGTTGAGTCTAATCTAAAGTGGATTATTACTATAGCAGTATTTTATACCCAAACCTGTCTATAAGACTGTGATTTATACATTATAATGTGTCATGGTGATATTTTGCATTTATTGCACTTGATGTTAAGTCATTCTCTTTCAAAAGGAATTTCCTGCTTCCATTGAATTAAATCTAATAAATTTCCCTAAACAGATCAAAAATTGCACAGAAGAACCCAGATATTACATGAAAGTAGAACAAAGCAGTAGCTAAGTCTTACTTCAAATAAAAGACCTCTACATTTCATTGCTTCATTAGGCTATACCATGAAAAATCGTTGTAGGAGATGATGATTTTGGACTATGTGAAATCCCCTGCAATAAAACGCTGTACAATCCGTCCTGTGCACTCTGAAAAACAGTAAATTTCTTTACCATCCTGCACTTCTTGGAGAGATTTTTAAGCAATATTGTTCTCCCAGGTTTGTAGAAAAAGACACATTAACATTTTGCCATAATTTTCATGTTAAATAAGTATCATCATATCTACCACTCATCTCTCATTTCTTATACATTAATACCTGTATCAAAAATTTGCACAGACAACAAGCAAAAAACTCAACTTTGTAGGGAAGAAGACACAGTTTGCTGCAGGGGTATTAATGCATCTTTAACTAAGCAGAAAAAATGCCATAGTGGGACATACTCACAATGGTGCATAATCTGTGGTAATGAAAGTGTTATGAACATACTTTTCTGATGACGTGGCCCACTCTACCTGCCAGTTTTCTGGGTGAAGGAATACAGAACCCTGTAGAGAAATTGTGACTTTTCTTTTATGGAGAACCCAATAATTTCATTTCTGTGATGTGTAGGTGCATTTTCCCAGGACATAGATCTCTCTACAAAGCCACTAGAATGGTTCCATTTCTTCAGTCAAGATGTGACCTCAAAGCATATTTATCCATGTATTTTTCCTCTGTGCTACTTGAGGAGGCTCTCTCAAATCATCAGCAGAAATAGCCACATACACTGAAAAATGAAATCACTCAGGCCATACAGAACCATCTTTAGGTTAAATAACTTACTGCAAGACCATAAAATCCAATTTCTATGTAACATAACTGCACTTTCATGGAAAATGGGATTATACACTTAAGTAGTTGAAAGATTATTCAAGGTCACTGAATCCATCCCGGGGCAAAACAGAGAAAATACATAGTTTGAAGACAGATCTCCAGATCTGGATAAATTTAAACTATTAATCCAAGATAAAATAAGGACACAAATTTTTAAACAGTAATCAAAATAGCTGAATATTCTACTACATATTCAATTATTGTATAAGGAGTTAATGACTTTTCATTCAAAATATTGTCATAAAATATGAAAATAATAACTATTCATCTTCCTGTTTTTCTCAGGCAGCAGCTATCACTCTTAGCTCTCTACATTGTACTGGAAATTGGTTCTTCGTAATAGGTGCCATAATACCAGTAGAGCTCAATAAACTCATGTCCAAAATGGTGAGCAGCAATGAAAACTGACCACAGACTTGCCCTGTGCTCATAAACTCAACCAGAGTCTGATTAGAGACCTGGCCAGTGTTCTGACCACTGGCATCATAAGCACCTTCTAGCTCAGCCACCAAGATGAGAAGAGGCCATGAGCTTTGGTGTTACACCTGTGCAGGTGCCAGCCTGGAGTGCTTTGGTACCCCAGCTCAGCTACCTGACAGCTCAGGCACAGCCTCAGTGCCTGGTGTCAAAAATGAGCCTTAGCTGGCAAGTAAGCTGAACCTCCAACACAGCAAAGGAGTGGAATACAGAGAAAACATCTGATATTCACTCACCCACACAGTACAGAATGTCAGAACTGACATGGGCATAGCCCTCCTTCACTCATTCCAGAGGAATTTTCTAAGACGGCTACTGTAGCAATTGCCAATTTTCTAGCAATTGCAAAGAATAAGATTGAATAATAAGCCAATGTCAGTGAATGGTGAAAACCTCACATTTTAATGAAAATCTTTCATATAGTGCCCAAGACACCCTAAGTATATACGTACAAGTAAGCAAGGCTGACAAATCATAGGGATGAAGTGCAGATAAGGGGAAGTTCTTACAGGAAATTTCTGCAAGACTCTCACAGAGCTGACGTGCTGTGAGACTGTGCTAAAGAACATAAACAGGTAAAAAAGCATTGCTTTGAGGAAGAAATGAAGATCCATGCCAAATAGTCATTCCATTGTCACTAACTTTGTAACTGAAGATTCAGGCTCACAATTTACCTCCACTGCTGCTTACAAGTTTGTACATACTGTTCATTTAGAACAGAAAGTTCTAAATTTGCCAATATATAAACAATATTACATTAGCCAACTTCTGAGAGATTATATGTTGATATAATTATATGTTGTACCATAATGTGCAGTTCAACTAAACACATTATCCATCAATTGTGAGATGGTAAAAGTCCTTCTTGTGCTTGGATGAACCTCTGAGCCATTTGATCCCCTTGAAATACATACTTACATAGATAGAGAACTGTATACATGTTTTATGCATATTTACATATAAGGTAGTGTACATATTCTGAACTGAAAAACAATTCTATTTTTGAAAGAGAAAGTATGTTTTAATTGTTATTTGAACAGAAGGAAACTAAAAATACCAACACAAAAAAAGCAAACCTTGGTCTAAATTACACAGAACAATTACTGATAATTCAAATCTTGGCACATTTTTCAATAAGAATTCTATCTAAATTATTGCAGTACAGAGCACTAAAGTTGTTGTATGGGCCACTAACATAAAACGTGTGTAGCAATTACAGCTCTCTTCTGTAACAGAATCTAAATGCCTACATAAAAAAAACACTCCTCTAAACAAAACTTATACAGACTTATTCTTGGACTTACACGTTTATTTTTAAATATTATTGTTTTAGGTTAGAGTGACTTATTACCCAGAGACACAACAGTACACTACAGTGCTCTGTGTTAAGCACCATACAGATATGCATGGGAAGGCCAGTAGCCCACACAAAGGGTGACGGGAAACAAATGTGAGAGACTGGAGGATAAAGAAGTCTGAAAGAAAAGTTAAAAATTGTAAGAAACCGTTCATGAGCAAGCAGCAAGCCAACAATCATCCAGCTATAACAGGGTTTTCTGAAGCTTACTCATGATATGCCATAAACAAAACGTAATTGACCAATTTTACAGAATATACTACAAAGTCCACGGGATCTACAAAACATGCCACAAACCATAATGGGGTAGACTAAATTAATCCTACCTACAGTAATGCTATATCCAGCAGTTGGCAGTTATAGAGGAGGGATGAAACCACATCTAACTCTCCACTTGTTCAGAGTAATAAAAAAGCAGCATTTAACACTCTGTTACCGGAATTTCAATTAGCCATTTTGACTGACACACAAAATAAAAAATTCTCCATGTCCCTCTACCTCCCAGCATGCACAGAGTAAGGCTGTGTAATTATATCACCAAAATCTGGCTCATAATGTTTGGGCTGCATTTTTGATGGCCATTGCTATAGCATTAAATTATTATGGTCTTTTGCAATATGGCAACTACTTCATAAGCAGTACCAAAGTTACAGCAATAAAGCACTAGTGACATTCAGATTAGATTTGCTTCCTGACTACATTAAGTCTAATTATATTTCTTTTTAATGCCCCACACCATTCAAAGGACACATAATGACTACTCTGAACATATTTCATGTCTCATGAATGAGCTTTTCCAGTAATGAGAGCTTGAATTACATACCTAAAACATGCACATTAGAACAGAAAAGCATATCTTAAATGAAAAAGCGTATATATGCATAAATATATTAAAAAGCATATCCATATGGAATGAAAAGGCATATTAGACACACACCTACACAGTCATTAAACAGAGAATAGATGGAAAAATTTGCACTTCATTCTTTTTGAACTGCCTCTTTTCAACCTGGTATGTGGTTAGCTCTCCATCTCCTCATATGTTGTGCAGCTCCCTCACAACCGTTATGTACACAGAACCTGCAAGTGTAAAACAGGACATCCTGCAAAAGCAGGACATGTTGTGACCTGCTCTCCTCAAGTCTCAATGCACTCCAACAGTTCAGATAGGATTGCTTTTGATACTGGTAATGCACTAAATCATTTACTGGGCCAGCAATAAGAAAATTTATTCTACCCTTTGTTTGTATAATTTTAATTCATCTTATAGCTGAAACAGGATTTGGCAGCACAGAAGTGGAAAAGAATTCCTAAAGCCCGTGGAGGGAATGCTCATTGTTTCTCTGCCATAGATCTAAGAACCCTTGCTGCCTACTGCATGGCAGAAATTACAGGCCAGGCAGTAGATGACCCCTATATTGATTCAGCAGAAGTATTAATGGAGATGCAAGCTGTGTAAGCATTCCTTAGTTTGAAGGTGGAATAAATCCCATAAATATATCTTTTCTCATGGCATGACTAAAAGAAAGAAGTAATTTCTTGCCCCACAATTAACTGAATTTCAAATAGTAATCAGGACTTGAGTTGAAGGAAGCTTACAGCTCTATGTTGCACTAGATGTACACCAGCAATCTCAGAAACACAGTACTGCCTCC
The DNA here is from genome assembly GCA_013399945.1 of Ploceus nigricollis. NCBI lineage: Eukaryota > Metazoa > Chordata > Aves > Passeriformes > Ploceidae > Ploceus > Ploceus nigricollis. The sequence goes on along the minus strand of VXBC01004838.1, from coordinate 1,171,165 downwards.
ATTCATGTTCAAGTTACATTGAACACTTGGGAAACTCTTACTGGAGAGACCAGAAGCTCCTTTCATTTGAAAGCTTATTATCAGTAGAAACTAATAGATAAGCTTCCTTCTAACAAATGAAGAAGAAAATATAATTTGACATGAGTGAAATTATTTGTTAGATGGCTCTGTGTGCATGGGAGAGGAAGCCCAGGACTTCTTAATAACATCAATCTTTCAGATTTATTTCTTCTAATCACTAAGTCTCAAAGTACCCCATGGACATTGGTAATGATGTAACACAGGTTCGATGGCAGGCTTCAAATAAGAAAACAAATCACTGTCAGAATCTGAAGCCAAACCAAACACAGACTCAGAAATCAGTTTACACAGACATCTTGGACAGTGCTTTAAACTCCTGAAGATACACTTTGTTTATTACACTGCAGTTGTCAGGCTTGTAGTTACAGTGCTACCCTGTATATTTTACAGGATCTTTTGGTTACTCTATGGGTCATATTTTTCACAATTGCAATTGAGCATGATTTTTGCATTGGAAGAACTTTATAAAGCATATGCAGGGAGTCATCACCTCATACAGACATATCACACTTCCTTTTAAAAAGCCGCATTAGCATTATGTTCACTGCCAGGCAACAAGTTGGAGGCACAGCACATAAAGCCAGAACAAGTCCTCCTTGTCACTTCTGCCCCGCCCCCCCAGTCCAATTATGCATTTTATCTATTCATGCACCTTGCCATATCTGCTGGCCAGCATCTTGCTGCGGTAACAAAGACTTGACATCTTCTGTGTTACAAAAAAGCCAGTTCCAATGCTGATAGCAATAAGTATCAAAGATAATAACAATGGCCTTCTGCTGTAAAATGGCTGCTCTAGTTACACCAGCATTAATTTCTGACAGCCCTTCAGGCAAAAAAAAAAAATCTGATTTACTATTACCTGTTAATGTGAATTTTTTTGGTTTGTCTTGAGGAAACATCAAGTAGCAGGCACCATACAGTATCAAGTAGCACCAGGGAAGCTGAAAGCAATGAAATGACCTCCAAAGAAAGTCAAACAGAAGCCTCTCAAACACAAGAGGTAACTATATCATTTAATAATCATCTCATTGGACAATTACACTGATACATACCTGCTTTGCTTCTTCCTCCTTTTACCTCTTGGTACAGCAAGATCTGGATTTTCTGCTGAGAGCTTATCTCATTACTCAGTGCATAATAATTTTTAAAGGTGTTTCACAACATGTTTTTAATGCATTATTGTTTTATCATTATAATGTTTATATTTACATTAATATTTTTCATCAATGCAATATTTTAAATATGGTTTCAGAAGTATGTAAAATTCTTATGCATTGCACTAAATCATGAGTAAAGTGAAGGTTTTGTGCACAGGTTTCTCCTCACGAGCAAGTTATTAATGAAATGAAAATGGCTTCTACATTCACTCAGCATGACACAGGTAAGAAGCAGCATGAGAATAAATGCTCATAAATGAGCAATGGCAAATGTCTTTATTCCCACAAATGTACTGTTCTTAGCATATAAACATGAAAACACACACTGCTCCAAATTCTCAGCAAAGCTCATGCTTTAACTTCAATGGGACTTCAGAAATGAGTTTAGAATTCAGTCTGAAGAGATTATGTTTGCACAAGGATGTGGTTTTAAGTATGGTCTGAGTTGCTTGAAAGAATGGGGGACTTGACAACTTGTCTGAAAATATAAGCAAACACCAGTCCATGCACATAAAAAGCTGTGGATGGGTAAGGTTCAGTTTGTAGCTGACCTGAATAACCCTGCACAATATCACAGTGAAGAAGATCACAGTGTTAAGACACTGCTGCTGCTGCATTTTAGCCCTCGAATGAGAATTCATGCATTTCATTCTCCCACAGACCTCAGTCACCCTTTGGCCCTGCCACACCACTCAGGTATGGCAAAACAGTAGCTTATATCACGTCCCTTAATTATTCTGACATTCTGACATTTTCTCTATGGATTTCTGTACTGACCAACTGACCCTCTAGACTTCTACAAGGCTAAACACAGTTTTTCCAAAATAATAATGTTTTATAATTCACTGATAAAGTCAATTTCATAAAATGCAGGTTGGAGGAAAACCAATCTTTTTTATTATTCTTCCCATTACAGTAATCAATTCAGCTCAGAATGAAGAGCTCCCAAAGACTGTAACACAGATTTTAAAACAGCAGATTGAGAAGGCAGCTCAGGAAAAGGCTGTTCACTCTGACAGAGAGATCACAACATCTGCTAAAGAAGTAAAGGTCTGTATTTTTAATAAGAGCAATCGTTCCTTATGCAAATTAACAGTTTGACACTGATCTGTCATGCTGCCTGATTTTCTATTCTGAATAATTATGATTAAAAATGTACCTTATAGAAGTGGTGGGAATATGTGGACTTCTGGAATTAAGTGCACATAATGTAATATGAAATACATTAGAAGGCTCCATAAGTACTTACAGTATGTGACAAAAACAATTCAAGGTAAAAACTTCTGCATTTTCTCTTCCTCTGATGAATAGTCTCCTCTTTCCTTGTTTTGAATCTGTAATTATGTATAATTTGTCACCACAGACTCTCAGAAGCCTGGAAAATACCACTTTCAAAAGAAATTAAAATGAGCATAAGCTACAGCTAAAGTTTGTTATGCTTATACTGCAAAGTCTGCATTTGTTGCAGCAAAATCTCCAAGACTGCTCAATCATCATTTTGCATGAATTCCATATTTCTTTTCACATATATTCTATGATGCAAATATCACAGCTCTTAGCTCAAAAGATTGGTTTTATGCATTCTGAGCAATAGCTGATAGATTGTGTCTTTCCAGATCCTATTATAATCCTATTGCTTGGAAAAGCAGAACTAGCTTTTGTGCAGAATAGAAAAAATGTTTTCTATATTACTGTGCTTAAGAAAAAAGGGGAAAAGAAAAAAAAAAAAAAAAGAAGGAAAAAAGCAACCATAAACCACAGACAACCCAACACTTTTGCCCCTAAAGATGGAAAATACATTCCAGGAAATCACATTGACTTCAACAGTTCATCTGCTACTGCTACAGCTTCAGCAGGCAGACTACAGGAAATTTCTACACCAAGGAAAAAACAGGATGGAACTTCTACCTCTGTCATTATTTGCTCCTGATACATGGAAGCACAGGAAAACTTCCCAATACTTATGCAAAAGCTCCAATCTAAATGTCAGTATATTCTGAGTCCACTAGACCAGCCAGCTCTCCAACAAAGTCCACTGTGTCCACAGATCTGTACCCAAAGCAATTTGTGTGAACTAAGACATTTATATAATTATTTACACTAATATAATTGTTTACAATATTAAGAAAACACTTAGAAAAACATTTTCTAATATTTTATGTCATGGATCTGAAACACAGAATATGATTTTAGATGCACAGCAGGTACATGTAAATGGCTTTGCCTTCACCATTCAGATGTTCACAAGGCCAGAAAAATAATGCATAGTGGCATGAAATCCAGAGAGGAGAGGTCCTCTCTCTAAGACAGATCTGTAAGAACCAGCCTTTCATTCCATTTAAAGATGATCCTCCAGACCCAGATGAAGCTAGAAGCACTGCAGAGAAGGAACCATTGCAGGAAGAAATGTTAAAATACTCAGCCTGAATGTTTCAGACGCAGCCTCTTGCCGTGCTGCATGCACATGCCCCAGGCTCTGCAGGAGCTATGAACAATGTCCATGCATTTGGTAGAGGAGGTACTGGTGCAGGCAGGTGGGTGTTTGAAATACAGCCACTGAACTCTATGAATAAAAATCCCCAGAGAGGAACAAGTATCTGCTGAAACACGCATCTAAGAAGTTTCTAATGGTGCTGTAAAGACTCTGAGGTACATGCTGCAAACACAGAACCTGGATAAACTTCAGCAGCTCAACCCAGTTATTTCCCTTAACTTCTTGCAGACAAAGCCTGAGCTGAAAGAGAAGCTGAGCTCTTCACAGAAGAGTAAAAAGAAGTATAATGTATTTTGAACCTCAGCCATTATGTGTTACCAGAGAGAGCTTCAAAGATGGGAGAATGAAGCTGTCCATGGATAAGACACTGAAAAGAGGCATTACACAATAACACATCAGACAAATGCAGCTTTTACCTGTGAAAAATAAAACTCCTATGTGTAATCTCAGTGGAGGAAAACATACAGTGCTACACACATGGCAAAAAAGCTGAAATAAAGCCTTGACACCCACAGGATTCGAAGGAATTAAGTCCAGCTGAAACATCCACTACAAAAATCAGACAAGCAAGATCAAGGTCCCACAAGAGATGCAGCAGCTCCTGTAACACTAGAGCAAACCACAGTTTCTGATTCTGAATCGGATGGCAATGATACCCAAGTAGTACAAAAATAAGATGTAGGAATTCAAATAGATAGATTTCCATGAAGTCCAGAAGACTGAGAAGCTGAAGATGCAGAAACTTAGGATTAACACTAAGAGATCTATCCTGAAGAATCACATGCAGCAAAACAAAAAGACACTAAAAATAAATATTCCAATTAAAATAGCATTACTGTTGTATTTGAAATACATTAACATGCTAGAAAATGTGCACAGAATGCACCTCATGCTTTTCATGTTTAAAATTAACACAACATCCTCTAAACTGAAGTAATATGTCTGTATAAAACAGCTGTAGAGACAAAATAATGCTCACATTTTGTGCACATCCATTTTTAGTTTAGTAAAATACAAAATGTGACTTCAGACAAAGTGAACTATGTTTCAGTGGGTTTTCTGTTTGAGTAAAATTACTGAAATGGTTTAAAAATTACTACACAATTAAAAAAAAAAAAACTAAACTGCTATTTCCTGCTAGGTGATTTAACTAGTTCATAAAGCTCTAGTCTGAATTTAGGCAATGAAATGAGACGTAAGGGTCCTGGTTTCACATCACTAAGGAGTGAAGCCACTCAGTGTGTCCTTCAAAGAGTTGAAGCCCATTATTTGTTTCATATTGAACAAAATTTTTAACTATATGATGTGAATACATATATATTTATAACTGAATAAGAAGTAAACATGGACAATTAAGCATGACTTCTTTCTCATGGTGCATGTTTTACTTAAAAATTATATTAAAATAGCATTTAGATTGCAAAGTTATGGATTTGAAATGTAGAAAATATTACATATGTTACTGAAAGACGAACATCAGTGTCCTCCTTTTTTGCATCTATTTTGGGCACTGAATACGGATGGGATCCTGCAGGAAGACCAGATGTTGCCATAGCTTTAGCCATTTGATAGATGAACCGAATGCTTACGCTTGAACAGCAGAGGAAACGGCAGAACAAAGCTAAACACTCCTGCACCAGCAAAACTCCTGAACAGAGAGCTTTGCTTTGGGATTCCCAGCACCGTGCACCAAGAGAGGGGTGCTACCTCTAATCACACTAGGAGCAGAATTAAACATGAGTAGGTTGTGAGCCTGTAAAACGAGGCACAGCCTAGCGGTGATCCAACAAAATACTTTCATGTGGTGGGCTGGCTCTTGCTGACAGCTAAATCCACACGCACTTACCCACACCCCACAGTGGGCTGGGAGAAAGAATCACAAGAGCAAAAGCAAGAGAGCCTGTTGGCAGAGGAAGAGACAGGCTAATAGAGAAAGCAAAGCTGGGGCATGAGCAAAGCAAAAGAAGGAATTGATGTCCAGTCACTTCGGCCTCAACATGCACAACTTTTACTTGAAAGAGAAACACTCTGAATGTCCCTCTTCCTTCTCTTTTCCCTCCAAAGTTTCTATTGCTAAGCATGATGCCATATGCTATGGAATATCCCTCCAGTCAGCTGGGGTCAGCTCTCTTGTTTGTGGGCTCTCTCAAGTTCTTGCACATCCTCAGTCTACCTGCGTGGGACTGGGAGGGAGGGCAGAGTGGGACACTCTGCATTATTTTGTCTCTACAGCTGTTTTATACAGACACTTTGACACTGGGCAAATACCGTTCAGCAACAGCTAAAACATTGTGTATTAGCAGCACTTGAGCCCAAATTCAAAACAGCATCGCATGGGCTGCTATGAAGAAAACAACTGCACCCCAGATAGTCTCAGCAAAAGCAAGTATGTTAAAAGTGAGTAGAAATACCCAGTTCCAGTAGAATAGGGAGTTTTCTAAAAGTCAACCCTCTGGATTTTCTTTTTAATCTCCTATCTGGTAAATATTGGTGACCTCAAATAGCAGACCAGCTTTTTCTTCACTGATTTTGTAGGACCACTCACATGTGGTGGGTTGACCTGATTCCTCCAGCCACTATCCCGTTCCCCCTCCTCAACAAGATATGAAGAAAAATAGGATGAAGAAGCTCATGGGACAATTTAAAGACAGGGAACAACATAAGGACATTTATCAATTACTTTTATAGCCATGGAAAAAATAATCGCCAATTAAGATAGACTCAGATTGTGAGAAACAAACACTGCGACACCTCCCCTCCTGCCCTTTTTCATAGTCTCAGCTTTATTCCTGCCTCTTCCTTGTCCCTCTCCCACCATCAGTAGCACAGAGGGGATGGGGAATGGGGGGCTGGGGTTAGTCCATACCAGTTCCTCTCTGCTGCTCCTTCCTTCTCACACATGTCCCTTGCTTCAGCGTGGGCTCTCCATATGCCACAGCTCCTTCTGGGAATACCCACCTGCTCCACTGTGGTGTTCCCCAGAGGCTGTAGTGTGGATGACTGCTCCTGCGTGGTCCTCTCCCCAGGCTGCAGGGAAATACCTGCTCCCCTGGTCTCCTCCACAGGCTGCAGAGGAATCTCTGTTGCAGCGTCTCCCCCCCCTTGTTCTTCTCCGACCTTCATGCTCGCAGGGCTGTTCTGACACTTTTCCCCCTCAGCCCTGGCTGCATGTGCAGCTTTTTGCCCTCTTGGAACACGTTTTCCCAGAGACAGGAGGAGCATGGCTGAGCGGCCCTGCTATGCACTGCATCCAGAGATGGCTGTGCCCAACACAGGGCAGGCCCTGCTGCTCCTCACAGAGGCTGCCCCCAGCCACCAAAACTGTGCCACTGACACACAACACGCAATTCAATTTCAAGGAGATGACTATTGCCTCACTATTCAGTCCTGGAAGTTGTTTTGGGATAAATTTCCCTTAAATTCCCTCTGCTTTCCTCTTCTCCTGACTTGCCTTCTGAGGCATAACACTCACTATCAATTTTCCAACTAAGCAAAGTAACCATTCAATGAGACCGTTTTCCAGGATACATGTCACCATTTTTTCCCCTCCTAATTACCTTATCTCCTTCCTCTCCTCCCTCTACATTCAGAATACTTGTGTACCTAAGAATATTCAGCTGAGTCCAGGTGCTTGGCTCACAAGTGGTCTGTGCATACAGACTGCCCCTTACTGGTATGCATGCCCCTTACTGGTATGAAACTTTCTATTCATGTTTTGTACTTTATTGAGAAATAGTTTTCTTTATCATTAAATATGCTTCACAGAAGAATTTATAAAACTATTAATATAAATGTAGCTACCTTAGTATTATAATTCAACTGAAATAAGTATCAGGTCTGACAACTAAAATTGTAAAAATCACAAATAATTATGTCCATAGCATATTTGGACCATGTGAGTGCACAGTCTGGAGGTTACCACAAAAGGGGCAACCCCTATTGTGAATTTGGCATGGCTAAGCAAAAATTCCTCATCAGAATTTCAAACATCCATCCCTACTTATTGATCTTTAAATCACATGGTACATTCATAGATTATACACACATTATACTCAGTTCCACTTATACTAGAAAACCTTCTACTATTCTACCACATTTCACACAATAGTTAGTTATTACAAATAAATGGAAGATATTGTACCTGGTGAAGTCCTTTCAAATGCATGGATTCCTGCAAAGGGAAAGGTAAGTAGTTTTCAACTTTCCAAATATTACTGTTAGTTGAACAAAAAGGAAGCCCTGCAATAAACAACTGAGATACCAGTTAACAGAAAATTGAAAATGTTCTAACAAAATATATGGACTGATACTGCTCAAATCAAATCATAACGTGGCTTAGACTAATTTGTAACCTTTTAATATGTGGTTGTAGAAACTGCAGATTCAGGAAAATGAAACATGCAAACTCTGCCAACAGAGAGTGTACCCCATGGAATGTCTAGTTGCCGATAAGCAGAATTTTCATAAATCGTGTTTCCGATGTCACCACTGTGGCAGTCAATTAAGGTAAGAATTAACTGCATGTTCACTCACACAATCCTGCTTTTGAATATAAATACAGATGGTGAAATTATTTTCAACTGTAGGATTATTCAGCCTGTAGGATGCTGGGTTGACAGGGTGGTATCCTGAGTTCTCCTTCTCTGCTCCTAACATCTGCACTGTGACATGGAATGAGTCCTTTAAATTCCTTATAGAACTGTTACATCCCAGTACCTTCCAAATTCTTCCCCATATTTCTTCCTCCTGACTGTTGCAGACTTTCAGGACAGCATGAAACAGAGGCAGTAGACATGGGAATTCAGGTGGAATTTAAGATATCCACAAAACACCAAATTTTCTCTTAATTTTCCTCACTCATAAAATGAATTATGATGGTTCTCTGCATTACCAAATCATTCTAATCACTGTGTAACCTTACTATAAAATGTAGGATTTACTGCCCTATCTGACTGCAAAGACCAACAATTTTGATTTTAACACACTCTGGGTTAGTTACACACATTTCCTTTACTTCATTTGGGAGGAGAATCCAAATATAAATCAAACACAAATTTCTGTAATTCGCACAAAGACTAAATTCTGCTGCTACTTTGTAGAAAAACTGAGGATTTGGACTTTAATAAGATGAAGAAAAATGGTCCAAAAAGCCCAGAAGTGCTGTGGAACATTTCTATTTGAAGCTTATTCTGTGCAACAACCGAATGAGTTTATGTTCTTTCTTAAATCACCAAGCATGACTCCTCTCCTTCATTTTGACTTTGAAATTGTATGGGAATTTGCAAGTAGGATTTTAGATACTTTTTTTGGGGGGGAGAGGGGGGAGAAAGGGGGAGGTGTATGGTAATTTATAATATGTAAAAGCATAAACCAAATTTTCTTCCATTTGGCAGCTTGGGAAATTATGCATCCCTCCATGGAAAAATATATTGTAAACCCCATTTTAAGCAACTTTTCAAATCAAAAGGAAATTATGATGAAGGTTTTGGACACAAGCAGCATAAGGAATTATGGAATTCTAAAGATCAATTTAGTTCAATTAACAAAACTCAAGCTGAAGAAACAAATCCCATTAACAGCATACCTGTTGATCCTAAACCAATTACAGAAGTTGATAAAGGCTTGTACTCAGGTACTGAAGATGCTCGTCCTGCTATTTTGGATAATAATTTGAAAACCACAGAAAGAGGAAAATTAAAAATGACATGGCCTCCTTCAACAGATGATGCAACATCTAAGAAAACATTCTCTATTGAAGAATCAGCTAAAGTAAATAAGTCGAAGTGGCCCCCGGAAGGTTTTGCTCAAGAAGATTCTAGTTTATATACAAATAAACCTCTGGGCAACAAAAAGGAATCTCAGAAAAATCCCACTGCTATGGAGCAAAATAAAAAAAACACCACAAATTCACAACAAAACCAACACTCATCCACTCTATCTGAAAAAGAATGTACAAATACCTGTAAAGCAAAGAAAAATGAAGCAGGCAAAAAGGGAAAGGATGAGGAAGCTGGGAATGTGCAAGATAAGGTGAATAAACTAGAAGCATCAGAGAATAGGGAGCAAAGTGGAAAGGATATTAATGAGGGTGATAATGTAATTGTGGATAATACTGGGAAGAAGCAAGAGAAACAAATGAATGAAGCGGATAATTCAGAAGTTGTACAGGTTACTAACATTGATGATGTAACAGTACGAAAGAATTACAAAGAATGCAGTTTGAGTAACAACAACAATAATAATTATGCCACTTTTTCACATAGAAATATTTGTACACAGAAAACTCTCTCAGCTGTGTCTACCCCAAAGACAGCATTAAGCCATGCTATTTGCACTGAATCACAGCATGCCTTTGCAAAGCTGAACACTCAGTCTGGAAATGAAGAAATATATGAGTTGTATGAACCTCATGAGAGCTGTTCTAGTGATACTGTACTTGCACAGGATGAACAGAATCCAAAAGATGAAGATGCTGTTACTTCTAAGAGTCTTGCTCAATTTAAGAACGATGCCACTTGTCAGAAGTCTCGTACTAGCAGCACGTTTGTTTTGAAAAAGGCAACTAACACAACATTGTCTGTTGATACTGAGTTATCATGCACTGGAGAAGAATCAGAATATGACAAAAAAGAGAAAAAGCTAAATACTATTTTATCTGACACTCTGAAGACATCTTTTCTTAAAAAAGACAACCTGTTTTTAAACTGTGGTCAAACGGACTCTGCAGATGTAAGCAAAAAATCCTGCAGTCCATATTCAAAAGAAAATGGAAATTATGATACAGAACTGAATTATATTAACACTTGTCAAGAAAGTGAAAAATCCAATTGGCAAAGGCTGACATAAATACAAGCTTAGATCTACTGAGCTCAAGACATACAGCTGTTTCACCATTCCAAGGCAAGAAAGTCAAGTTCAAATGGCTCACTGCAGATGAACAAATTAAAAAAAAAAATTTATGATGAAAATTAATAAAACATCCAAGTGGTCAGCTATGTCTGTCACTCATTACAAAGTATGTCACAAATAGGTATTTCTTCAGACTTAGTTTAGTCTTTCATGAAGAATTTAATATCCAGATATTACATTAAAAAATACAATTATACTGTCAATTACTCAGACTTTATTCAGTTAGTTTATATTTAAGACAATGAAGATGCATATTTTTTTCCATCTGTAATTATAAAACACCTCTTGTTTTTCTATGTTTCTGAACATTGCAAGGAATATTTTACTACACTGTCCTAGAGAAACATAATCCATTTCAATATTTATTATTTGTAACAACTTCAGATGTGAAGCACCTGGTGTGCACAAAGGAAGAAAAAATACTTTTATTGTTTTTTCTAATGTATTATTACTCTAACTGAGCTGTTGCTTCATGACATATTATGTACACTGGTTGTGTTAGCTCATGCTAGAAAATCTGGGGTTTGGTTGACATTTTGGGGGGTTAATCTTTTTTGTTTCTGTTTTTGCAATATCATGTAATACATAGTTTGAAATGGATAATTATTGAATAGTAACCACAGCTGGTTGGTGAATAGCACTGTTTTGCTATATTCCTAGAGCTGCTACTAAGTTATATCGAGTAACAGGGGAGAAAAAAGTGTGTAAATTTTAACATTGGATAAAACCAAACATCCTAAATAGAACTGAAACAGGGTTTGGGGACACAGGGCAATGAAGACTAGTGGTTGTTTCAGTAATTAATTCGAAGTCATTTTAGCTGAAGCACCTCTCCAGTGTCATAGTTAAACCTGTACAAACTTATGCAGATCTAGCACTTTTTTCCTTAAAACCTATGCTTATGGATTATTATTTGCTCACTTTACACTACTCCATCTTGTATGAAACAGTAACATTCATTTAACTGTTGACAATGCATAATAAAAAAAGCAGTTTACAAAAAATACCTTGTGATTTTTTTAAAGATGAACTTATATATACACTATTTTCCTTAAATAGTTTGTGAAATTCTTCATGCAATGACTAGTTTAAACCAAAGTGTCAGAGAGAAAGTGAATCATAATCAAAATACATTTTTCAAAATAATTCCCGAAGGACCCAACAGAGACAGGCGATTGAAATAATTTACAGGAAAGACAAGCTGATGTTAAAACATTTAAGAAAATGTGCCTCAGACTTCTAGAGCAAAACATTATCTGCACTACAACTCATTGCCCAAAGCAACAGGGTTGTGGGTAAGTGGGAAATCCACATATGACTCCTCTATACCTACACAGAAACAACCATAAACTATACACACACACATCAGAGAACCATGAATAGCATTTTTTCCACAAATATACTTCAAGAATATATTGCTCCAAAGTATTCTCAGTAAACGCAGAAATATAAGAAGATCTCTTTAAATTAATGTTACCAGAAGAACAGCCTTTTGCACAAGACACTCCAATATCACTGTATTCGAGAACTTTATTAAAAAGCATTAGCCTACAGCTGCTTTTGAACATCTTAGAATCATTTCAGCAAGATTTCTCTCTCTCTGTTATTCCTTCCCCCATTTGGCTGTAATCATCATAATTTGTTTTTAAAAAGCCAAGAGATTATTACATAGCACTAAATGACTTTGCTCACTTTTTTGAGTAGGTAACACAACTAAAAATAACATTAACAAAATTCCTGCTATGACAACAAAAAAAAAAATCCCAGAAAATGCATGCCTGAAGAAAATAAAGGGAATTTGACTGGCATATTTATACTTCTACATGAATTAAAATTTTAAGTCTCCCCCATTTCTCAAAATTTCTTATTAGATAGAAGATTGGTTTCAGCTAAATTAGTTAGGAAAGAGGAGTTATCTTGAAGGTAAAATGGTGCACATGAATATGTGCACATGTGTAGGTGTGATTATATGCAAGTTAATAATTCAGGAAAATGCTAACATGGCTGCAATATTTGTATCTGAAGTACAGTCCTATGCCATTTGTCATCCTCCTGAATATTCTGATTAATTTAACCTTGCATAAACTACAATCTAGAGAAGTGACAGATGTCAATTATAGTAATAAAAATTCACACCAAGAAATTAGCACCTCTGAAACTATCCTTGGAAACTATAGACTTTTTAGCTTCCCCCAAACAAAACCAAAAAAGAGTCACAAAAAAAGTGTGTTCCTTATGGCCAGCTAGATATGACTAAAACAAAGGCTTTGTTGAAATAGTATAAAAAAGCAAGACTACACAGAAATTTTTATTCCCAGAATATTATGTAAAGTCAGCTTACATAAATGACATACCATATTGGGTCAATCTCTTTGGATATTCCATGACTGAGATTCTGTTTCGTATAGGATAGACACAGAAGTACAGAGCCTTCCTCTAGTATATGGCAGCAGCTCTCTGGCCACAGAGAGCGAGCACAGACTTTCCAAGGTATTTTCCCAGGGAAGGCTGTGAGAGAAGCAGAAAAAAGAGAACCAAAACAATTCTTATCTCTGCTCATTCTTGTGCACATGTGAAATGTGTTCTGGAGATTGTTTACCCAACGTGATTGCTTGATTGGATTCTGGTGATGGTTGTTTGACCAATTGGATCCACAGCTGTGTCGGGACTCGGGCAGAGAGTCACAGGTTTTCTAGTTAGTAGTTAGTGGTAGTTCTTGTTAGTGTAATATAGTGTAATATAAGTATAGTAGAATATACTATAAGATAATAATAAAGCAATTGATCAGCCTTCTGCAATCACTTGAGTCAATGCTAATTATTGCCTGGCTGGGGGCCTGTGGCAACACTAGTGGATTCAGCAGCTTTGCATTCTCTTCCCTTACTGAGTGGCTTTTTTACTTACACCAATAGTGAGGATGAACTTTAAGGAAATGAAATTATATTGCAGAATTATTTATTTGAAGCACAAGCCCTATTATATTATTTTGGGATTCTTATACAAATCATAAGAATGACACGCTCTAAGCTTATTCTAGAAAACTAACAGTCATGGGTAATAAAATATTGTAGAAAAATGAAAAAAAAAAATTGAAGTAGAAGAGCTCTTCAGGACTTCAGCCAAAAGCTTAGTGTAGAAATAATCAGAGATGAGATAAGGCTTGAACTCACTGAGTCTTAAACTCTTTTCCTTCCAAGGAAAAGGATGGGAGATGTCACCCTGATGTACACACACATTGCTATTGCAGAAGTGATACTGTGGAGAGAATGCATATAGCAGCTGAAAGTGAGACTGAGATAAAGTGTGTAGAAAGTAACAACCTTATAGGTTTTCTGTAAATGAAATACTAAGTGAATAGTAACTCCTTAGCTGCTAAAAAACCTCATGCATTTTAGTGAACCCATACAGATTTACTGCAGCCAAGGAGCTGGTCTATATTGGTTTAAGAAGAACTAGCATCCATTAGAGTTGTATTTCTGTGAGGGGAAGTTTCTATTCTAAGTTTAAGTATGTTCAAGTTATCCTCTAGGCTTTCTAAGTTTTGCTACCTGAGTTTAAATAACCAGCCATCAGTCTGTAAAAGTCTCATTCTATGAGGAGAAGCTTGATGGCTCCTGGGAGGAATCCTGGTACTGAACCTCCTATTCTCTCAGCAGGATAGCTTCCTCTGGCTACTCCTAAGTTTCATCCAATGGACAGGATATTTACCCTAAGAAAGGGACCTTACAGTCATGGAGGGCAGAGCTGATCCATTTCCGGAACAGCTGCAGCCAAGCACAGTTCAACAGTAAAGCTGCACTGACAAGCAGCAGTAAAATGAAACTTTTCCACACCATTATTTAGTACAGGAGACTTGCAGGAGAAGTATATTTTCACTGGCTGTTATTGGCTAGTGAAGATGTTCTACTGCTTTTAGAACACAGCAGGGTTCGTGTATTCTTCTATACTGAAAAGCACCAATTAGAGAGATTAAAGAGCCTGATTTAAGGGCTGGGCCAGCGCTGCATTTTAGAGGACTTCTAAATTTGCACTCCATTTGCAACTTCATTAACATAATTGGCACAAAAACTTACTTAGATTTAATTAAATTGTTTTTATAGGTGCAGCATATAAACTAATTCTTTTGAAGCCTTTGTAGAGTCAGGGGCATCCTCAAAACTCTTTAAAGAGACCTAAGGAACACTTTGGCTGTACAGCTGAAGTAGACTCCTCCTAAGTGAAGGACTTAACTGAATGCAAATGCTGGATTACTTGGAAAAGTTTAAATACCTTGTCTGTCTTCTGTTGAACACTTATGTCCTTCCCACATGTCAACAGGCAGACCTACACTAGTTATCTTAAATGACACAGTGCTCAGGGCAGACAACTAATCCATGCTATGGATCTGCCTTATTCTAACACAACATGTCTTGAAATATCCCTCCCATAAATAATTATAGTTCAGGCCTTATTTTCAAAGTGCAGGATAATTAGCAGAATTACTTATAAAAGATTTGGGTCGCTTCAGTCAAGTATACCTCCAACTGGTAGGTATAATTGCAAAAACATTAACTACCCTGGGTACACTCACAAAAATAGGAAAACATGAAGACAAAAACATAGACTAAAGCCTTTGTCTCTTTTCATACTTTCTTCCATTAAGAGGAACCTAAGTTAAATCCTTTGGGTAAATTTTATTGCCTTTCACAAACATTTCACCTTGTTTGTGGATTACATTTGATGATTTTGACATGAAAAGCATTTTTAAATGTTTTAAAGAGAGGATCCGCATTAAATTTGGCTAGAAACATAATCAGACTGACCTTACTTTTGGGCTTTTTAAAACAGTAAATTACAATTCAGCCATGAAAGATCTGAATTTTTCAGTATAGTCCTTAAACAAACAAATAAGGCAGCTCTGTAATGTACTACCTTGGGGAAAGAGGAGAAAAATTGTTGTTTCCCATTGCTCCCTCACCTCTCTTCTCCTAAGGCAGGGTATGAGACAGACAAAAAAAAAATAAGGTCTTCTTAAATTCTTAAAAAGAATAAGGTCTATTAAAAATAAAATTTATTTTTAATCTGACCATCATTAACTAAATACATTGTAATTTTACTAAAAAGAGACATGAAAAATCTACTACACATTTCAGCAGGTGATTTTCAAAATCACATAATCTGTTTAAATAAAAAAAAACCCCAGGAAAACCTCGGAGTTTTAACCCATTTTACCTTTTGGCTCTTGACACTGTAGCTACCACTATCAGTATCCATATAAAATTACTCTTAGACTGATGAAATGATACCTGTAACAGATCCTGACAAGGAATAATCACAACAAATACCTATGAAGGAGTCATAAGGGGGAATGAAGGTGTAGCTGTACCATGAGGGGATGGAACACTAAACAAAGTACTTCAATATACTGCTTGGTAAATTAGATTGTCATCCTAATTGTAATACTGGTGCACATATCATAATAAAAATAAAAACCAATCTATATGAAATATCCTCTTACCACTTATAATATGCTTCCAGTTTCTCTCTGTAATCACAGTTAAGACCTCTACAGGACATTAGATAAAAAGGAAAAAATAGATAGCTATAAAGTCAGCTTATGCAGATGGACACAGAAAAAAATTCTGCAGTTCCAATCTTAAGAGCTTTTGTACAGCTTTTCATAAAGCAATATTAAAGTGGAAATAGCACAAAACCAGTGTCATATACTGTTCTAAACAGTGGTTAGAATCTCTTTATCTTTATTATCTCCTATAAACTGCTTTTCTGCTTTGGTAGGACAGTACTGCTATACAGATTGGGTCTGGGTGGCCTTGACTGAGAAAACCATTTTGCCAGCAGTGGTTCTTCTATGCCCAGAGAGAAGGTAATGAAAAGTTGCATTACCAGGCACTGGCAGCTATCCATGCTGATAGCATGCCATAAAACAGCAACAGCACGGACTCAGCTTCTTGGGCCAGAATAGGAAGTCTAAACCTTTTCTTTTTTTTAAAATAAAACATTAAGACAACCAAGAATACCCTTCTAAGTTTCTGAAGACATCACAATATAAACATTTGGCTAATAATGTATGGCAAACTATATCTGAAAATACTAATGTTATAAACTGACATACTGCAGAGTGCACCATTATCTTAATTTTTTATTTTTAGAGAAAGTATATGCGCAGTATAGGAAAGAGAGGAAAATTAGGAAAAAAATAGGGTTAATTTACCTTATTTTTAAGCACCTGTAAAAACTCAGCTTTATAAACTTCTTCCAAATAGCTTCCAACCAATTAGGTGGGGTTTGGATTAAGTGTCCAGACATTTATGCTCTGTGACAACATTTCAAGACTACTACAGCACTCCAGAAAACAAACCAGCTACAAATTTCATCATCACCTACAGGAGACAGAAGTGACATAGCATTGCTTTTTTTTGACATGAAGACCCAGATACAGAGAGAAGATGATTAATAAATTACATTCTGCATCTCCTGTGTAGAGTTTACTGAGTTTGTTCAAATGTGTGTACATGTATTACTATATACATATTTACTAATACCCACTATATTACTGATTCATCCATTACTGGCCTTAATTTCTAAAAATTAATCATAATTCACAGGGTCAGGAAATAAGGTCAAACAGACAACTTTAATTTTACCATTGCCCAACATCTGAGTGCTTGGATTTGAAACTTTAATGTTCCTTTAATGTGTTTGCTGAAGACATACTTACATATGTGCCACATACAGTTCAAGTGGCTGAGCTCTGGAAATTCAAAATCTGGATCAACTTAAAAGCTGTGAAAACTGTTAAAGACCAGCATCAAGGTATCACGCTTTATGGATTTCTGGACTTTTAAAATATTAGGGGTGATTCTTCCCCATTTTCAAGTCTTTGAACGATAAAAAATAAATAATAGAATTTTCAAGAACTTCCTAGAATTATTCTTCTTTAACGCATATTGAATGCTTTGGTGGAGCAGGAAAAAAAACCCACCTACAACTGTCTGGGGTGGTTTCTGTAAATTACAAACTCTTACTCAAACTAAGCTGTAATGTTAAAGTCTATGTTTTATTCTATCCTACACAGGCAGGCATGTATTTTAATTGTAGGAAAATGTAATGCCATTCTAGTAATGGTTTTGCATACTTGCCATTTAAAAAACGCAACTTTTGATTGCTGATGATTTTGTCTCATGTTATCCATTTGGGGAGAAGCTTTCTGCACATAGGAAAGGACAGACAGACTAATTTACTTTTAAAGCTTTACCAAAAGGCTTTTTTCATTTCCAGAAAAAATACCTAGTAAGAGCATAGATTTTTTCCTATTCTAAAAAAATATCTTTCAGCTGAAAAAAATTTAAATCAATCTATTGCCTCAACTTTGATCTGGTTCTATTCTGACCATATTGGCAATATAGCTTTCCATTTTATCATGTCACATTATTTTTTTATGGTACAAATCATGTCCTCTTGATATACAGCCAGGAGAATATTTTTGTTAGGACTTCTTTCTGAATTGGTGCAGCAGCTAGAAGATAAATTGAAGATTGTAATCAATAAAGCCTGAGGTAATATTTTTAATAATTCAATAAATCAAAATATTAAATAATTGTGCAAGTAGCAGGATTCATCCCTTCTATGCTCTGAACAAGGTAAGAGTCCCAAGAAAAACACTGTGCAATCACAAAATTAAAGACTATAAAGATAGCTTTTGAGTTCAGGCATTCGCATTTTCAAACTTAATGATCTTTTAATGTAATACATGAATATCATGTCTGTAAGCATATAAATATACAGATACTCATGTATACATAAGTAGAACCACAAGCAATCAGCAAATTACTGTAACACCAGCTGTGTATATATAGAACTAGGAAGCTCAGAGCCATTAAACTGCTTCATAATGTGGTGGCTCCACTGCTTTCCCCCTCTCTCTCTTTCTATCATATATTCTGTGTTTCCTTTGGTTGCTGTTCTACTATCATTACAAGCTCTTTGGGAGTGAGACTTTAGACAACTTTTTTCTTCCATATGATAAGAAAAAGCACACAGCCAAATATTCCTGATGTAGTTCTTTTATCTCTGAATAAATTTTGGTACCATTATATTCAGTCCTTTAGTGGGCAAACATCTTTATCTATGAGGATGCCACTCCAGCAACAGAAACATGTGAGTAATTTTTCTTAAAATGCTCTTCAATGAAAATAAGGGTAACAGAAACCTTCCTGTGTGTCAATCATAAAATAGTCCCAGATGACAATTCCAAGCTTTGCAGTGTTAGTACCAGGGAACGTGACTCCTGTATTCTGGTAGCTGTGTCCTTCAAGAAAATGGAAATTATGGACCAGTCACATTCCACTACTGGTTGCATCCTCTTGCTGATAAGCAATCAGATGACACAGAACCAAGCTCTCTGGTTTACGAGTAGCAATTGCCAAATCATCCTCCAAGAGGATGAAAAATTGAAAAAAAAAAGAAAATTGCACACAAAATTATAAATAAGTGAAAACATTAATCATAATTAAACAGAACCACATTGATTTTTGCCAGCTGGATTCAGCCACTGACTGTGATGGGAAGGCTCTTCTCTTTTGGTTAACCCTGCTGAGAGCTGGATTAATTCTTTATAATTAATTTCTTAGGTAATAGTGCAAATATTTGTCAAAACAGTTGATCCACCACGAAATTAAATATGGGGTGGGGAACAATGAAAACTCTAATATATTTAAGACAAAGATAAAAATACCAAACTGACTGGATCAATGGAGGGGAGAAAAATGTTCTTTATATGAACTGGTCACTCATGCAAAGCAGAATTACTTGGATCTGAAAAATGGTTCACCACCCATCCGTTCCTCTACACAAAAGACCTATCTTACATCACTGTTCAAGGCAGTTGCAATTAAATATACATTTATAGAATCTTTAAATACTTTTAAAGCATATTCATTATGTGCACAGTGACATTGTTCTGAAGGACGCTATATAAATGGAAGCTGTGCTTACAAATGATCACTGCAGATAAACAAATATCTTGAAGGACTCACTCTGCACACAAAGGAAGTTGCCTTGCTTTGTTTACGGGGAGATTAGCTCCCTCCAGCTGACATAATACATGGGAGATAAAATAACAAAAGGAAACTCTTTGTCACGAGTGTGAAATCAGATCCCAATGCACCTTCAGGAGAGTGCATGAGGGGGCAAGAACCCTTTGTCTCCTTACTTGTCTATATAGCACCTAGCACATAACTGTGATTTGCATCTCACAGCATACATCTACATGATATTAACAAAAGGATTACCAAATGAGGCTGAATAATGCTAGCAAATTGTAACACAGTTAAAAATAAATAATCAAATATTCCTCCCCCGGATCTACAAAAGCAGTGCTGCATCCATGCATCAGTTAAGTATTCAAAGCCTATCAGAAGGGAGGAGTGAAATAATGTTTATCTCTAAGAGGTCATTTTACAGTTTAATGTAAAAGATCTCCCAATTATAGTACACTTCAGTACTACAGTACTGCTCGCCTAAAACCTGAAGTTAAAGTCTAAAGGATATACAGCAACTGTGTTTCTTTTCTTCATAAAGGAATTTCAGGATAGTTCCCTGCCTGAATCCCCAATACCAGCACGTAGCCCAAAGTTCACATGTTGTTGGCTGTCTTAACAGCTAAAACAATGATTTTAGTAGGTGTGATTCTTAACTTCTATCACACTTGTTGATCCAGGACAGAAAGGACTCCTGCTCACAGAGCTGTAGGGAAATTACATTTCTTAGACTGTTTCATAGAATAAGAGCAACTCAGCTCATGTATGTCCTTTAGTGCTTTCCAGTGTACTGCTTTTTTTTTCCTCATCTCTTTTCTGCTTTTAATTATTTGGTGCTTCTACACCTATAACAACATCTTCCTCTGAGTTGTTTTGTCTCATAAACAGGATATTTAGTTGAAATGTAGTGTTTTGTCTTTCTTTTTAAGGACTTAGCTAACTTACACACTGAGGTGTGCATATGATTGCAAAAAGCTGCAGTAGAACCTAGAAGTCCACTCTTTAACATGAACATAAAATTCAGACATGATTATCTGAATTTCTGTTTATATTTTTGGATAAGTTTAAAGTATTAAAAGTATGTTCTGCTTACTAGAAAGAAATTCCTTTACAAGAATTATTTTTAATATTTCCTCCTTCTCTGCAGGAGTTATAAAGTTATAACTGTGCAATGCTCTAGTCAGTTCTGTAATATTTGCAAAACTGTCCACAGTAAATAAAGCGTGTTGGGTTTCGGGTTTCTTTCAAGATAACAATATAGCTGATATCAAAAGTTTAAAAAATCCCTGTTTTAACAAATAGTAAAGAACCTGATACCTTTTCTTAAGTATATAATGCTACTATTAAAAATGTACTTTCTCAAGGCTTGAATCAGTTCCTGAAATAATAAAACCCATTTGCTAGAAGAAAACATCTCTGACTGAGCTGTTGCACAGCATCTAAGCACATGAGCATTTTAAAACATTTTTCCTTATTTCATTCCAAACAAGAGTGAGTGCATTGAGTCTTCACACTGGACACAGCAAACTCAATTGCCACCAAAAGAAAAAAAAAAAAAAAAGAAAACTTTCGAAGAATGTGAGGTAAAGGGCATGACTTTCACATTGTTTAACAGTACTAGCAGTTCTGAGCTCAGCACAGATGAGGGTACCTGCATCTGGTACAACTAAACAAGGAATTCTGTCTATAAATTGTATCTAATATTGGTATTAACAATATTTCATTATGGAATTAACAAACATTTGCTTATGACCAGATTAACTTGATAGATTATTTGATTTTAGAAACCTTTTTTCATTAGGCAAGAAATACAATAGCAAGCCACTAGGAATCAATAAATCTCCACACCCTTTTGAATCAGCAAAGAAAGCACAGAACTAGGCGAGGGTTCCACTTGACAAGCAAATTCCAAAACAGTGGGTAAAGACCATGAACAGTGAAAGGAACCCAGCAGTAAAATACATTTCTGAAACATTTTCAAGCATTCCACCTTGCTTTTTTAAACAGACTGGAAAAGAGGGAAGAGACATTTATTCTTAGTATAACTGAAATCTTAAGAGTCTAATAATTACTGGTTCTAGAAGAAGAGTAGTAATAATGCAGTTGAAGTTGTTGTACTCCTCTCCTGCTGCTACATTCCCCCTTCCCCTGGATCTCTTGATCAGTTTCATCCCACCCTAAATGTGAAGGGGTGGTAACAGTGGCTTTGTGAGCACTGGAGTCCTTGGCCAGAAGTCCGATATTCAGGTTTATGACTTTTTTCCCCTTAAAATAATTTTTATCGTTGCAAGCTTGTTTGCAGCTCTAATTCTGCACCTGAATTAAGTATGTTACCTTTTAGATATGCCAGGTACTGTTTCTTTGCAACCTCCAAACCCACTTTCATCCAGCTCCAGACCTGCATTTCTTTAAGTGACTGCCGGTGAGCCGTTTATCACCACGGACCTCCAGTACCAAGCCCATGCCCCTTTCCTTAGGGCCTTATACCTATAATCCTTTATGGTCCATCCTCGATCTTCACTTCTCCAGGGCCTGTGGTACCCTACCAGACCCGTACACCTCTACAGTACATCACTGTGGTTAGCACGCAGAACACCTCGTTCTACACAGCGTAACAACAATGCAAACCTACGGATGCACCACATAAACAAAAGTTAGAAGCAGGCACCGGGTGCACTGGCAAAAACCGCTGCTACAGCTGAACCAATTTAAACACAGGTGCGGGCAGGTGGGGCACTGCCAGTGGGATAAGTTCTGAGGCCTTGCAAGCTCAGTGCAAACCCCGCAGCGCAGTGACAGCCGTAGCGATGGACGGTCCCGCACGGCACAGCAGCGAGGCAGCCGCCGAGGACGCGGTCCTGTGCCCGCCGCGGCTGCGCCAAGGTCGGCGGCAGCCAGCAGCGACCGCAGGGATGCTGCCGGCGGACACGGTTTCAGCTCAGTGGGATTCCCCTGGAAAAAATACATCTTCTTCCGCTAAATTTTTCTTATTTTAAACAAAGCGCCCTGGTGTGAAGCTCCATATTCTTGTGCACGCGGGGAGTGGGTAGGCACACGCTCCCCACCTGCACGGCCGGCCCTCAGCGCGCTGCCGTTTTCCAGAGCGGTCGGGGATGGGCAAGGTTGGCCCAGCCGTGCGCGCTACCACCACCGGCACCCTCTGCCGGGGATGGAGCGCGTCCCGGAGAGCCCGCGGCGCTGCCCGGCGGGGACACCGACCACACCGCCCGGCAGGGACACCGACCGCGGGCACACGAGCGGCACGGCCCGGGCGCGCCTCCCACCGCCCGGAAGCGGCGCTGCCGCGCGGCGCGGCTCCCATTGGCCTGTTCCCGTCAGGCCGTCCCGCCCCCTC
>VXBC01004838.1:938073-1147893 GCA_013399945.1 Ploceus nigricollis | reverse complement strand
CCGCGCTGGGGGCGCTCCGCGCGGCCGCGCTGCTCTTGGGGCGGCGGGTTGAACTTCCCTTCAAGGGAAGATTTTACTCGAAGGTGTTCCCGGACGCCCGGCGGGGAGAGCCACACAACTGAAGGCGGCAGTGGTGGCGGTGTGGCCGCAGACTGGATCTTAAAGTTGTTAACACAGTTAGCTCAAAGAAAAGTTACTTTAAAGTAAGCGTATCGGTGACGGTTGATACATGACCACTGGCTATTGAGACGGAGGAATTAGGAAGAGGAAATCCCATTTATGCCTATGCACTCCTTTCCATTGTTCTTCAACCTTCTGTACTTTTAGTGATAAAGACAATATTGGAAGGCTTTGAAGTGTTGTCAAATCTTGTTAATTTAGATTTTTTAAAACAGCCTTCAGTTGTTCTTTAGAGATGCCGTTGTAAACATTAAGTATCTTGATTATATAACATTTCAAGGAATCTGCCAGGATGTTGCCAGACTTTGTGATGAAGAACCTGATCATGGAAATAAAGAGGAGTTTTGACATTGATTCGGTAGGAAGCAGGACAGCATCCACAATTAACAGATCAAGAGAAAATAGTGTTATCTGTTGGTTATTTTGCATCTCTTGGGTTTGGGTATTTTAAACATTAAAACACGGTCTGCAGAAAATGTAAACAGCATTTAGTTTGATTTGGGGTTTTTTTTTTTGGTTCCTCTGTACCTTTAAGTTTCCTTTTCTACTTTCTAGGAGTGTATTGATCTTGTTCACTTATTCTTGATAGAGTATTCTGATTAGTTAGTTATAAGGACATGTTCAATCACGTGATGCATAACGTGTTTTCAGAAACGTTTTAAATCATGATAGATGCAAGGGTGAATAAGCAGTGCAAACACCATTGTAACACATACATGCTCTGCTTTGGGGAGCTGAAGCCCATTTTTACAGCTGTGGGGAAGGCACCAGTAAGTGTAAAAGATTTGAGGTGTGGAATTTAGAGCTGACACAGGTTAAATGTTGTTCCCTCCCTGCATAGTTACTCACTAAATAAAATTTTTGGCAGAATATAAATTGCTAATAAAATTTCACTTCTTGTACATCTCTAGTTCTGGATATATCTATACAGGTTCAGCAAATGTCATATTGTCAAACCAGTTTTTCAGAAACCTCATTTAGTTAACCTGATTCAGTGTTGTCAAAGTATTTTAGATTAATGTAGATAACAATCCTCATCCAAGTATGTCATACATAGCCACGATACAATGTCTGAGATGCACTCAGTTTTGTTCATCTGCCTCATAACATCACCCATTTTTTCCTTATGTGCTTTTTTAGGAAAGAAAATCCCAAATTTTTATGCTTGTTTTGTGGAAGAGAGCAGTGAAATCTTTATAGATTACAGGCTGAAAACACTAAGCTTTCCCCTCACCCTGCCTTGTGAGTGACACCAAATTTTAATCTAAATATTTAGTTTGTGAATGGTAAACTGTAGAACCTTCAGCACATGAGTAGACTTTATTTGTGAAGTCATTTCAGTGAGGCTGTTCCCAAGAGAACATGCATGCAGGAGAATGTGTGCCAATGTATTTGCTACATCTTTGTCTTAAATACCTTTTTTCTATGCACATTTCTGAGGAAACCTTTTCTAAACCATCAAAATATTTCAATGCTGTCATTTCAGAAGGGTGCTTGATTCAGTGTTTATTCATCTTCTTTGTCTGTTAGTAAATAATGAAATTTTTGGAGCAGCAATCATTCCACCACTGAAGTCAATATAAGTGTATTAAGTATTTACTTGTTAAAAAATATTAATCAGCTGTAAACTTATTAAAATTTGTAAGTATTATAATTACATAATGCTCATACCTAGCTAAAAGTTACAGGATAATGCAGAAGTTTCAGAGATTTTTAGCTTGCTTTTCATTATTTTCTTCTATATAAAAGAAAATTATCCTCCCAACACTCAGTGATATCCTAAATTTTCCTAAGCTGCTTTTGTAGTAATAATTTTTACAGGGTAGTTTCACTATATGTCACATAATAAGAAATCTGGAACTGAAGCAGTCAGTTCTGTCACGTTCTCCACCCTGTTGCTTATTTAGTTAAATAGATAAAGATGGATAATAAAACATTATTGATGTAATTTTCCATGACTAGTAGGAAAATTATTTCTTTTGATACAGCTAGGGAAAACAAGTGATATGCTTTTTAGAACTAAGTGTATTTTAGAAATAAGTACATATGTACATTCAGTTCAACCAATGAAGAGTTGCAGAAGCTCAGGGAAAAGATGAATGAATGATGTATCTCCTAGTTGTATTAGATTATACAAATGGTACACTGATCTGTTTGGAAAAGCTAATGCTGTTTTTGAACTGCAGTTAAAATATGGACTCATAGCTGTTAGCTGAGTCTCCATCAAACACAGCAACTCTAAATGCTGATTTATGGCAGCTCTGCAGAACTCCAGATATACAGAAGTATAAAATGCCTCAGCATCCAAGTGTTCCCTTTGTTGCTTACCCACAGGCCTCACATGTTTCCAAGCAGTGATAATATCTGCTGCTGCCTAGCACTGCCATGGGCACAGTGACCAAGAGTGCTCTGCTTGAGCACCTCTGTCTCCTGAGAATGCCTTTCAAGGAACTTAGAAAAGATACTCTTAAACAGGAATTCAGCTCCCAGTGCTGAGAACACAGCTCTTCAACAGAGGGAGAGAGGCAAAAATGGGCAGGTCGTTCTTTGACTGACAGACTGCAGATATGTTGGTGGAAGAGATCAGCTTTCCCCAGCACAACCAGGAGAAAGGATGTACAAGAGTCTTGGGCCTGTTTGTGCCTACTTTTAATACAGAAATGAATCAAGGTGTGATAATGAATGAATTACAGATCTCAATTATGAGACACCCCTCTTCTTGTATCACTACCTAAAATATAAAATTGCCAGGTATTGCATGTGTAGTGGGGAGCAGACACTTTTTAACCCTCTTGCATTCTGATTTTTGTAGCTCTCAAATCAAACTCCCAAACTAGTGAGAATAATCTAGATATCTGCAATAGTTACTCATCAAAACTCTATTATTCCCTTAAGGATTAAAATATGTAATATTTTAATATATGTAATTTAGTGCATATGCATTTTTTGCACTAGAAGAAGTTACCAAATACTGGTGAGGGAGCTAATGGTGAAGAGTGCAGTGAACGAAGAAAATGCTACATAACTGAAATCTTGTGAGAATACTGTTGAGCTCCATTTATTCATTTCTGTGTAGTGTTGCCAGCATACCTTTTCCCTTTGCAGGTGTTCTGTATTATCAGTAGTCTCAAAATATTGTAATTATAATATGCCTATTTCATGTATAAACAGTAGAGGAAGGCAGAAAACACCCATTAGATACTGGCTTTTGCACTCAATTTTTAAGACTGCCATCTGAGTACCAGTAGGCTTTAACTCTTACTCTCTTTTGAGACTTACTTTAGTAAAAATGTGAATGACTTACATGGCTAACCTTGCTTCCCTTTGAGCAGTTCTGCAGCTCAGCTCTTTGAGGGGCTGGTATTTGTTTCTTTTGTCCCTCAGCAGGTGGCTACAGTTTCACTGAAATAGCTGATCTTGCTGTGGAACAACATCTGTGGCTTTCTGGGGTCACACTGCTTGGAGTAATGCAAATATTTCCTCCTGGGCCTGACCCTTATTTTTGTTTAAAGATACAGTACTAATTTATTGCTTAGCATAGGATGTTGTGTTGGAATTTATACTGGAGGACTTCTGTCATTCAAATCTGACCTCCATCTTTCACAGCTGCTAAGAAGCAGGGGTGTAACTTTTGTGGATTCTTCAGAGCTCAATAGAAGATACTGAAGGCAACTGAAGTGAAGAACATCAAAAAAGCTCTGCCAGTGGAAGACCAGTGGACCTTCATACTCAGGGTTCAGTCTCCAACAGTGACATCCAAGGGATGCTGTTAGGGACTATACACAAACCTAGCCATTTTATGAACCTGTTCTCTTGTACTCTTCCTGCATACTTGTTTGTCATATTACAGATGGTGGGTATATATCTGCTCAATGGTTTTAGAGCCCATTTGTAGACCTGCAGACCAAGAACCTGTCTGATTCTTTACTGTCTTAAAAACATCATGTGGCAGCAAGTTCCAGGAGCTTACTACTACCTTTGTAAAGAAGCACTTAATTATTTTTTAAACTGATGTTGTGCTGGCTTTGTAAAAGGTCCCTTAGTTCTATTACTCAAGGATTTAGCAAGCAGTTTTATGTTAGTTTATTTACCATCTTCATGATTTGATTGATCATATCTTGCTTCAGTCTTCTTTTCTAACTAAAGAGCCCCTCAAGTCTCTTTTCCTAAGGCAGGCACTCCATCCTTGTGATATTTTGTTCTCTGACTAGAGTCTGTTCTTGAGATGCAGATACTAGAAGGACTTGAGACGTAGATGGACCAAGGTTGTATAAATGTGCACTGTCTTCTTCTCAATGCCTTTCCTCATGATACCCAATATTTTGCTAGGGTTTTTCTTGCTGTTGTACATAAGGATCTGTCAATGATTTTCTCCAGTCACTTGTCAGCATGGTGTGCATGTGACTGAGATTATTTTCCATTACATGTATTAGCCTACATGTATCTATATGGAAACTCGTATGTCCACTTTTTGTCCACTCTGAGTCCTGCACAGTGCTTCTGGAGCTCTTTGCCACCATGGTGGCATTAGTTCTGTGCTCAAAGACAATTTCTTGTGTCTGTCTTGTGTCATACCTTATGAGTTTTTGTGCATGTATGTCTGTGAGGAATAAAAGTGTCGTAGCGTATCAGATAAGGGTGTTCATAGATTTAAAACTCATTTGAATGTAACACAGGTTTTGTTTTTTTTGTTGGGTTGGTTTTTTTTTTTTGTTGTTTTTTTTGGTTTTTTTTTGTTTTTTTGCACCTCAGTAAACTCAGACAGGTTAATGCTGTGTCCAGAAATCCAGACCACATAAAACAGAAAGAAAACTCTAAAAAATGCCATTCCTAGATTCCTAGCTACTCCAACTGTAATGAAAGGGGAAGTGAGAATGGTGGTATATGGTATTTGATCCATGTTGATTGCTGTTAAAATGATTTTTAATTAAAACCAAAGAAGCTTTTAAAAATATTGGAGCGCAAAGCGCTATTTACTCAAATACCTTTAATGCTTTCCTAGCCTCTCTGTGGATTCAATACACAACAGCCTTAACTCCAATGCTATCTAATTAATCACCCTTCATTTGTGAACTACATTTCGTAGTAAGATGAAAATAATAACTAAAGCTTTTCTTCTCCTCCCTCCCAGTTGTATTAGAGGTTAGGCAGGAAGCCCGCCATATAGAAAGGGTCTCTTCATGTTCCTTGTTCAAAGCCAGGCTAGTCATTCAATACTCAAAGCATGTCACTTATTGGAACTGCTGCATTGCCAGCATTGGGAGTGAGATTTAAAGAAACATCAGAAATGTATTATTAGTGTGCTGTGTTATTACTTAGTGTTACATAGTAATAAATGTGGTTTCACAGCAGGGCAAGTAACTCCAGCAGCCTGTGATGATCCTGTTTTCCCTTCTCTCAGACACAGTAACACCATCATTCCTAACCCTTTAAAGAACTACTTCAGCACGTAAGTCTGGCAGAAGACCATTCCTCTGCCCTGGCCACTGACTTAAAAAGCCAAAACAAAACAGAAACCCACTTTCTGCCAGCTTGGATCTGCTTCACAGAGGACCTTATGAAGACTGTGCAAGGAAGGACATAGAACTATGACGGTAAATGCAAGAGGAGAGCAAGATGGTTGAACAGCAGCAGTTAATAATATGTGCTTGTCAAACCCCAGCCTGAAGTGCTGTTCTGTATCTTGATTTATTGTTGTTCAAGTACTTGGCAGAAGTACAGAACTATTTTAGTAGGCAGCCTATTGCTTTGTTAATTTAAATATTTAGCTTAAAGAATTACACTTTACTTCCTTTGAAGAAAGGCCCCAGCTGCTCTACTACCAATTTATGAGGTCATATGCTGTGTAAATCTGGTTGTCTAAAAGACTGTTACCAACTGTAGTTGACTGCAGCAATAGGATTCTTCTTTCATTTTGTTTTGCTCTGTAATACAGCTCATCAGAACAGCTTTTTCAAATTAGCATGTATTCAAGTACATAAAAAATGTACTTCTACTACTTGATTTTTGTCATGGGTGGTTTAAAGTTATATTCTTGATTTATTAAATGAGGCTGTTTGCTGGAATCTGTAGCAACCAAAACAAGGCAGTTTGCCAAAGAAAAAGGTTTTGGTGTATTCCATCTGCATGGTGTGCTTGAAACCCACCAGTGCTACTTCATGACAAGCATGTCCACGTGTACAAGTAGCTGCGAAGTCAAAACAGCTTTCTGTTGGCTGATGCAGCTCAAAATTAGTTTAGTGAGCTCGTAGTAGAATGCAAGGATGTCGTGGATGGACATGAACACTGTGAGCCTGCACGGTCTTTTTCCCCAGTACTTACAGGCCACAGTGGTGATAATTGCTGAATCTGTGCTGAATACATTTGGCAGCAGTGATAGAGCAGTGCCAAATGTGCTGCTTATCTGCCTTAAACAGACTATCATTGTAAAAAGTGGAACTTGTGTTCCATTGTTCAATTGTGACAATATCTTCTTGTGTTAAGACGTGTGCATTCATCTAACATTTTTATAAGATACTTCAGAATCATCAGCCAAATTTTACTACAGTCTTCCCAAGAAAAAATACTCAGATGTAGGTACAATGGTACATGTAAATGAAGCCACACGGTTGTGGGCATCCAAAAAATACTCTAACAAGTTAATTTCTTTCATATGTATACTTTTTCATAAGGTCTGTCAGGCAGCTAGTAAGAGTGGCATTAGTACAGTGCTAGCATTGTACTATAAAAATCTATTATATTAATGTTTACTTAAAGCTTTCAGCATTTGCAAGATTTTTCCGTGTAGAAAAATAATACATTTAACTTGGATTTCAGACTTCGTAGTAAAGCTACTGGTTTTTCTTTTTGCAAAGCTTTTGAGTATACTAGATTTTTGTTAAAAGGCCACAGAAAATGCACCTTAGTGCAAGTATAATCAAAAACCAAATTCTGTTATATGTAGTTTATACTGTATTTGCTTAAAATGAGCTAGGCAGTAACAAAGCACTGCTACAGGTTGGCTAAAAGATTCAAATATATGAGGTTTTCATCACAAGAATTAAACTTCAAATGAAAGTTTCTCACCAAGTTAGTGGCAACTAGGTCATGTTGAGTCTGATTTCTCTACTTTACTTGTTTGGGATTCACGTCTACCCAATCAGTTTGTTAAAGAGCACATTACTTCTTCTGCTCTGAAATACTTTTACACAAATATTTTGCTGTGTTGCACCTAAGGTGAAAAAATTAGAGACTGAACAGACTGGCCTTCTGGTGAATTGTCATGCGCAGATTTCAGATTACTGTACGAAGTCAAACATTCCCATTGATTAATCAGGCATTGAATTGGGCCAGAAAAGTCGGGAATAGAATTTGAGCATCCAGTCTGCTACTGATTCTGTAAGTTGGATCATATTAAATATTTCACATGGAAGATATACTGCTACTGGGAAAAAAGTTCTTTTATCCATGTATTCTATCTAGTTCATGAAATTAGAAGTCAATGGGAGTAGAATTCAACACATTATGTCCTAATTACTAGTGAGGAGGAGATACTGAATACCATTTTATGGGTATCTTATTTTGAATATTTCTCAGGAGAAAATAAAAATTTTTTTTTTTTTTTTGCTCATGTGTGCATGAACATACAGGCATCAAATAAAATACTAGTTAAACTAAGAACTAATTTGTAGAAGTTCTGTACTGTTTATAAATTTCATTTTCAATAGGGAAATTAAATAAATACTTATTGCTGCTGATGCCAAACATAAAGAGACTCAGTTCTGTTGAGAAGTTCCAAAATAAGATGTTTACTGTGAATTGGTTTTTTTTTTGCAGAGAAGAAACAGTAATTCTTTGTCTTTAAGATTTGGTATTGATACTAGCTGAAGTCTCCTGCAAACTGATTTTGGTACTGCAGATCACATTCGAAAATTGCTCTTTATCATCTGACACAATGAGAGCTTTAATCTTATGAACAATCGTGACAAAAGTAGGTAGCAAGAGAATTTAGTAGTAAAGGCAGAAAAGCTCACCTGTAGGTTTTGGGAGGAAAGTCATGCATAGCATCAGCTGTCCACTTGCAGACTTTGTTTTCATTTCAGTTTTCTGAAACAAAATTCATTAATTCATTTAAGAACGTAAAACATAAAATGACATTGCAAAGCAGCTCAATAAAAATTCACAGAAAATAACTGAGTCAAAAGTAATAGGCTTTCCTCTGAAGGTGTTACACTTGTACTGGGTATCAGGCTATGCATCAAGTCATACTAAAACGTGTAAATGAATGTGGATGATGCAGCAAAAGTGGTGCATCATGCAACAAGCAATCTGTCACAGTAGGCTTCTGCTAGGTTTTGTTTGCCCTGCAAGGACTTATCAGAACAATGACAGCCCAGCTGGAGATGGAAAACTTCCCTGAGCCTCTGCCTGCTGTTGCATTTCATCAGTGGCTTTAGACTGAGGCTCTGACTGTTGCTGGCTGGGTTATTCCAGATCACTCTGACTGGCTGTTGTGGGATCACAGGTCCACTCAGAGGCAGGCACCGAGGCATAGGAGCTTGAGCCTTGGCCAGATTTAAATCAATTAAAATGATATAATACTATATTAACCCCAAAGTCTGGGGAAGTCATATATCAGGTAATGTATCCCAGCTGAGGTCACCTGGAAATAATCTCCTTCATAATTTGAAAACAGTAAGAAAGGAAAATTTCTTTATAACCCATAAAAGTAAGCATCCTACAAGTGCTAATCAATCTTGTCTTTTGTAAACTATGTCCCTGTTTTCTGAGCAGTCACTCAGCCAAGTTACTGCATACTTTCCTTTTGCTGCTAGAGATGAGTTTGAGGTGATTGCTCTGTAGAGAGACTTCTGGCATGAGCACACAAGTCAGTTACATCTGAGCAACTCCTACACACTTTGTACAGGTGTCAGTGAAATGAAGACTCAGACCTGTTGTAATTTTTGTGTAAGACCTTTTGGGCTCAGGTGGTTTTGACTGCATGTGACCTGATATTTTAGAACTATTCAGAATTACTGTTAATGCAGTTCTTTCTATCAGGATACCAGTAAAGTTTCTGTGTGTTTTTCCCAAGGTTTATAGATCTACCCAAACTTTTTAAAATTAAGGTGTTTTTCCCATCTTTCAAACTATGAATTTTTATGTTATTGGGTCAAGGTTCCACTTTACACAACATGCAGTTGTTTGAAAGTAATTTTTAGTCATGGTTTTAACAAGTGACTTCAAGCAGCTGTATTAAAAATACTGATTTTACCTGATTTTACATTTTAGAAAGTGTTTGATAAGTCTCTTATAGACAAAGTATGTGTGTCAGGTAGAACGAAGCAATTACCATCTTGTATGTTCAAACATCCTCTGAATAAAGAGTATGATGATTAATACCAGAAATCAGTTTTGTTATCAGTTATAGTACAAATGCTTTTAGTGAAGAAACAGTCTTTGAGACTGAGTTGTCTGTAGAACACGTTAAGAAGATTGCACACAGTGCAGCACACACATGGTGTCAGGTTTGGCTCCTGGATTCCCTGCTGCTGTGAACACCACAGCAGATTTGCTCCAGCCAGAGATAATCAAAGGAGCAGCCCTGGCTGGATGTGGTGGATCTGTTTCAGTCACATTATGCACATGGCATGGCCAGAACTAGTTGGTCCCAGCCACTAGAGAGCAACTGGGAGAGCGGGATGAAATCTGCCCAGTCGGGAAGTACTTTTAGGTGCAGGGACATGCATGGGTACCTGGTGGCACTTGTACTTGCCTGGGTGGGTGAAGTTCAAGGACACTACAGCTTGGTCCCCTGGCTGAGCCTTTGCCAGTGCCACCACAGTTGTGTGAGGACACTACAGACTCAAGTGGCTGTTAA
Organism: Ploceus nigricollis; assembly: GCA_013399945.1. NCBI lineage: Eukaryota > Metazoa > Chordata > Aves > Passeriformes > Ploceidae > Ploceus > Ploceus nigricollis. Next base: position 1,137,854 of record VXBC01004838.1, on the reverse strand, counting down.
CTGGTTTTGTGACAGCCTACTCCTCTTGTAGAATGTCACATGCTCAAGAGTGTGGCCTAGCAGTTCCAAAGTGATGATAAAAATATGGTCAGAAGTTTAGTTTCAACATTTCTCAGTCCAAAAATAATCTAAATATGCTTTTTATGTATTTATGCATTACACTGTTAATCTGTTATGTTGTCTTGTGTACTACCTCAGAATTCTGTAATTGCTTACATTTTGTACATGTTGTTCTTACGTGCCAGGATTTCATAACTCACTGAATGACGTTTTTGCCTGATTTGTCAAGAAGGGCATGGTACTAATAACAGTATCTCTTCTTTGTTATCTGATAGACTATTTTAAAGGTTTGAAAATAAAGCAATTCGTCTGACTTCCATATATTTTCATTGTTGAAAAATAAAATGTTGATCTTTTGAAGATGATGACCACGTCTTTCATATGTAAAACCACAAAGATTGTTGCAATCTTAGTTTCTTTTACTATACAGTAGCTAGATAAGAATGTTAATGTTAGAGGTATAAGTACCAGGTTATCTCATGGGATATTAAAATTTTTGAGTTGTTTTCTGTTTCAGAAGACAAAGACTTACAGTATTTTCACAATTCTAATAGGTGGTAATATGAAAGATAACTAAAAAAGCCATGGAGATGACATGTGGAGTTTAGAAAATAATGAAACCCAGATTGGTTGAATTGAGGACTTAAAACTGGAAGACTGTTTCTTTCTTTAACTAGTAAAACTTAGGCTAGAAATTTTTCAATGAGATGCAATGACATGCTTAAAGACAAATAGATTTTCTGACTCTGTAAGTAATACAGTTATATTGTAATGAAAATGCAGGAGGTGTTCCCTGTGAAGCACAGCACTAATATATCATGTATAACCAATATGGAAGTGATTAAATTGCTTTACAGGCAAAGGTTTGTAGCATGGTAACAAGAAACATTACAAGCTAATACTGCCTCTATCTGAAGATGTATTGTTTTGTGCTAATGAAATATTGTAATAACCTTGCACACCTTTAGAGAAGAACATCAACTATAGCTCTCAGGAGTTATTCTGCAAACATTATAATTATTCTGCTTACATAATTTTTATGCAAAGAACAGTTAAAACAAACAGAACCATAAGAAAGAAATGACCATATTAAATGTTAACAAATGCATAAAAGGTGTGCTGATATATAAGTATGCAGATAGAAATAAAATATTTTTTCAGAAGTAAAAGTAGTTGATTGCCAAGGGGGTTTCACATTAATGTCCTTATTCAAAGCCTGCTGGACTAACTAAAAGTGATCTCTAGCACCTCAGTTAAATTCAGTCAGTCTTAAGTTCCTTCCCCTCTTGCTTTAGAATGAAAAGCCAGGACATCCCTGAATTTCAGTGAATCCAGTTTTCAGGATTTAGGTCGCTTCAGTGTATTTAACAGCTTTCTCTAGCTCATGGTGTTGCAAAGATTAATACTTTCCTTTTCCACAAAAACTGTAGCCTGGGGCTTCATCAGGATAGTATCTGTACTGAATTTGTTCTTTTAGTATTTGTTTGCTGCCAGGAACACCTTGCTCAATTTTTTGCACTATATTTGTTCTGGAAATAATGAGAGATAAAAAAGTGGAAACTGTGTGAGTTTGGGTGAGAAATTTAAGTTTGCAATACAGGTAATATTATAAGTTGACATTCATTTTAAGGTTCTAAAGGAGATTTGAAATAAAATTGTATGATCTGTTTTATAAGGATGGTTTGAGCATTGCTAGAAAGCTTGTATATTATTTTTTTGGTTTTCTCTGAGTGTAAAGTTTGCAAAACTGTTTTTATTTTTTTCTCTTCTGATCCAGCTAGATTTTCATACATAGGAAGGCATGCCACATCCATATGTTCTTTGTTGCTTTAAAATACATAACTCCTTCATCATTTGGGGCATTCATATAACCCAGTTATTTCTTGTTATGAGGCAATTCAGACTTGAACTAAAAGCTGTTATCTACAGAATTTTGTGCCTGTTAGCTTAAAAGGGAAACAGTCTGACCCCTCTTCTTGCTACATTATATAGTGGTATGACCATAGTTCTTTTAATTAGGTGATTAAGACATATACAGAAGACCTGACTTGGCAGACCCAAATTACATAAATGTCACAGAAAAGTCAATAGGTTGTTTGTTCATGAAATGAGAATCTCACTGAACGAAAGACTGTACTACTACTAATAAAACTTTGCATCAAGGTTGAATTCATAACACACTACCAGCTATAGCATTGAACTCTATGATGGAAATGCAGTTTGAACTCCAGTGTTTACTCAATATGGAAGTGATGAATACATGGCTCTAATAAAAATGCCAGGTAGTTACCCAGTGACTGAAGATGAGTACTTTGGTTCAGGAATTGGGCATGTCAGTTAGCACTATTCTAGGTTTATTTCAATGGATTTGAAATTTAGGATTTATTTCAATGGCATTTTATTAAATATGCCAATTTATGTATAGTATTTGACTTCAGGTGGTGGTGACAAAGGGACTTCTTAGAAAAAGCATTTCTGCTTCACCATGTGAGATGCTGTCCGGGGCCCTGTTCTAGGGTCATGTAAAAAATTGGCATAAACTTGTATGTGCATTTCATTTACTCTTTTGCAGAGTCAGTTTCACTAAAGGGTACCAAGGAAGATGCTTGAAGTGTAGTCACACAACATGTTTGCTTTTTATCAGAGGTATCCGTCAACAGAGTGGGGGTGGTTGTTGTCCTGTTCAACTGAAAGGACAAATTTCATTCCCTTCAGAGGTCTGTAACAGTTCCCAAGACAGAATTTCCTGAAGGGAAAGGACAATGCTGTTCTGCTTTTGCTATTTTCAGTGGCTAACTAACAGGTGCTGTTTGCTCTTCTGTCCTAGAACTGCTGTCTATTTGACTCTGCACAGGGCTGCATGCCAGTGGAGGCTGATGTAGATCAGTACAAAAATAGCAAACTAGCCTCTGCCTAAATGTGCTAACCTGAGCAGCCTCGGACTTGAAGGCTTGACTTCCATTGGGGAAGTTAACTGTCTGCTGTAACACCCTTTCCTTAGCAGAGGGGAGGAAATTCCTAAATATTGATGGAGGGTTCTGTTCATTTGTGAAGTATTAATGAGCTGTTATTATTCTGGTATAACCTTTAAAATATTTTATGGTGTGTTAAAATGAATAACAGTGTCACAGCAGCCACATCTTATTCACGAGGTGCGATGCATGAGCATGAGGCTAGTTGTTTTTAAACTAGGACTAATTTCTGTCTCTCCCCAGATATTAACTAAGTTCACTTAAATAGATTTTGGATGACACAAGAAGTAATAGTCTACTTAAAAGCTTATAGTTCTTTGAAAATACTTGCAATTCTATTCAGTATGTGAATGAAGTCCAACCAAAAGACTTCAGTGTTCCACAAAATAAATCCAGGGTCTTCACTCTTGCCAGCATGCTGGGAGTTACATTTTCCACCGAAAATGTATTTCTAGCTCATGATTATAATTCTTGTATAAATGGTTAGTTTTTATTGGGAAGATATTTCTTGGTTTGGAAAATACTTTTTTTCCCTTGGTGCTAAAATCATTGAGGTGGAAGGTTTGCAAAAGAAACTTCAGTATCAGAACCCAAATGAGGCAAAGGGCTAAAAACACATCATAAGGACCATTAGTCAGAACAATCTGAGGTGACAGTAGCCAAGATTGTTTTATATATGAAGTTCATCAAAAGAAAGTTGGTTTCTTTAGCTGGAAAAAATACCTAAAGGGTTATATTTTTGCTGCAGTTGCTAGGGAGCAGCTTACACTGTATCTGTAGGATATAATGTGAGTCATGTAAAATGCACTATGCTGATAATTTACCTCAGAGTGGTTAGAGCTGAATATTCACAGAGCAGATCTCATTGTACAAAAAATGAAGATGAGATGGATGTTCTCAGTAATGTTAGGTGACAGAGCCACAGTGGTATACAAGGCACAGTACACATGTCAGTTGGCTGACAGGAGCATGTCAGTACTACAGGATCCTTAGGTGGGGCTATGATTAGGTGAGCAAAAAATTAATACTTTGGCTCGATGGGAGGAAAGAACACAGCAGAGAAGAAGAAGTAAAACCTGTGTTTTCGTGTATTTGACAGATCTTTGGAATGAACAAAGTCCTGAGAATCCCAAATCTTTTTTAAGGCCAGCTCATTTGACTGGAAGTCTGTGCTACCAGTAAAATGTTGTTTAACAAGATGAGGATGGGTAAATCAGGGGGGGATCTAAGTAGCCCTGCTCCAAACTGAAAATGCTCCACTGCATTTGGAAACAAAACTGCTTAGCTATGAAATGTCAACATCTGTAATACAAACCTTTATAATTACTTGGTTATAGGACTTTGTAATTTTATTTCAGAATCTGTCAAATTGGAATTGTTTTGTTTGAAAACACAGTTTTAACAGTTCAATATTATTAAAACTGTAAATGCAATACATAAATTACACAGCTATAACACTGGTTACTTGTTTTTATAGCATTAAGCATTTCCAAAAATTATCAAAATATTGCTATAGATTTCCATTTTAATATAATAGTTAAAATCTCACCAATATTTTTTCCTTACTGCATCAATACAGTGATACTGTCTTTAAGTTAATTGCTTCACTCATTTAAGCACTGGTGCAAGTTTGTCTCACATACTGTACACAGAGATTGAGTGTGTTTTCCTCAGCAATTACTGCATTTGTTCAAAGTGAATTAGAAAATCAAAAATGTTAGGAATACTCTTTAATTAGATGATTAAAGAACCCAGCAAGTAGTGTAATGTTCAGATAAAAACAAAAGGTATTCTGTAGCATTTTTTGGCCATGGTAGAATTCAGACTGGACATGAGTTGTACTGTGCCACGAAACGGTCTGCCATTTCTTGAAATCCTGTATGGCATATATTTATAGTTTTCAAGTAATTTTATCCTTCCAGGCTCAGCTGACTCACCTTGGAGGATGCTTTCAATAAGCAATCTCACAGTAAGCTGTCTGAAAACATGATGTTATTCCTAATAACAATTTGAAACCCGTTGGACTTGGCCTTCACAAAACTTTGTGAACAGATACTATCAAAATGCAGCTAAAATTAATGAAGTTATGTACACTAGCTACACTAGCCAAAGATTTAAAAAAAAACCCTTTCATAATCTGCTTTTGCAGATTATTGACTTCTCCAACCTTTTCTAAATGTTAGAGGGGTTTTTTTCCTTCTCTAGTCAGCCTTTAAGTATTTGACTCTTCCAACAGTTTAGCTCCTCTAAGTTTTTCATAAAGGTCTAACTTTTTCTTCCCCAAGTACAACTTCTAGTATTGAAGAAACATCTCAAATTTATTCCAAAGGCTCTGTTCACAGTACAGTCTTTAAGTGATACCTCCTTTTGAATAGATTTGTTCCACATGCATTGTTCTGAGAAGCAGTTTCTAATTTCTGAAATGTTCCTTTTTAAATAAAATACAATAACTTCCTTCTGTAGTTTTTATATTTTTATAAGCTTTAATTATTATATACATTCACATGTTTTTCATTTAGCTGTTTGGGTTTGCTTTTGTGAATGAATGATGTAAAATTAATAATTCAAAAGAAAACAGGACTAGACATTGTAATTGCTGTTGTATATAGCTGTCTGCTATCCCACTTTTGTTCTACTTCACTTCTGAAATAGCATAATGCATTTCTGTTAGTAACACAAAGAAAAATATTTTGTAAAGAAATGGTCTGAAAATATTTTAATCTATCTCTTAAAATATGAAGCACATTATTTCTATTCCTTCTTCTATTCAATTTAAGTGTTCAGACTTGGACAATGGGCATGGGAAACACCAAGGCACAGTCAAATACTTTTGCTTTCCTTGGTAGAGTGAAAATATCTACCTGGTTTTTAAAAATGTCTGGTTTTGCATATCTCCCAGAGATAATTTTTTTCAGTTGAAATGTTTGGTACTTACAAGAAGATTGTTGGGATTTTTTACCAGTAATGAGTTTAATACTCATATAAACATTTACTAAAATAACCTTGAAAAGTCTGTATAAAAGCTACCTAGGCTAAGAGATTGTTATGCATTCTTTCTGAAGCATTAGAGCAGCAAGAAAATCATTAATTGTAGTTTGGCATTTTTCAAGTCTTTTTTCTTGCCCTGGATAATGCCTATTTTATTTAATATAGCAGATGGGAAGTTGCACCTCTGCTACAACTTTTCTGAATTAGATTTAGAGTTTGCTTTCCAACTAACTTAACTCTGTGGAAAGGATAGTTGCATTGGGGTTTTTTCTACAAACCTGAAGCAGATTTGATGCAAAGTACTGGATCCAAATAGCTAACGTCTTATGGGAGGAAGGGCAAAAGTTAGAAAATAAATCCAGAACTGGAATATAAATGTTTAAATGGGATGTAATTTGCCCATTCTAAATCACAGTGCTGTCTGGATCTCTTAGCCATATATTAAAATCAATTTTTTTTCTGAAGTCCAGCTCTAATTTCTTAGCACCTTTTTGTAAAACTAGACAAAATTTTGTTCTATCTTGTTTAAAAACAACCCTTTCAATCTGCAAATGCCACCTGAGTTGTCAAATACTCACAGAGACCATACTCAGTCTTACATAATGAAATAATATTTTTCTTTTATGTCTGTTGTTGTGGTTTAAACCCAGCCAGCAACCAAATGGCCCACAGCTGCTCAGTCACTCCCCCACCGGTGGGATCAGGGAGAGAATCAGAAGAATGAAATCTGGAAAACTCATGGGTTGAGGTGAAGGCAGTTCAGGAGGTAAAGGAAAAGCTGTGCACACAAACAAAGCCAGACAAGGCCCTCACCCTGGGAGCAGCAGTTCCCAGGGCAGGCTCAGCCCCCTCCAGGAGAGCCAGGGCTGCACCACACCTCACAGGGACTTGGGGAGACGAATGCTGGGATTCCAGTTGTCCCCCTTTCCTCCTTCTTTCCCCTCTTTATATGAGCTGAGCATGATGTCATGTGGTCTGGAATGTCCCTTTGGTGAGTTGGGGTCCCCTGTCCCAGCTGTGTCTCCCAGGCACCCCCAGCCCCCCTCTCCAGTGTGGCTGTACAAGGAGCAGGAAGGGCCTTGGCTCAGTGCAAGCTCTGCTCAGCAATAACAAAACATCTCTGTGTTACCAACCTGTGCTCAGCACAAACCCAAAACACAGCCCCCTACCAGCCACTGTGCAGAAAAGTAACTACCCCAGCCAAAACCAGTAGTCTGTGAAGGAAGATGGGATTTTAAAGTAAATATCTCTCCATGAGGGTCTTTCATAGAGATTGCAGTTAATTGATATTTTGCTAGAGTTACTCTTGGTAGTTCTATTCACTGAAGTCTGTAACAGCACCATAGTTCAGTTTGTGAGATAGCCATATACTATTGCAAAATAGCATGCATTTCAGTGTGATATTTAATTTTAGAGCTGTTCCACCAGTCTTTGTAATTTTATATATAATAATATAACAAATAATGTTAATTATTATAGTATTCCTTTTTACATGTATGTAATTTGGATGCCCTTGCAAGAAGCAGCATAAATATAAAAAAGGACAACAGCCCCTTTTCCACAGTACTTGAAGTTTGCTGTTAATAATTCAATCCACATAAGATATATGAATTATAGGATATATCTGCATTTGTAATTTTTGCTGTGAGGAAAAAACATTTTTAAAAGGAGGGAGATATCTTCTAGTAAGCTGTATTTTCTCAGACTTTAGGTTCTAATCTGATGGGATTGTTGACAATCCTCTGATTGATTTCTTAGGTCAACTGAGAATTCAGGTTTTCATCACAAATAAAAATTTGTGAAGTCAGCATGATTTATGATGTCTTGCTACTGTCTGCAAATGTCTTTGCACTTCCAGTACTTTTTCATTTTTAAATACTACTACAGAGGAAAACAATATGGTAATAGTAGTGGGTTCTAATTTTATCAGTCATGATACTTCTTGTTGATTTTGTTGGGAAAAAAATTAAGTAGGCTTTGGCACTGAGCTGTTAAAGCTCAGATATTTACAGGAGGCAAAATGAACATCTGTGAACTCTATTTCCAGAGGAGCAGCCACCCAAAAAGTGTAGGCACTTATATGCAAATCCTGCGCCCTCTCAGGAAACTGTTCAGGAATTTGAGGTGTAGCATAGGGAAAATACTGGAATGCTGCTTCTGCTCCTTTAATAAATGTCTATAGATACTGTGTCTGAGCTCTCTGAACTGCTGTGTCTATTCGGTTAGTTTGGCTGGTTTACACCACATACACACAATTCTTAAATGTCCAGGGATAGTAATTGTGTGACCAGTGGAAGAATTCAAAGCCGTAATTTCAAGGTGAAATCATGACCTCTTTAGTGCCATATATTCTGTAGTCTTAATGTTACATTGTTCCTGATGAACATCTTACCTAGATAGTACCTGCATGTTTACAAAAGGCTGAATGAACTTTGGGCTGCTCACAGACAGCAACTGTGGGAGGGACGATCCTTCCCTGCTGTTTTACGTTGGAATCACAAGCCAGGGCTGGAAGCCGTTTCAAGGTGACAGCACTGTAGCTACTCAAGGATGTGGCCTACAGCTGTAGACCTCTACACATTAATTTTGGTACTATATGTGCTTACACGTACATTAAGAAGTTTGGCCTTGCTGTGCAGAAGTGATCCAGAGATTCTGAACAGTAGTGAATCATCTTATTCTGCCATTACACCCTTAATTTTCACTACAGTGTTTATCCCAGAATTTCCAGCCAGCTCTGGGATGGCTGTAAATTGGTTATTTAAGTTGTAAGAAAAAGAAAATAACCTAGAACAGCGAGACAAAATAGAATGTACAGTGAATCACAGCCAAAGTCTAACAATCCTGTTCCTCCTAATAAAGACTCCACTATTGCTGCTCAGCAAGAAAATATCAGATTTCAAACAATAGCTTTGACTCATTAAATTCTCTTAATCCCCCCCATAGCTCTATTTTCTGAAAGAAAAGATGTTTCTACAGTGTAGTTCATATAAATTAGATAATCCTAACAAATGGTTGGATTGTGCAAGAGAGACCAGGTTGTCTCCAGCTGCCTGAAGATGGAGGTGAGGTTGGACAAAGCAGGTAGCTGCACTTCAGTCAATGAAGAATAGTTTAACATGAAGTGTCTTAAATGTGACTAGTGTCAGTCTGCCCAGGCAGTTCCTACCTGTTCCTCCCTATGCACAGACCAGCTGCTCTTTCTATGTAAGAAAGCCACAGACCTATGTAGGAAAGTCTTTCAATGACAATTATACTAGGCAGAGACTGACCAATAAGGAATTTCCTTCAGCTGGCTGCATTGTGGCATCGAGTTTTAAACCTTGGTTGACTCCTCTTTCCAGCTCGTAGGACTGTGAGTTAGGCATGAATTAAGTTATGTTGCTAAGATCTCCTTAATGCAACTTTTAAATGTAAATAAAGTTGCAGGAGTTGCACTGCAAGTGAGCTTTGTTATGATTGTGTCCTGTGGTAGGTGTCATGGAGTCTCCTTCTCTGGAGACACTCAAAACCTCCCTGGATGTGATCCTGTGTAACCTGCTCTAAGTGATCCTGCTTTGGAAGGGGGCTTTGACTAAATGGACCTTCCAACCTCAATGATTCTGTGACTCTGCATTCCTCTGGGAATGAAGCTGAGAACTCTGATTGGTTTTGGTTTTTTTTTAAACTGATGAAGGTATCTAAATCAGTAACACTGTCTTAATTTAGCAGTTGCTTTTAAAAGGCAAGTTACAAGGCCCACCGAGGAGCTACATCATTGGTTACTCTTGCAGATTCTGGAGATGCTGAACAGGCCTCACACGCTCCATGTGGGTTACGCTTGTTTAGTGCAGACTTGGTTCTGTTGTTTGTTGTTGGGGGTTTTTTAACCTGCCAACTAATCTTGAGGAAACTTGTGATCAGCATTTCCTTGATGATAAATGAAGGAAGTAAACAACTAAGTGCTCCTTGTCTGCTTTTCTGAAGTATGGGACTGCTCAGATTGATAGCATCCACAAAACAGCAGACTTACTTGCACTTGCCCACTCTCCAGCTGCTGTGTTTGGTACCATAAGATATGGGGTCAGGATGGTATGCCACAATTATTCATTCTTTGAGAAATGAGACTTCGATGAATAGGAAAGGGAGTTTTGTTCCCCAATAGAATGTGAGGCAGTACAAGGATCTTTCACTACCGCTGTGTAGGGGATCTCTTCTATACCTGCATTAGAGAATCCTGAAGGTAAATAACAGATCGTTGTTTCCCTTTCCTAGAACAGAAAATTGGCATGGAATAATGGGAGCTTGTATTCGAAAGAGAAGCCTCTAAAGTCACAAATTTCTCATAAGCATTTGTCAGTAATGTATGATTTGTGCCCATATGTCTGGCTTATTTTCCCCAAACATTACAAGGATTTTCTAATCTCATATATTCTAGATATTCAAAACAAAACAGAACAATTGTACTACATATATATTTTGTAATCTTCATGAATTGTTTGGATTCACAGGCCCCTGAAATTATAAAAAAAGTGTATCTGATAAAGATACACCTTTCTGATAACAGCAGTTTAATTAAGCATTGTTTTTCACCAAAACTGGTGGTCAAAACAATTACATATAATTGAAATTATAAATCACTGTTAATACCAATTAAAATTAAGATTACTGTCTGCCACTTGCATTCTTTGTTAGACATCTGATGACAGAAAAGATGGGTATGAAATACTGGTATGATGGTACAGGCCTCCTTGGCCTTGCTGCCAATCCTTTATTAACTCAAGTAGAAAACTTGGCCCGTGGAGTTGGGTTTCTGACCCTTTGAGAAGGGCATCTTCCTTTGACAGAAGGACCTGTTTCAAAGCACAAGTCAAGAAACAGGATTAATAGGTGTGAAAAGCAGTTGTGTGCAGACCACAGCAAGCAGGAAAAAGGTTAAGGCAAGATTCAAGGTCCAGACAAACAGTAAGGCAGAGCAATGAAGAAACAGCCAGGTGGTTATGTGACTGTTACTTTGTTAGTTGTAGTGTATAGAAAACAGAAGGAATTAGTCATTAGGTTATTTTGGAAAACTCAAAAAAAACCCCAAACCCACAAACAAACCAAAAGAAACTACAAAAAACCCAACCAAACCAAAAAACCATTAGGGAAAAGCTATTGCTTTCTACCTCTGCATTTAACATTAAATTATTTTAATGTTTTTTTTTATTTACTCCTGAACACTGCAATACTTTGTCTAACACAGGCATCTTCATACAAAGGGCAAGAAATAGCAGGTGACACCTGGATAAATGTCTAAACCCCGCTGTATGATGATATGCATTCAGGGACTGTATAGTGTGTCCAAACCAATTTTTTGCACAGAATGTTAAGAGCCTAGCAGACAGAAACTTTAATGGGAATTGGTACCTATAAGAGTTAGAATAATGCAGGCAATAAATAATAAGAATGATCCTGTTCAAGCCAAAGGAATACTTAGCCTGACTAATTGCAGGGGTGGGGGAAGAAGTTTCTACCATTTTTATCATTTTGTTCTTCATATGTATGTCCTGGGCTATCAATCAGCTTTCTTTAACTGAAGCCAGCTGGCAGGTGACACTGCAGTTTATCAACCACCAGTAAATAAAATGTTATGCTCAAGAAAAATTCAATTCCCAAATCCCATCCCTAAAAATCAATAAAATTTCTCCTCCAGCTAAAGCATTTCTTATGAGCATTCATTTTTTAAATACAGCAATTTTTGTCACCTTTCTTAAAAATAAAGATAAAAACTAAAACCAAATTAATATTAAAAGCTACGAAAACTGTGGTACTAGAAACAAATCTCTTTTTAAAAAATTTTCATAAACATTAAACTTTTTTTTATTTGGGTTAACAAATAAAGTTATTTAAAACTAGTAAGGATTAAAACATTAATTATATCAGTCCTTAAAAACTAAAATAATGTTTGGAATTTTGGATACTTCTACTATAACTTTGCTCTCACTCTCTGAAGTTCCTGTTCCCATGTAAAACATCGCAAGACTGGCTACTCTGTTGAATAAGATTTTATTGCATTAAGGTATATCATAATGCACCTAAATAATGTTGTTTTTGTCAGTCAGTATGCAGCTGTGGTTTAGTTTAGAATTTCAAACTACAATGAACTAATAAAATCCAACTCAATCTTCATTAGTTTTTACATCTTTCCCTTTAAATATTTTGATGCACTCTCACTCAGGAGGTGGCAGAGAAGTGTGACCAGTGCAGTCATGGAGCCACGGGGGTCTGTGTGCTTTGCATCTGAAGTCTACATAAGCTGCCAGATTGTACAAATGCCTTTTCCACCTTCCTTTGTATATCAAAGCTGTATTTAAACTGTCCTAGTGTTGTGGTTGTATCAAATTAAAGCTCCTGGAATTCTCTATGTCACCTTCTATTGCTGCCAGTGACATCTACAGTCTAGTGTGTTACCGTTTTGGCCTCAAATTGGCTGCTGTTAACTTTTAGGATATTAACCATTCGATGCATTCCCCTTCTTTCTGATCTTTTCCAGTGGCCTCAAGAGCTCTTTCCCTCAAAGAGGTTCCTACAGCTTGCTCTTGGTGCAAACTGAAGCATTCAGTCCTTCATGGAATCCATGGAGTCTAACAATTTTATCATATAAATTGATAAAAATTGCTAAATTGATTGATACAATATGGTCAGTTGTCCATTTGCTCTGAATTGAGTGTACAGGGAATTGTGTTACTTCCTAATCCCATGCTCCTCTTCAGAGAAGCCTGTGTAGATCTCTGAGGAAATACCTATTCAGACCCTGTTGGTTCAACCAACTCTGTAATCAATCACCACACTTTTAAGATGAATCTGGATGGAATGTAATCAAAGTCTTACAAAAACAGAAAAATATCCATATGGAATTCTAACAAAGTGACTGCTTAAACAGCTCATGTTCACTAATACATGTTTTAGCTCAAAAAAAAGGAATATAATATAGGAAGGAAAAATTGTATTTTGTTCATTATTATGCTAATTAAAAAAATTTGGGGGGGTTGTTTGGTTCGTTTTAAACTGGCTTGCTTGCATGCTCGTACATTTCTAGATGGGAATAATACTAGTAGTCCTACAACTTTAAAAAGTTATGGGGCATATTTACGATGGGAAAGATTATCATCTCCCTATCTTGAAGATAAGTCATATGGACAAATGTACTTGAGCAAAAATGAGAAATAAAATATCTCCAAGCAAAGATGAAATTCAAAGAAACCATCATCAAATAAGACCCACAAGTAATCTCAGATCTATGTATCAAATTTGAGCCAATTCACTAAATGAAAAGGATTGGAATTATATTCATGTTATTTCTGACAGTTACATTTTCCTGGTTTACACCAGAACATCAAGAAGGACATTATATACTGATAAATTTTGTAGCATCTTATTCAATAACTAGAAATATATTGAAGCTTACATTTCTAAGAAGCATTTACAAGGCGATAACTCCTAAAAATTCTGCCCAGTGTGTGTAATTTGGGGTTTTTCCAACCCCAGATTTTTTAACCCCAGGCTATTTGGGGTTTTTCAGTAAGGGAAAATACAGAAATATAAGAAAAAACCTGAAAGTCAAGACAACCATTTTCCCACTTGTTTTGCTTGTCTGGCAGTAGGAGTTATTTTTCTCTCCTGAGTAAGGTTTCACAGTCACTGGGAATAAAGTACAGCGTTTTTTGTGGTCCCACTCAGGAAGCCATCTTCAGTGGCTGAGATAATCCAGCAGTGGCCAAGCAGGAGCTGTGTAGCTGTGCCTTGCTCCCAGGATGCAGCAGGACTCCCTGCAGCTTTGGCTGAGTGACCAGCCCTGCCCTGCAGAGCAGCAGAGGCTCCTGTCCTCTGCCACTCACCAGCCCGTCTGCTAAATGCACCGGCAAATACGCTCCCGTTTCACAGCCATGTTTGACACTGAAAGGCTTTGAATTTTAGTTGTGGTAGCTAATTGTTGGGACAAATGAACTCGCTGTTGGGAACAAATGATGTTCCAGCACCTGTGGAAACATCATCATGTAACACTGTTGGTGCCTTTGGGTAAATTCAGGACACCCAGCTGAAGCTCTGTCTGGTTCTAAGTAGCTTCTGAGAATAAGGATTCCTTCATTCTCTAGCTTTCTACAAAATTATTTGCCTATATTAGAAAATGGAAAATCTGCCAGGAAGACAGACAATTTTCTGGTTTGAAAGCCTATGGGAAAAGTGAAACTAGTTTGTTTTGCTTTGTCATCTGGATGAAGAAATAAATCATGTAATGCCTTCAAGAAAAACAATCACACTTTATTCTTCCCCAAATGGTAATATTGGTGCACAGAAATGAGGAAAGCTGTATTGCATGTGCTCTCTCCTGATACTGCATTTGCTTTATTCTAATTTCCATGTAAAAGGAATTACTTGCATGTTAACAATAAGAAGAAAAATCAGGACCCTTCTACCATTAGATAATCTAATGCCAAAAGCACTGCCACAACAACTTTCCTGACATTATTTATGTAGGGAAGGGAAACGGTCAGCATCTATTATGTCATTTTCTTCATCAGCCTGCTGAGGTTTAGTGTCAGAGACACGGAAGGCAGCATTCGGCTACATTCTTACACTGAGGTGAGAAAGTCCCAACCAAAGCCAGCACAGTGAAAAAAGGGGTAATTTGTAATAAAATGAGATAGATGGTATTGACAATCTGACAGGGCAAATCCTTGTTTGCAGTGGGAATGACTTGCAGTTAGCAGATAAGGTCAGACAGAGGATGTTTCGTATCCAAGTCATCATCAGCTACAAAAAAAGTTACTACTTTCCCCCTGGGCAATTGGTCTTGTCACTCACACCTGTCTTTACCATTTTTTCCCAATACAAACCTGACGTTTTTATTCTTGAAGCCTGTATGCTAACTATACACCTATATATCCTGGGCAAAGTAAAGGGGGAAAACATAGGCTTCCATTGTCTAAACCAACATTTAAATACCTAAATAGAGCAGCCAGTTCCTTAGTTTGCTCATAAGGTATTGTGGTAATTAAATATCTTTTTCTTTACTGTATTCACAGACATGTTGCCAAAGAAGGTTCTACATTAAAATCTAGAAGACTTATATAAATATATCACTCTCTAGAGTTTATTCTTGGTTTACTTTTATGGTCTTCCAGAATCATCCCATCCATCATGAATTTACTACAGGTCACCGATCCCAGGTGAAAGTCAGGCTGTTTTACAATGAGTAGGGAAGACAACTACTTGTGTTATGCACACCCCAAGGATATTCCTCTCAGAGGAGGCACAGAAGAAGCTCGTGGATTTCTTGGCATTAATTTCTAAAAAAAGACATGAAGTTTTGATGCTCCTTTTCAGCTTTGAATTGTCTGGCTAAAGCAGCATAGTACTATTCAAACCTCTCTAGTACCACCCCAGATCTGCAGTAAAATGCCGTAACCATACAATTAATGTAATTAATACTTTCTGTATTAATTACATAAAAATGGCACTCTTTTTACTCTACTCTTACCAAACCTATCACCTGATTCACGTATATGAAACATTTCTATACCTTTTAATTCCTGTTATAATCTGAAGAGTGAAACATGGCAGAATTTTAATTCAGTCTACCTTTTTTTTCTCCCTGAAAGCATCTATGAGCATCCAGAGAATGCAGCGAGATAGTGAAAGTTCTTACTGTACCTTTAATCTACTGTAAGAATCCTTTTCTTATTAATAATACATGTGAAAGAATGAGCTTCAATGAACTGATTGGTTCCAGGTGCTGTAACTGTGTACCTCAAATGGTAACAATGAAAGCAGGGTTTTTAGAAATAGGAGAATGTATTTAATATGTACTTTTAAAAATAACTTTCTATCGATTCATTTTATGGGCACTACTCTAACCACATATTTTTAGTACATACTCAGTTTTTGCACTAATCTAGGATTTTGTCAAGGTATCCCTGTTGTGCCTTTGTCAAGCAGAATTTGAATAGCATACCCGAGTAAAAAGTAGAACATACTAAGGAAGAAATCTAGCCATACAAAAAAAAATTGCACATCATACTGTAACAAGTATATAACCTTTTGCATTGTGAAACAAAAGGAAAGCTCAGTGATTTTCCAGTGTACTCACTTGGCACTCAACCCTCATCTGTGGGTTCATTTTCAGTTTTCATTGTTTGCTTGTTCTCTCTCCTTCTACTTGTTTATTGTTACTGACTTTTGTGAGCCTCTCATGAGTTTTGGTAAAAAAGCCAATGTATATTCAGCCTTCTAATCTTTTGAAATGGGGAATAGATTACTGGAAAGAATGGGAAAATTATCAAATATAAATTGACTGCTGGAAATTAGTTCATTCTGAGTTATGTCCCATTATCAGCTGAATTCTGCACAATGCAAATCAAAACACATGGAAATAAAAGTAAAAAAAGAAAATTAAATTATTTTCAACTTCTCATTAAAAGGTGTTTCATTCCTATTAGAGAACCAGAGCATCTTCCCTTCATAAGTATAAACAGAAAGCACTAAAGATTGAATTAGGATCCTGATACATCAAGCTGACACCAGAGGGATGGAAGGTGGGAATGCCCAGGAGGGTGACAGCTCCAGGAAATGTGTGTGTGTGTACACTCACATACTCTGAAGGAAGGAGAGGGTGGCAAGAGATCATTAAAAGACTGAGGAAAAACAAGTGCCTAGAGAATAAAATTAATAACTCAGCAAGGTTAAGAATGAGGTTAAGAATGAAACTTGGAGGTGTTGGGGTGTGTTTCCTAAGCAGACTGCTCATACTTTGCAGGCAAGAGCTGTGCAACTGTGATGAGAAGATGGAAATGAGACCAAGGAGGAAACCTACAAGTGGGCAGGTAGCCTGTAAAAGCAGGTTATTTTTGAAAAGGACAAAAGTCAAGACTTGCAAGCTGAGTCAGCATTATCACTTATTTAAATATACACTCCTGAAGATCCCAGAAATGCGGCATTAAGTTTTTAACTTTCCTGTTGTACCAATATAATCAATAACTTGAACTTTTTAGTGTCTATTTCACGATCAGCATTTCAACTGAACCAAAGTGAGCCCTGCAGGCATGTAAGCAATATGGCTGACTTTCACAATACAAATGTTTTGTACTTGCATACTCTTACTAATCACTGTTTATGATCCTAACACTAGTCATGGTAGATGTATGTAGCTTTGTTAGCTAGAACAGATGCAAACATTGACAACCTATTCTGTCCTTTTTATGTTTTTTTTCTTTAGCAAGAATATAGTAATATCTGCTAAGGATGGAGCCTGTAGCACATTTGTCAGACAAATGGCCACTCAGCCCTTTCAGTGGCTTTTTTTGCAGCACAACATAAAACCACAATTTATTATTTTGTTGGGCAGAATAAATAACTAGAATTCAATAAATTAGAAGCTGAGCACAGGCTGTGGTAGGACATTGTGCTTGTGCACTGCTGAAGAGAGCAGTGGGGCCCCAAAGCATCCCCTGTGTGCACCATGGACGTCTGAGTCACCACCAGTACCGTCTGCCTCATGCTACCACTGCTCCATTACTGCTAGACATGAGCAGGCTCTGTGCTGGTGCATTTGTGCCTTTCCCTTCTCATTCCAGGGCTGGACTATTTGCATCATACTGTATGAAACTCGTAAGAAATCTCTCAAGTGTACAGAACATAAAGACCTCACAACAGTGTATTAAAACAAATGACTATCACTAAATCCGCATCTGAGATTTTGAAGACATAGAACCCATTTATTTCTTTAGCCGTCAAGACTTTAAGAGCTACATTTATATAATCTGACAATATGCAGCATTTGTAGAGTTGCAGCTGGCTTTTCATAGGTATTCTCCAAATAAAAACTATTTTATGTGCTGAGAATCCTGAGATGGAGCTGTTGAGAGTAATTAGGGAAATATAACCTTCCCCAGGAGTGATATGCTTTTGGAAACAGATTTTGAATCCTTTTTGTTATGAAGATAACTTACTGTTTAAAGAGAACTGTACAGTTACTCATGTTTGCATAATTATACTTTTATCTTGCCAGCTCACTGTGGAAAGCATCATAATGGAAGATGAGAAAATTTTGTAAGGGTGATGGAAATCTTTTTATTCAGACAAATCAGTGGCAGTCCTCTCCTATTGTTTTAAAATATCTGTCAAGATGTATAGAAAAATGCTCTTGTAACTTATAATTTTAATTTTGTTACAGTCAGTATAATGCTTCTTTCATATTAACATACAGCTGTTACCTTAAGTGAACACTGAGGTCATTAAAGAAGGAACCACAACCATGGCAAACTTGAGTATCCTAGTAGTAGTGTTTTCCTCTATTATTCACTGATTTATCTTTGGTTCAAATGCAACATGCAGGGTTTAAAGCACATTTTCTGAACTTGGAATTCAGAAGAATTTCCAAAGGCTTCCTGATCACTATGTGGCTTTTTGCAATGAAAGCAGCAAAATTGCCTACTCATTGCAAGGCTACAAAAGACAGAGAGATGGATGACTTTGGATTAGTGATACAATTTTTTAATGTAATTATTTTCGTGATAAAGCAGACGAGGAGGGAAATCACAACGACTCAGTGCCAACATATGACCAAATTATGCAGGCACATTCTAAATGAATTAATTAAAAAACTGGATACATGTCAAAGGAGATTTGAGAAGTTCATCCTTTAAAGATTTTAACAAGTTCACTCCAGAGGACAATCTTGAGGCAACCTATTCTCAATTACCAACCTTACTGAGGTCTATTAAAATCATGAAAAGGACTCTCTTTGACCTGGATGATTGATCAATTAAATTTTTCTCTGCATAATGGCAGATGACTCACCTAGCAATGCTAACCTTTTTATGAGAGTCTAATGCTGGGATCAGGACAGGCTGGCCAGCAGGGAGAAAGGGCTGGCCAACAGAAGAAAAAAATAACTGGAATGTGATTCAAATTTGTGATGCAAATTGATCACATCATTCACAGATCATAGGAAATGCTACATCACACAGCAGACTGCTAAAGAGTGACCAGTCACTCATGAGCTCTTTTTAGATCAGTGTTCTGACAGTGGAACAGTCTTGTTGAGTCTCCTAACACCTTAAACCATAATGGAAAGCAATCAAGTCTGACTGAGAACTCAAATTCCCACAGGAAACAGCATACAGTGCCTAATAGATTAAGATACCCATTCAGTGAAGTAAAGGTCAAGTACCATTGAGAACAGAGAAAAACCTGCTGCACACTGTGCTTACATTAGGCTTAAATTACAAAGCAAACCCTTTGTCAGAAGTTTAATCTCAAAAAATAACTTAACAGTACTAAGTGTTTAGATGATTTCATTTATCATTTTAGAAATCAAAATATTTATCATACTGAACTCACTTGAAGTGAACAGATTTGGTCTAAAGATAGTTATTTAAAGAGAGACAGTATTTTATCTCTGCTAGTAGTATCAGTATATGTGAAAAAGCCAAACAGTTCTGTCACGGACCAGGATGATTCTTAAGAAATGGAAAACATCTCTTCTGGCAGGTTCACTACTCATTTTTGACACCTGGCTGGTCCAATATTGAGCACTTAAATTTATGACACATGACAGTATGAAAAATAAGGCATTATGCTTTCATACACAGAAACCCTTTTGAATTCTTCACAGCTGACTTGTACAATCTTTTCATTTTTTACTAAATGATTTCTTTCAGAAAGTTTTCTTAAAAATGCTTGGTTATACAAGGATAGTCATTAATTTGTTATGCCTTTAAAAGGTATACGAAGTCCACCAAAGAAGCCTTTTGGGTGTGTTACAAGACTATGTTGTTTTTGTTTTCCATTGTGTTTGCTGGGTAATTTAAACTACAAATGGAAAGTTGATTTGCTTGAGTGGTGTTTGTAGCAAAGGCTGATAATCTGCTAAAGTTTTTTGGCACTGAAACTTAAAAGTGAAACTGTTAGCAAGAAAACATTCTCCCAGGTACTGAAAGAGCAGTAGAAATCTGCATTTTTCAAATGGCAGTCAGCAGATGAAACAGGTAATGTCCTTCTACAACCCTACATTTATTCTTGTCTCTATATTGCAGTTGCCTTTAAAATGCTGGAAACATACAAAAATGTACAAAATTGTTCATACAGCCCCTACTTGAAAGAAGCTTCCTTATTTACTACTTCCTTCCTCATTCACTATATAAACACGCAATTGCAGAAATCTCAGATCTGTGGTTTTGTCTGTTCCATAGCCTGTGTCCAGAAGTTTTGTTTTACCAGCTGTAGTGACAACTAACCTGCATGTGTTTGTCTGTAGATTAGCAAACCTTTACCAAAATTAATACTCAAAGATGATACACATCCCATTATTTGGAAGTGCGAGAATGTTACATAATATTACAAAACTGGTTGGCTTTAGTGAAATACCCTGATAATAAGAACCACACAATATTTGCATCGCCATTTAACCTTGATTCTCTTTCTGGTTGCTGAGCACTGAAAAATCAAAGCTAGTTTGTTTTTGTATGATTCTGTGTACCTACCTTATGGGACTCGCTGCAGGTTTTTGGGGGAAAATTTTCTGTGTTTCAAGAAGAAATCTCATAGGAATTAAAGTAATTTGAGTAATTGCCAAGATTTTCAAAGAGATTTACAGTTCTCTAATTTCCCCTGCTTGAGAAAGGCAGAATTCACATGCTCCAGAAGCATTAATTAGCTATTCTAATTAAGGTATTATAAAAATTTACAAATAAATTACTCGCTTTTCTTTGTATGAAGCAATCTTTTTTATACTCTGTTATGCCTACTTGTTAGAAGACCACACACACTTGCAGTGTAGAAGGATTTTAGTACCTGGGCACAGAGTGAAGTGCATGACAGGCAGAAAACCTGCAGTCACCTTGCAGTTTTGGCACTGGCCTCTTTTTGGTGAAATACAGCACATGCAGCAACTTAGGGGCAAGGACTTGCTCCACTGGCAGTTCAGAAGGGAAACTCCTGAGAAAAGTTAGAGGGGACCTTTGGCTCTTTGGAGTTTTAAATTAACAATCAATTTAGCTGAACCATGCATTGACTCAATTTGGTTGGATTTCTTCTAACAGAAAAGTTTGAAAACTCTTTATAAGGTACACGAGAGCTGTACTCAATACAGTGTTCTAACGCCTGGACAAAATTTGTAGCGATAAAGATGGGATTTGTAGATGGTCCACATTTAAAATTATTAAAAATTGTTGTGAAATCCTTCTCCAATCCATCTTGCATTTCATATTACCTTTCAGAATATGAAGGGAGAGAATTAAAAGACAAAAAAAAAGACAAAAAAAGAGACAACTAAATTAGCTGTTTCACAAAGATTACTAAAATGTTGTAATTGCATATAATTATCTGTAACTAGATAGAAAAATATGTGGCATTGGAGATGTAACAAGAAGTTACTTCAGACAGCTGTTCTTTTCTGCCAGAACAGGCTGTGCTCAATTATGTAAAATCAGAATAATACAAAAGCATATTTTTATATTTTAAAGCTATAAATTAGCTCTCACAATTTTTTGAGATATTCTACATGGCTACACAGTACTGATCCTTGTGGGAGAAAGTATTTTGAAGAAACTTATAAGAACTAGATTTATTTTTCCTAATTCCATGTTAATTTTGTCCAATCACATTTCAAGCAGGTGGTGCACAGGACCATTGCCATTTGCTATGGTGCTCCGGTGAAGATCTAGGTGGGGGGCCATGGCTGAGGAACAGGGCAAAGCATCTGTGCTGAGACAATGGCTTAGCAGCCTATTAGCAATTTCTGCAGATGTTCCAAGGTAATTTGTAAGAGGGTTCCTGTCTAGTTTCATTTCCTTCTCAGCTTTACATAATGTCTCTGACCTAAGGAGACCAGTGAAACCTGTAAGTCTGGACTTGACAAGGCTCAGCCTGCAGGCATTTGGAACCAGCAAAATTCAGTCTACATAAACACTGAGCTCACTTTTGAGAGAAAGTGTGCAAAAGCTGGTTTGTTCTATGAAACCCCTTGTCTCAGCCTTGCTCCATATAAACTGGCAATGAGTTTTTCTTCCAGAGGCTTGGCATATTGATCTTTGGACACTGCACTGTACAGTAGCCTGGCATTTTTCTTTTAGAACAAGTTAACAGTGAAATCTTAGCTCATTAATGTGAGTTTCCACATTGATTTCTGTAGCACCTGGACAATTAATAGTATGAAAAAGTTTTACAGGCTAGAATCACTACATGTTAATTACTACTGTTAATTAATACATACACATTTATAAATATAGAATATGTGTAATCAATATAATTTAAACTTTTTTTTTATACTTGATGCCATTTTCTGAAGAGGCAAGCATGAATTAAGAGATAAAAAGGTGATAAAAATTTGAATTGATAAAAATTCAAATTAGTGCACAAAACAAGAAATACATGTTTGCAATTGATGCTAAAGTTATCAGATTATTTTAAAAAACAAGTTGGAAGAATAAGGAATGAAATCATCAGACCTTTAACGCAGGAAGAATGAAGAAGTGAAAAGATGAAAATTGAATATGAACCTAAATTAGGCATATGGAATGTGATAATTTTTTTAAAGCATGTGGGACATATTTTTTCCACAGTACCCATACAGAGCTTTCAGTAACCTGCAGTCAACCCCCATTTAAAGATCAAACATCTTGTCTCTCAAAATAAACAAACCAAAACATAGCGACTGCAAGTCTGTCTTTAAGAAACAAAGGTGTGAAGGGGATGTAGCCAAGTATTTTTCATACATAAAACAAATTCCAAATCTTTCTAATGCAGGCAAAGAAAAAAATAAAATTTTCAAAGCTTTTAAAACATGAGTATTCACTAGGAACTTATATGTTGTATAAGCAAATCATAGAGCATTTCAGAGTTTCGTATCAGTCTGATAAAAGAAATGTTTCTGTAAAGCCTATGTCAGTCTAAGAAAGAATGGAGAGCTCTCTTTCCCAGACTGAGGAAGAATTTAGCTCCACTGCTGAAGCTTGGTGTGCCACCTGTGTCTGTCTCCCAGGACTGCTCAATGTGGACACTATGCAAACACATGGAGCCAGTTCAGGAGCTGCAGCTGGGACTGCCTGACCCAGAGCTGGGTCTGCCTGACCCACAAGTGTGGCAGCAGGGCATGGCAGGCAAGCCAAAACTGGCTTCAGTTCAGCTCACTACTGCATTCTGTCTTGTTTGGCTTGTCCAGAAGCCACGTTCTAGAGGACTCCAAAGCTGGTGTCACCTTGTTGGACCTGAGCTGGCCTGATCTATATCAATTTTTTTTTTCTCTGCTCTTGGTACCCATACCAAATGAGGCTCACACAATGCTCACACAATTCTTATTTACAGAGATGTTCAGCAAGTGACTTCAGGGATATTGTCTAAAGTGTTTAGTTCCTCTGAAAGGAGGAGCTTACTCACTCATCATTGAAATAAGCTTCAGAACATGCTAAAAAGAAAAAGCTCCATTCTGCAAAAAGAAGAAAGTCCTGTTCTACATGAACAGAAAGGGGAATTATGCCAGGAAGCAACACCTGAGAATAACCATTGGGAAACTTGCAAATCTGAATAGCCGGAATCTTGTCTCAAAAAAATTTAACTCCTTTGTGCCAACCTGTTAGTCTTAGGTGACATGTTGAATGTGAAAGAGAAGATCTTAAAAAAACTAAACATATAGATAGCACCAAAAATTCATTAAGTCAACTTAATTCTATTATTGGTAGTTTCTGGTATCACAAGGCACACACAGATACTATTCCCTGTCTTCAGGGATAAAAACTTGTACTTAGTGACATCCTTGTTAGATTAATGTAAATTGGCTACATCACTGTCTAGAGACTGGACTAGCACAATGTTACCTAAGAATAAATTTCTTCAATGCACAGATTCTAATTTTGCTGTACTTAACATTAAGTAGCCATTTGCCTTGACTTCTCCTAATATTTCTGATTATCACTCAGAAACACAGACTGCCTTTACAAAGCAGTTCCAATTCTCTTGATGTGAGTAGTAGCTTTTGCAACCAACGTCATTATTTTGAATATTTTTTTCTAACCTTTATACTAGGTTGGAAGAACTATACTAGTCCATCTGTTAGAGCAGCTGCATATTTTGTGTGAAGTAGACAGGCCGTTGTTTTTGTGTTTAGGAGCAAGCAGTGGTGAGAACTTCATGTCCTAACTGAGCAAGGATCTTAGGTAGGCTTGGAGCCAGGGAGGAGCCCCAGCTCCCAAACCATCACTAGTGCTCCCTGCAGCCCTGGGTTGGTTTTTGTTATTAGAAGTAATCATAAGCAATAATGAAATATTTACAAATTCATAATTTAAACAGGGATGTTAAACACAATGGGCATGCCAGAGGGCTTCCAGTTTTGGAAGTATTAAAATTAATCAAGACTCTGCAGTCCTTATTAAATGCAGACTACAGATGCTTTTCCTTAAAAGTTACCACAGGATTTGTCTTGAGTCTCATAGAGGAGTAAATGCATGGAAAGATCTGGAAAAATAAAAGAATTCAATGACTGTGCCAATATGCAGCTTTCTGGAAAATGCACAAGTTTAACATATTAGTAAAATACACATACTGGAGGAATGCTTAACTTATGGGAGAATAAACTGGTGCAAAGCCTGCTGGGAAGGTAGCAGTTCTACCACTGATTCAGCATGTACTGGACATATTTCCCACCAAGTGCCCATAAGGGAGACAATAACTAATATATTCCAAATTCTGCTTCAGGCTCTATGGACACATTCAATGCCAGGTCTGGACTTCCTTGTTAACTTCTTTTTGTTCATAGAAACTATCCATTCACACGAATAATCAGTTTTCATAGTGATATGCCTTCTTCCTTTTAGTAAGATCATGAGAAGAAAGCCTCCTTTTGTTTTAGCTGCTTTTTCAAATTGTTTCAATTTAGTTCATGAATCCACACAGGCTTACTTCATCTGCAGGATGACAAAAGCTTTCTTGATC
Organism: Ploceus nigricollis; assembly: GCA_013399945.1. Classification (NCBI taxonomy): domain Eukaryota; kingdom Metazoa; phylum Chordata; class Aves; order Passeriformes; family Ploceidae; genus Ploceus; species Ploceus nigricollis. Next base: position 1,112,886 of record VXBC01004838.1, on the reverse strand, counting down.
ACATGAATGTAGTTTTCTGCTAATGAGAACTCTTGAGATTTCTAACATGAGCAGCAAATTTACAAAAAATGGTTTCTTCTTTTTAAGATTAATTTCATGGAATACTACTAAATTAGGTCAGGCATAAAATGTGCAGGCTCATACCTCTAGAAAGAACAGAACTGCGACCATTCACTAATAAGAATGTATTCTAATACCATTGAGGTTAAATCTCTAGGCATCCCTGTTTGCCTCTATTTATAACTACTAAAATATAGGTGAAGTACTGACCATGTGTCTCAGATAAAATGAAGAGGGAATCCTACAACCAAAGTATGCTGAATGTGATTTAAAGAAAAAATTTCACTGTGCATTTTACAGAGCTGTTAAAGAAATATAAAATAATCAATAATGAGATTTATGGTGCTTCTTAATATTATTGATTTTTTTTTAGTGTATAGAGTAGGTCATACTAGACACTATATATATTCTAGTTTAATTACTAAAAATAACCTTTTTCTGCTTTTGAACAGTCAATGCTCCAAAAAGAGAGGGGAAAAGGTAGTTTTTCAAAATGTTATTTTCCTATTACAGTTTTGATTTTCACTTAAGAGTCCTGAGGAATTTATGTGGTGTATCTAGTCATAAGTTTTTACTATTTCACATACATTGCAAAAATTGTTCAACAAACGTATTTTTTCATAAAAGAAATAACAGAAGTTCATCATTATTTGCCCATTCTGCTATGAAGATTTCAGTGCAAATGAGCTGTATATAGCAGGTTTGTTATCATAATAACTTTTCATATTAAAGAAAAAAATTATGCCTAAAAACCCCCCAATCCTCATTTGTAATATATAACTGGTGTTAGATTGACTTTTCTCTGGTAAGATAATATTTAAAATAGGGATTACAAAATTTCATTGACTCGCTGGCATTTTCTTTGCCATCCACAGGGGCGTTTCCTCTGTCTTCAAGTGTAACAGAAGTGATTTTAATTAGTATTAATATTATATTAATAATGTTCATTAGTATTAATAGTTTGTTCTCGATAAGAAAATTGCAGGATTGCTTTTAGGATGACTGATAAGAATTCAGATGTAAAACTGGTGCCATCAGAGCAGAGATGGTTTTGATTCTGCTGGAGTTTGAGCTATCAAATTCCTCCTATGGAGAGGTAGAGACTACTAGAAAATCAAGATTATTCTGCTGCAAAAAAGTTATTTCCCATAATTTAAAAAGCAAAGAGAAATGCCCTCCTTAGGTAGTTGTCTTTCATATAATTTTTTAACTCTAGAATTCATTAAGACTTATTTCAGGATGCAGAAAACTGGGTGATGAAGGCATATGAAAGAGAAAGTAAGTAACAAAAGGCAAAGGTCATGCAGAACAAATCACTGGACTTACTAAGAAAAAGTGCTGAATTCCCTTATGCAGGTAGCTCCTCTCAAATAAACTCTCTTCAATTTGATTTTGTGGTGCTGCAGTTCTGTGCTAGACTAGACTAGAGACCACCAGGAAACCCAGTGGTAACTCTTGAAGATCACTGAGTTACAGTGTCCTACTTAGGAATATTTGGAGAATATATGTCCAGTCTTTATTGTTTAAAATCCTCTGTATCAACTCCAAATTTCTCCAAGCAAAAGCTGCAGCATCATTCGAGCCTAGTAAGTGATACTGGATTTTGTAAAATTCAATTCCAAACCCTGAACGTTTAGTGCCACATATTTAGGTTGCTGTTCTTTATGTCTGTCCTTGTACTCATCAAACAAAGAACTTTCCAGCAGGCATTGATACATGATACAAAACAGGAAATCTCTTACTACAGCTTTCAACTCATTAAAGGTTTTCCCAGTTGGCAGTATAGGGATAAAAGCTCTTATAAATGTATTGCAGGGGGGATAGAAATACAAGGAGAAAATTGTTATACGGATTAATGAAGAGTTGATGGAATTACTCAATTTTAAAATAGTTGGCAAGCTGAATAAACTTATTTAGGTAAATATGCTCCCAAGAGACAGAAGGATCAGAATACAACACAGAACTTGTAAAATATCTATTTAAATAATATAAATAAGGAAATGCTTGAGGAATTTTAATATTCAATATATTGTCAACATTTGTGCTCCTTTTAAGATACTAAAATAAATTATTAATGGAGTTCCTGAACATCTTGGAATTAGTTTTGTAAAAGCATGAACATAGTTGTGTGAAATATCTGAAAAACAGGGACAAAGAGAAAATGAAAGCAGCATCTATCTTTCTTCTAAATCCTAAACCTGAACAATGTAGTGCTCCCTGCAATTGTCCATACGTTTGCACCAGCTGGTGGTATTGTTCAGATTTGTGCTATGATTCATACACACACAAAAAACTGTGTATGACAGAGATTGTTACTTCTCTTGTAGTTTCCTACTAGGAGACTTGAGGCAAGATGGCATATATAATCAGTTAACTGTCTTTTGTCAGGGATGTCAACTGAACAAATTGTTGACTTTTTCTGTGCTGAATTAAACAGTGTTATTTCCACAAGTGTCTCATACATAGACAAAGGCAGAAAGTGCTGGCAACTATTTGGAACTCTGAAAATGTGATTCACAAGAAGGTTACCTAGAATGCTTTGTTGGGGAGTTCTTTATATCTTTGCTCCTCAGTCATCTGTGTTAGTTATTAATTATATTTCTAATAATTCTTCTTTACTAGTTATCTCCTAAGAGTCCAGTGAAAGTGTGGACTTCATATCAGTAGGCAAGAATATTTGCTATTTTGACTCTTTCGGGTTTTTTTTTAGTCTTCTTTTTCTTTGTCTTCATCCTTCCAGATCTTACCAGAAAATGCTTTAGATCTTTTCAGGTCAACAACAGAAAAATAATATTCCTTATTTGAATAGTTTTGGCTGAGAGATGGGTGATACTTATACCACAAAAAGATCAGAAGTGGTCTACGTGCTAGTCTATAATTATTAAAGCAGAGCTGAAGTTCTGTGTTTATAAGTTGTAACAGGGTCCTGCACTGGGGAGAAATAATCCCATGCACCAGCACGGGCTGGGAGCTGACCTGCTGGAAAGCAGCTCTGAGGAGAAGGACAACAAACTGTCCATGAGCCAGCAGGGCCCTTGTGGCCAAGAGGTCAGTGGTGTCCCGGGGTGCATTAGGAAGAGCATTGCCAGCAGTTCAAGAGGGCTGATCCTGCCCCTCTACTCTGCCCTGGTGAGGCACAGCTGAAGTGCTGTGTCCAGTTCTGGGCTCCTCAGGACCAGAGGGACATGGAGGTTCTGGAGTGGGTCCAGCAAAGGGCGACAAAGGTAGACTAGAGTCTAATTGGCTAACTGGGTGAAAAAAAACCCAAAAACTCCCATCATGTCTCAAAGGATATGAGTCCAAAGAGTCGTAATGCTCAATGGAGTGGCAAGCAAGTGGCAGGGCATTAGGGTGATTACAGACTTTCCACATTTCCAAGGAAAGTGGATTTCTTTGCTTGACTGGAGAGATAAGAACTCTTGAGCTGAAAAAGGAGGTCTCAGTAGACACTAAGTTGAGGATTTCAGCTCTATGTCATTTGAATTGATTGAAACATTGTCTTATTTTAGCTTGGTTTAAGTATGCTATTAACCTACAATGCCCCCAAAAGAAAGCAGTATTGTACTTCAAAGAATTCTAGAGGGTTTCATGCTGAAATCAGCCAACTTACTGTTCAAGTGGGAGACAGTAATGCTGGTTTTGTTCATGTTTCCTGTGAAGTATGTGAACTGATCTATCACTCAACTATTCTCTTAAATTATTTTACATGTTAAGAACAGCATTTTAATTACATTCCTCATTTACCTAGTTGAGTTAATCACATCTGAAAATATTACTATGAGTGATACTGCAACAATATGACACCATTTAGCATCAAACAGCCCTTCATCATAAGCAACATTTCATTTTCATACTCCTCCCATGTCTCACAGTAAGCAACAAAAATACTAAAGAATTAGTAACAAGAGAAGGTATTGATTCAAGTTTTACATTTTCTTTTAACATAAGCCAAATGCTACACTTGTGCAATATCAGAAGAGGTAAAGCAAGTATAGTTTCTTCCTATTTGGATGTGACAGTCTAAAATAAATTATTTTTAGAAAAAGTTACTTTTAGAAAAGAAATAGCATTAGACAGAATGTCAGAAGCCTCAAGCTGACATTCACCAGCCTTTACCAGAAGGAAAGGTAATTCTAGCTTTCTCTCTTTACAGTTGAAAGTTGTCAGCACCATCCAATGGCTACACCTACCATTAATACTAATAATACCTCTTAGACTCCAAAATTACCTTAGCAATCTTTGCATCTACTCTAGACTTTCAGACTAGTAGCTGAGTTTGGGCTGTTAAGAAATTCAGCCCTGTAATTATGTTGTTTTCATGTGAGACTGATTCTCTGAATCCAAATATCCTTGCCCTCTATCTTCTCAAATGCTTAAGTGACCCAAACTCACTGTCTCTCTTAAGAGGCCTTCCTGGGGCCTTTAGGGTCTGCCTTTACACTGCTGACAACTTTTGTGTCATTCATTTGCTCTAAAAGACAGCCTAAAGATACTAGTTCCTAACCATGTAGAGATTTCTTCAGACTCTGATGATGAACAGCATTTCTTTCATTTCCTTTACACTAGCGCATAAAGCTATTGAAGATGACAGTAGAAAGTTAGAATTGGCTGGCAGATTGGCTTGAGGAAGAGCAACCCTACAATACACATACCAGAGATTTTGTCAAATGCAGTATAAAAAGTAGAGCAATGCAGTGAATATGAGATAACAATCCATATTCATGTCAGAATGCAAATTTACTTAATTAATAGAGAATAACTTGAAATCAATTAAAAAACCTGGTGGATGTAGTAGCTGTGAAGACTTTTTTCCTGTTTCTTAACTGAGACAGCATTGGCTATCCAGACATAATACAGCACCATATCTGCTAGCAAGGTACAAGATGGTTGCTAACTGAAAAATTGCTTGTTCTGCAGCAAGGAAGCCAGGTGATAAGTTATGTAGCGTGGTATGAATTTAGTTGCTTGAAAAATGAAAACTGGTTTGAGAATTCAGATGCACAGATTTCAAGATAACCAATGAAACAAAAATCTTGGTAGTTGCCCAGATGTCGGATTTTAACTTGGTTTTTCTGAAAAAAATTGTTATGTCATAAGTGTGCCCTGATTTCACGTAATAAATACAACAGAGTATTATTAAGAAATAAGCTGGAGTGTTTTGGAAAAGAACAGTTCAATGAGGCCACAGAGGGAAGGATAACCTCAGGGAGAAGAGTTAATAATAGTTCCAAGTAACTTTATACTGACCAGTCTAAAGTCTGAAATATTTGTCCACGTCATTATTCTTGGGAGAGATATAGGACATGAAACTCTACTATTTTTTTTTTTACATTTTGCTTACACTCAAGTATTAGATAATGTACACGGAGATCTAATTGATAAATGCTGTCTTTTTATATTGGGTTTTAGGGGTCTGAGGTTTTCTTCATGAAAATAATTGTAGAAAATCTAAAAGGCAAAAATGGATTTAGTCTGAATTTCTTTTTGACGTAAGAGAAAGAAATGACTCATTTAAATTACATTTTCTAGAAGTAATTCTTGATAAACTGCTGCTTAGAAAACTAACATGCCATTTAAATATAACTGATTACTGTAATCCCTTATATTAACCCAGTGACATGTTTTGCAATAAACATGATATTTAAAAGTAGTGAGAATGCTAAAAAAAATCTTTGCCAGTAAAGTAAGAACTCGTGCTCAGAATTCAGAGAGGGTTTTTTAGTGAGGTGGTAATTTTCTGATAACATCTACAATTTATAGTATGTGTATTTCAGAGTGTCCTGATACGTCTTAATTTTTCAGGTAATTATACCTTATTTTATTTAGCACAGCCTTGCTATGTCTGTGGACTGAAAAAAAAATAAACATCACTGTAGAAAGCCTGCAGTCTCAAAATTCACCTGGCAGAAATAACACTGGCAGCTTCACTACCAGTCTACTTTCCACATCTTTTATCCAAAAAATATACCGCAATGTATTTCCCATATGGAAAAACTCCATGGTGCTAGCTGTAAAACAAGATCAAAGTCTAAAAACATTTACCTGTTAAGCTCTGTCTTTATATGCCTTCCTCTGCTTCTTTTTACTAGCAATTACTGTACTTTTACCTCTAAAGAGAAATTATTCAAAGTCTTTATTTTTACACCCTGAGTCTTGCTTTAACCATTGGACCAGTCTCAATTCCAAAGCCAGATGTTTATGTTCCTTTAAAATATCAAAGTTTGGTGGATTTTCATGTTTAGAGATACTTCACAGGAGACACCAAAAATGGTAGGTACCAAATCAAGCTACAATTTCCTGACAGGGTCAGTGCATATAAACTGCGTGTCAGGATTAATTAAGTACCAAAGTAATCCTCAGTTGTGCATTGCTTGAATATGCAGCACTGAGGCAGTTTGATACAGGGTGGATTTTGATGCCAGAGGAGGCTGTTGGAGAGCAGTGGGTACACATCACTGCCTCAGCATTAGAGAGGGGCTGGATTCACCTGTGTCCCTGCCAGGCTGACATCTAAAATGTTTCTATGCCCTACTGTCCACTAATAAATTCCTTAATGCTTGAGTATTTTGCAGAAGGAAGCTGTGAATTCTAAATACCCTAAAGCTTGGGGGATTCAACCAATCTCTACTTCTGGCTTCAGTTGATATTTTGTTGTTAATGTGAAGTCCACCAGCTTCCAGAGGTCTGTTTCAGAATACTAACACTATCATGCCCTGATAAAAATCTGATATGCTGGCAGATGCAAAATTTAAATTTCAAGCCTGCTCAAGATTACGCAGGGAGCTAAATCCTAAATTTGGACCTATTTTTTCTAACTCCTTAACCGGTGTGATCATTGGATTAATTGATAGGAAGCTTCTCAGCTGTTTTTTGAGAGGGTATAATATCTGTATTAGAGCCAGCTTGGGGGTGAATACTCAGCTGTCTTAATCCCCGTGGAAATAGGCATTTTTCCTCAGCCTAGAATTAAGTATCAATGTGCTTAGGATAGGATGGACTGAAGTCTCCATTTCCCTCCTGGAAATGCAGGAGGCTACCTGCAGACTAGTTACTGTAGCAGTCATTTTTAAGCATCTTGCAGTCCCTGTGGATACCACAGAAAAAATTTCATACCTAATTCAGGACTGTGATTTCCACTAGGGATAAGGGAAAAAATGAATATATGCTCCCTGAAACTTAGTCTGTGTTTTTGTAATATCAAAACAAGACTACATTTCATTTCCCTATATTTTTCAAAAGATATTTTGTTTGCCAGATTTTCTTCTTGTCTGTCCATCAACTCTAATATCCACTATGTGAAATTGTTAAGTACAAAACAAGAAATATTTCTTGTAGACATTTAATAGGGCTGTGCAAATATATCACACAACTGAGTAACTTAATAGCTTTTAATCTCTTTCCTCACAATAGTCTGTGAATATAGTACGGACCTCAAAATATAGCTTTTATTCCTTTTTTCTACTAAGATACAGCTATACCATGTAGTATAAGATGCAACTAAAGTATATCAACATTGATTTGTCTGTTTTATATTACCCTGTTTGATGATGAAGAGCTAAAGTAAAAAAAGAGGTTTAGGAAAAGTAATCTGAAAACTAATCAGTGGTTCAGGGTAGGAAAGTGTTCTGTGACTTTATGATATTAACAGGGCAGAAAATATCAAGAATTGGAAACTAGCATTTTTTTAGTGAACATCTACTTAAGGCCTGACTGGCCAGCATGCAGGTATTTGGATTATCAGGGTGAAAAATCGTATATGTGAAAAGAGCCATCCTAATTGTACAGGGTGTGGTAATGCAGGGTTCACTCACACACAGGAAAGACATCCTGGAGCAGCCTACAAGGTCTGTCTCTTGTGAGAGGCAGGTAACGTGGAAGATGCAGCTGAGGTCCATAGTCTGGACAGTACAGCTTTTCTTGGCACTCAAGGCTGCTACAAGAAATCTCTGATGGCACAACACTGCAGTGAGGATAGGGTGCCTCACACATTATGAATTTCAGCTGGATCACAAAGTGTAAATTTTCCGTGAGCAGGAAATTTGAAAGGTAAAGACATTCGAAGTGCAGCTTGTGTCTGAACTATGACAGAAGTTCTGTTTAGAACTAGAAATACATCTGAACTTGCCTTTGAATATCATCTAGGTGACAAAGGAGATGAATGAATAGCAGTACGAAGGTACACCCTCATCTCAGAATTTCCTATTGATGGTTTCTAGGTGTAGGAATGCTTTCCTCTAATGTGAACAGCAGGCCTGTGCATTCTGCTTGTACACTACAGACAAATGTAACCAAGAGGGAAAAGACAGGGTGTTGTTAATACCTACAGCTTATACTGCTTGTCAAATGCAATAGGAATTTAAATTATTTTCTAACTAATAAATATATACTGACTCCATTAGGAGACTGTATAGGTCTTGGGATCTAGAGGAAGAATATATATTGTGACAGCATAATGAATGTAAAGTCATAACCTTTCGAGACTCGTTATACATAAATGAAATTGCAGTCTAGTTGAGAATACAATATGTAGTTTTGATCCTTCTTTGAAATACAGAAATGGTGCTTAGCTGTGAAATTCATTATGGTCTCCACTGTGGCATAGCTACTCATTTTTAAAGTGATTAATTTTGGTTAGTATTGACTAAAGACTTCATAGGACTAAATACAGAGATACCATGGGCAAGAACACCGTATAAGCAGGTACAATTTCCCTAAGCACTTACAGTAGCCATTTTGTCAAATTTTCCATACATAAAATAACAATCAAGTAGAAAATATAAAAATGAAAATAGCTCTCTAATTGCACAGACTGAACATGGTTTTTAGTCTTTTAATGAAACATGCCTCATTAGAAACACAGATATGATTAAAGAATTATAATCCTGAAGAATAAATAGACAAATGGAATATGCAGACATCCTCAGTTTATGAAAACTTATAAACAAAATGGCACATATGGCTTACTCTAATAAATTGTTTCTTGTAAACCTTGAAAGGCAGGAATGTCTGGGTTTGCAAAAACTGGGGTCATCATTTGGGAGTTACAGTCTAAACTTCAGAGTTTGGAAATTACAGGGAATGGAACAGGTTTTAATAGTATAAATTAGGCATGGAATTTAGATCATTTAGTGAAAACTATGCTGTGGCTATTTTATGCCTACAGTGTGAATAAATGAAGAAAAATAGTCTTTAAAGGCACCTGTATCATCAGAAAGATTGAAAGTCATGACAAAATTATGCACAATGAGAACATGTTATAGTAAGTCATTCTCTGGGCAGCAAGGCTAAATCAAATTGGATGCACTGAGAAGGCACGGAGCATTCTCATCTTTGTGTGTTACTTGCTCTTGAATTTGCTGATCAGTGAGGGACTGTACTCTGTCCTTAGCTGTAAATCTGTACTGAGCTGTAAATCCCAAAGGGTTAATGTGCATGTTGAACAGTCTGGATCACCAACATAATGACTTCTTATGGATAATAGTATCTATAGTTCCATAGCACTGTTACCTTTACTAACTACATTTACTGAATGATATTGAACCCTCACAAAAGCAAGTCCTGAGAGAGCTTTTCTGTAAAAAACAGAAAACCACAAGAAAAAAAAAATTGTCCACTGGCCATGCCAGTAGGATGCGTTAAAATGATGAAGTAAAAATTATTTGCAGTTTTCTGGATGCTCTTTTTAGTGAAGTGAGATATGCAAAATATAATACATTAAAAATTTAGCTTATAATTGGTTTACCATATAGACAGAATTTAAGAACAACAGATAATGTGTTTTTAATACAAAACTCATGAGTAACTTCAGTGCTTAGAAAAATAATAAAAAATATTATCTCTGTAAAGTTATTACTTCATTTAGACTAGGTCTCTTGGCATATCTAGAATCCAAACAGATGTCTTGAATTAATTGAGTAGACAGGAGTGATAAACTTTCAAAGCTCTGCTGACCTTGTAGTAGCTATCACAAATTGCAGTACCTGAAGATCTTATTCTTTTGCTTTTATGGTTAATTTTATCTTTGGCTAAAGGTCAAAATCAGTCCATTCAATAAGCAATTTAAAATTAAAAGCTCTAATAACATTTCAGTGAAGTTCTGTCATTCTGTTACATTAAGTGATTAAATGTATGTAATTATATTATTAAATTTTCCAATTACTGGTTTTCATGTGTTAAAGGAGTCTGAAAATACCCTATGCCATAGTCAGAATAGTGTGTTTAAATACATTTTCTTACACACATTTACTGATGCCTGTAGGTTTTGTACTGTGTTTGGTTTTAAGCAGATTATTTTTCATGGACTTTATCTCAAAAAGTCTTAACTGTGATGTAATGTGGTATTTGTTCTGAAACAGAAAGATAATTTTTAAAAATAGAAGTGTTAATCTTTTCATGCATGTTGAACTCAGGTTTCTGAGTACTTCCAACAGAATAATCTACCCTGCTGGGTTTATTTATATTTTACTGGGTTTATGTCATATAACTTTCTAAATACTACTTTTACAAGGTATTGATATAATAGTATCAGCTCAAATGATATTTTTAAACATAAATTTACTCATTATGCTTTACACTAGGAAAGCTAAAATAATATTTTTAAAAAGCAAATTTTGTGCAGTAAGGAGAATTTTTAAAGTATAATTAGGAAACGTCAGTAATGTATTGTCAGTACTATTTTAAGTAATACTCGATGTAAAAATCATGAAAGTAAAACTTAATTTCTGAATGGACAGAACAGAAAAAATCTGCCAGATTTGTTCATATATACCTTTTCACAAGTCAGGAACAGGAATCAGAAATTACAGTTCAGAATTAATCTAATCAAATTTTATTTAAATCTACCCAGATTTCTTAGAGGATTGTGTATAAACATTCCTTGAGTTTGAACTCACATTTATTTCATGAGCAAATGAGGTTTTTTTCACATGTTTTACATCAGCCCAGGTTTTCCAGGGAGAGCTTAGTCCTTACTGTGAGGGTCTGTGTGCAGGCAATAACATGTGCAGAGACCCCAACAGCACAAGTAGGTTGTAAGGTACAAGGCAACCTGGAGAGAGAAGATCAGGAGACTTCATGGCTTGGCTGCACTCTTACATATCCTGCCTTGTGGAGATTGTTGAATGAACTGAATTTAGTCCTTATTTAATATGGAATGTAATTTCCTGGGAAGTCAAACTGGAAGAAAAGCTCCACAAATCTAGATAATGGATACTATTTATATAAATAATGTAATACTAGAAGAAAAGGTGATCTAGAAAAACAACTCCAGGAGCAGGGAAGTGGAGGATAGAAGAAAGAAGGGTTGAACTATTTTATTAAAATATAGTGATCAAAGATCACAAGTAATGCTTAATGTTTTCTAAGATCAAATGAACAGCTTCCTAAAACTAGAGACTTAGAGACAGTGAATGTCTCCAGTGATCCTTTATTAATACAACTGCTTAAAAAAATAAATTTAATATATGTAAGAAAAAAAAATCCTGTGTTCCCTTTGTGAGCTTCATTTTGTGAAAAGTTATTTTCCAATTTTATACCTAAGAGAAGGAATTACAACTCCTGCTGTACACATGCAATTGCTTCAAGTCCAAAGTGCCTGAATTTCCAGATTTTCTCTGTGGAATCCATTTAATCAATTGCTCAGATCAAACAGACTATTGCAAGCTCGTACATGTTTAATGATATAATATAAGCTTCAGGACAAGTTCATGAGGTGACAATGGTCCAGCCTCAAAATAAATTGAGTTTCAGCTTTCTGTGCCTGTTTACTTGGCCTAAATCCCTTGAACTGCTGGGATGCTACAGAGAAGCATAACAGTGTACTTAGTAGGAGGGCTGAGGACATTGCATTTGAGGCATCTGCAGCTTTCTCTAGCCCAAAGACTAGGAAGAAAACTTGGTGCTCCCTATGGTAGGCTGGAACATGAACAAAAGGGACAGCAATACATAAAAGAAACCTTTAAAACGCTGACAACATGCACAGGAAAAGCATTCAAAAGCATAATAGGGGTTAAAAAAAATATTGTCTGTAGGAAGCTGGGGCAAAGATAAAAAATTAAACAGTGACTTCTGCCAACTCTTTTCTGTTCATATCTTCACTTCTATTCAGGATTCTTTACTGTGTCCTTTACTGATGGCTGAGTGCTTGGCATAAGCCCTGCCAGTGCATTCAGATCTGTGAAGGAGTAACACTGAGCCTCTGTCAGAAACCCTAATTCTTCAATGCCCTAGGCAGGTCATGAGTGAGCCTGGTATCTGCCCAAGCAGCACGGGCACAGATTAATGATTACCTTCCCAAGTTTCTGGCCATTCTAGCACAGCCCTGGGCGGTTGCTGGATGCTGTCCAGTAGGCAATTTTCCAGTTCAGAAAGCTGTGGGTAGCTGTGAAGAAACAGAAATCACAACTATCTGTCCTTGGCCTGTGCAATAATAGCCCATGGTCAAAAACCAGCCAAAGAAAGAAGATACCCAGGAATTTGGCAATGCTATTTCACACTGGTGTCTGACATCTTTGGTGTTTGTAAGGGCACTTGGCTAAACTTGTTGTCCATTTTGGGGATCATAGCATGGTATTTTATTCATAGTAATAAGTCAATATGCTGTGGAGATCTTTACAAAAAAAATTTTGATCTGTGTCTATTAATTAACATTATTCCAGCTACTAATTGAATGCCTGGGGTTTTTTAATATAATATGCCTGAATTCTTATCTGATGATTCATAATATATCCAAACCACTTGTTATGACTTTGATGACATCAGAGGCTTGTTAATAGTAACAAACATGAGCTGTTAGATTTGAACCCCTCTCCTTTTATTTGCATTTTGTGGGAGGTTCTTCAAACTCAAAGTTTAAGAGGAAAAAAATCTTCCCCAAAGTAATATGAAGATGAATGCAGCCAGTACAGCTCTGCACATTATTTTCTTTTACTCTTATCACTGTGCTGTCAGAATATATTTAGTAAAATGTAAATTCTGATCTAAGAGAATTAGATTTGTTCCGTATCCAGTGAATAACTTCAGTGTTTTGGAATAGTCAAGTCTTTATCTTGTAAAATTAAGTTCCTGGCCCAGCATACCACTAGCTTCAGATTATTAATGAAAATTTAAGTACATTAGCACAGTAATATAATGGAGCCTAGTCTTCTTCAAAACTTCTGGCAACTTGATGAAGAAAGCTGTCAAACAAAACAATCCTGGTAATCACTAATAATAGTATATATTTAAGCTTACATGCTCCTACACAGTTTGCTCCTTATCAACTGCTGGACTGGGCAAAGTTTGCTTAGGAGAGAAGGAAGTTGGGCCTGAGGTGTCCCAAGGATTGCTGCCATACATCAGGATGGCAAACAAATGGTTTTGTTACCCAAGTTAATGGGTACTCATGTGTGGTTTCCTATACCCTCATAAAGGCACGAGGATTTTGCTGGGAAGAGTCTTAAGCTACTCCATCCATTTCCATTTGCTGCTCCTGCTTAGGGACATTCAAGTTCCCACTGCAATGCTGTGGCTCACTGAAGAACTGGGAAGAAGGCCATGTTGCACAGAGCTTATCAGTGATGTCAGCACTGTGACAGAGCGACAGAGGATGGGAATTAAAGGAAGGTGGCTGGGTCAAGATTTACAGTCTTCTGTATAATTCTTCACCTTAGGCCTTACTAGTTTCCTGCCTGCTTAGTAGGATCGTTTGGGTGTGGGGAAGAAATCTTCAAAACTTACATAAACTGTAGTTTTGAGCTGTCCCAAATATGGCATAAGTTTGGCAGAGATTATTCCAAAATCTTAAAATTTCTAGAGTGCTAAAACAACAAAATAAAAAATGAAAATGTTTACAGCTGATGTATATCAGATTCAAAGTGTATACTCGAAGCATGCCAGTAAAAAATATAAAAACATCAATTGCACAAAACTGATTTATCAGATCATTGCAGCTCAAAATTGAGAATCAAGTATGACAGACATAGGGACATATATTCTTTTTTGGGTTGTCAGGGTGAAGGAATAATTTCTAAGATGGAGAAATAGAATATAAAGGATGCACGATCTCCAGAAGCATATTTTTCCTATATGCTGTTTTATCTGAGGTGCTAGTTGAGAGTAAAACCAGAGATTATTCTTGTTGGTTGGCTAGGATTGGAACAGGATTTAGCAATTGCAAATGCTGGAAATACAAGAGCTGAGATATTTGAACATACACATTTTTGGGACAGCAGGGCATATCTAATATTGAATAAAATTAGTTCCAAGGTCAGGCATGAGTCTGGAGATGAAGACGTTAGTGGTTTTCATGAATACAAGGTTACAATATTTTAAGTAAATCATCTAGTACCAAACACAGTTTGACTGAACCCAGTAATATGTAACCCACAACTCCACTGAATGCTTGTCTAATCTTGCTGACAACTTGACCAATAATGCTATTTATAAAATGACCTGCACTAAAAGAAGTGAAATACGATAATGCATTTGGCTTGCTCTGACTGCTGCAATAACGCTGGACAGTTTAGATGTGATCCACACATATCAAAAAAAGGGGTTTTTTATTTATTCAGACTGGAGAACAGCCTTACTTAATATATATATGCTCAATTTTCTTTTCACAATCCAATGTGCAGGAGTAGTTGTCTCAAGTGTTACTGTGCCATGGCTCAGTGTGGTGACATTTGAACAGTTTTCTTAGACAAACATACACAGCCAGGACCCAAGTGAGAAGATGATAGAAAAGGCAGCAGCAGCATCACACCAACCCTAACACGGAAAAATTTGATCCTGAAGATCAAAACTAAGAAGAAGAGCTTGAAATAATATAGACATATCTCAAGCATTATTCCAGATAAGGACCTCACAGTAAGTCTCCAGAGAAAAACATCTGTGTCCTGCCTTGCAATAGAACCTCTAAAGCAAGGAGCAGCATGGTAACTTATATTAGCACTGGAGGTTTGTTATGTGTGTCAAGCACCAGACATTATAAAAGAAGTAAAAAAATACCAGGAATATTAAACTACTAGCAACTTAAAGAAGACATTACTGCCCTAGGACTCTGCAGTAACACTGCAGTCATTTAAATACCTGCCATCTAGCAGAGGTGACAGCCAGAGTATGTGCTGTTAAAGAGGCATCATAAGCTTTGGGGTGACTGTGTGTCCTCTTTTTGTCCTTCATGTCACTGCAAGACCCAGCAAAAGCAGCAGATTTGATCAGAATATGTGACGAATCCAGAAGGAGAAAAACTTTTGTATTCAAGATGCCTTGGGCTCCGAAGTCCATTTCAGAGAGAACTCCTAGCATCACAGTTTGATGGATACACACTCTCTGAAGGGAACATCAGCTCTCTGCTAATCAGTTACTTACAAGAGCATTCAAAAAGCACATGGGAAAAGAGGAGATAAAAGATACTTACTCCAACAGTAATTGTTCTTTGAGTTGTTATGTTTAGAATGGATGCCAGAATCTGCTCCCCAATTCACTAGGATACAGATCGTAATGGAAACCTGGAATATTTTTGCTTTCCAGACTTTTATCTTTACATAGAAGCAGAATTTGGCATAAGGTACTCTTGTGTGCCTAAGCTGCTGCTCTGGGATCTCCAAGCTTGCTCAGATGAAGGACAAAGGTCCTGTAGAGTGGAAATCATATTGACAGCAAGACCTTCAACCACTGTAACTTTTAGAACGTAAATGCTGATAAAAAATGTGGAGCATGAGGCAACATAGTTTCAAGAGGGAAATAGGCTACGAAACATCATCTGCAATAGCCAAGGCAAACAGAGCATCCATCCATTTACCATTAGGAGAAGGCAAAAGAAATGTAGCTACAAACTTCATTTTGTGTTTGATCTGTTATTACTGAAGGAACCCAAGTACAGAGAAAAACAGTGAATGGGTTTCAGATTTTAATTGCTTTGCCAGAGTCATTTTGAATAGCAAAGACCCATCGCAGAAAATAACCTCTGAAGGGTGATGCAATGATGTTTGCATAAGCTTGATAGGAAAATAAGAATAGTAATAGCCCCACTTTGAAAAAAAAAATTTCTTACGCCAGGTATATCTAAGCTATATCAATCAATCTATTGATTGCTGAAACATTTGTTTTCTTATACATCTCTATGAGTAATTAAGGTACAACTTTCAGAAAACATTGACAGTATTAGGTTTTCCTAAGGAAACCACTAGCTCAGTTATACATTTCATTGCTTGTATTTTCTTTTTTAGAATTAAGTTCAAGTGAAAGGAGACTAAAACTACAGTTACAGTATTTGTGACTGTAAAAGATAGAGTGTTACTGTGGAGCAAAATATATGTTAAGTCTGATTAACTCTGTGACCAAGGGCACTCCTCACAGAGCTAAAATGAAAATCCATAGGGATGTTTTGCAGACAACAGTAAACCCAGATTATGTCTGTTTGTTCAAAAGAAAGCTTACAGGTATGAGGTATATGAAAAAATACCTTTTTGAATACTCATTACTGCCCCTGATCTTTCAAGATGATCAATGCACTGCTTCCAGTTTCAATAAAGAGATTTAAAAGGAAAGAAGAAAAAGGAAAAGGAAGATGATGAACTCTCAGGGGCACCTCTTAAGTGAACAGACATTCCAATATGATTTTTTAAAGACAATTGTTAATTTTTCAATTTAAGACTGCTTTCTTTCTAAAGAAGCTTACACCAGTTTTTTTTACAGCTGGGAAGGATAGTATTACTTGGAAAACATTTATAGATAGAACTTCTTTTTTTAATAGACAGCAAATTATTGCAGCATATTATGCAAAGCTTCTCAAATTTTAAATACAAGTGCACAGACAGAACACAGGAAGACTTGCAAGAACAAATCAAAGTACTGTAACACAATTTAGCTTTTCTAGGTAGGATAGGCTGGATGTGCAGGCCCCCTTATATTTATGGTTAGGTAATGGATTTATTGAGGTTTGGTTCTAGATTCTCTGTCTTTCAAATTTTTCTTTGCTCTCTTTTCTCCTTTTGGTAGACACCTCAAAATGTTAACATCAGCAGCAGAAAACAGATCAGTAAATCAGCTTTACACAGCAAACACAGAAATACTGGAGGAAATAAACTTAGGCATGAATTCTACCCTCCCCCTTTTTTCCAGTTATTACAGAAATGTGGGTTTGTGCCATATATAGATAATCTTGTTACAGTGGAAGCTGCTGGAAATGGCTGTAATCATTCTGCCATTGTATAAAGGCAGGGATTTTTTTTTAATGTGATGAATGGAACAGAGCTAAAATCAGGGCTTTTTCCCTCAAGATATTACTAACAAAGCTGAGGAAACAAGTCTTAGCCCATGAAAACTAGTATGTTTGGTTTAGAAGATGAATGACAACACAAGGACTCCCAAAGCTCTTCACAAAGATAGCAAGAGTATTTCCTACTCTCAAAACATTCTTAGTTCAAAGTTTTCATTGAAAGCTCCTTTTAAGGAGTTACTAAAATGACCAGAATGCAATACTTCTACGAAAACAGTGAGAACAATTCTAGACATGTTAACAAAACACTGAAAAAGGACAAAGAGCAAATATTATTTGGATGCACTGTTTTATCCTAAGGAATCTATTTAGAGAAAAGGCTATTTATTACATCAAAATTAAATACAGTATTAATTTTAAAAATACAAATATATGTATAAATATATTGGCAAAAAAGGGAGTCTTGTAAATTAACTGAAGAATTGTATCCATTTTCTGTCACTGAGAAGAGCTCTCTACATTTCCCTATTTTTCTAGTCTGATTGTGTGGAAACAAAATGCTACCTGCTAGTAATCTGAAAACCAAATCATATGAAATTGTTTCAAGAACGGAAACTGTAAGTGCATCAAACTACCAACATGTTTAAAGGTGCTTGAAAACATATTCTGAAGAGAAATTTGCATTTCTGCNTATATTTTGATGTTATATATTATATTTCATTTTTAATATTATATCATTCTACTATTACATTTTGCTAATCCAATATTATGTTCAAAAGATGTATGAGCAAATCCTGACATTTCCTTAATTGTAGAAGTTCTAGCAAGGATAAGTTATTGATGAATAATATATCAATAGTGGGAGAAAAAATTCCCCCCCTATTTATAGTAGGGAATCCTTCTTTAATTTTGTCCTCAAGAAAAAATTTACACAATTTTGAATGTTTTTCTCTCCTGGAACCTGAGCACTTGTATGGAACCTTAATCTTTGTTATGGTGAAAAAGAATCCATACTGCTTATGTATTTTAGTTAATTTTAGTTAATTTTTAACTGACTATGGCAAGACAGCAAGATGCAGTTTTATTTTCAGTCATCCTGATGACTGCATGATTCCAGCACGACTGGGAACAGAATCTGGCACTTGTGCTTCTGTTAATATTAATGTAATGAAGTATTTCATTGCACACAAGAATTTAAAAATATTAACAGAAGCATTTAATGCTATTAAGATTCATGATACAAGTTTGACTTNGTATCCATTTTCTGTCACTGAGAAGAGCTCTCTACATTTCCCTATTTTTCTAGTCTGATTGTGTGGAAACAAAATGCTACCTGCTAGTAATCTGAAAACCAAATCATATGAAATTGTTTCAAGAACGGAAACTGTAAGTGCATCAAACTACCAACATGTTTAAAGGTGCTTGAAAACATATTCTGAAGAGAAATTTGCATTTCTGCATTTCTGTGCAAAAAGCAGAGAGCAAAAACTGTAAAATGTTCCTGTGGAAGTGTTGGCTTTCAGTTGCTTTTCCCCCATTTAACTTAAGAAAGAGGCTGTCAGGTCGAGGTGTGAAGCAGGCCCTGCCTTCTACTTTGATAGCAGCTGGGCTTCTTCTCTTTTGTGAAATTTTAACCTGACATTTCAATCTAAGTAAGTAACACCAAGAACAAAGGTGTGACTTTCTCTCAAATGTCTCTATTGTGCACAAATCCTTCAGTGGTTTTAAATGACACCACATTCTGTAATATCAGGGGAATGGGGGAGGGTTGCTATTATNCTCCTGGAACCTGAGCACTTGTATGGAACCTTAATCTTTGTTATGGTGAAAAAGAATCCATAATGCCTATGTATTTTAGTTAATTTTAGTTAATTTTTAACTGACTATGGCAAGACAGCAAGATGCAGTTTTATTTTCAGTCATCCTGATGACTGCATGATTCCAGCACGACTGGGAACAGAATCTGGCACTTGTGCTTCTGTTAATATTAATGTAATGAAGTATTTCATTGCACACAAGAATTTAAAAATATTAACAGAAGCATTTAATGCTATTAAGATTCATGATACAAGTTTGACTTATATATGTAACTAGAAAATAATACTATTAAAGGTAACTAATTAACTAAAATGCTCAAATATTTTACAAGGCTAAGATTGACACCCAGAAGTATTCCATAGGATCCCATTCTGACATTCTCTCCCCCAAAATAACATTACATTCCTTAATACTCCTCATTTTTCCTGGTCCTTTTACCCTTCTAGTTATCTAGATATTAATCTTTTTTTTTCTGACTACCAATTGCTTTTTGGTTCCAAAAAACAGAATTAGTCTTTTGCTGCTGTGTCTAAGCTAAACTATTAACCACCAGATTTAGTGTTATCTTTGCTCTTTCTTCAAAGAAGTGCAGAATAGATTGTGTGATCCTTAGACAAGTATCCCTGTGGTATGGATGATTTAATGTCAGCATTCCAAGAGAGCTAAGAAAACATCCTATCTTAGTTTGAAATGCTTATATTAGAAGTAATATAAGCCAACAGATACAAATGATGCCAAATATGCTGCATCTTTCAAAGCTTCCATTGCCAAGAGTACATTTTGAACTGGCCAAGTTCGAATGGGTTTCTTTTTATTTCTGAAAGAAGAGTGTTGGAAAAGTTGTCTCCAGCTTTTCTGAAAGCATTCAGCTGAAAATGGTAAAATGCTTTATTTATGATTATACTAATGTACTCCATATTGTCATCACTTTCAAGTCCTATGGACAATTTGGGCTCTAGCAAGAATTATCTACTGTTTGGAAGAAAATGAGTAAAGTCATTGGGTATTTTATTCTCTTTACAAACAGACTAATATCAAAAGCAATGCACAGTGTACTGCTCACAGGGCTGGCATGACATCCCAAGAGCCCCAGAAACCAATTTGCTTCAGCCTCCAGCAGCTCAATTTCCCCTCCCACTGTTTCAAGAGCTCAGCCAAATTCCTTCCTTCATGTAGTTTTGCTGAAACTATTTTTTACCATGTAGTTTTGCTGAAACAATTTGTTACCGTAAGCTAAGATGAACCTAGTACTATGTCACTGCCCCTTCTCCCACATATTAAATCTTGTGAGACAGATTTTCTTTTCTATTATGCTAGTATTTCTCTGTTCACCTTAGTAAGGGCTGCTGAATACTTTTTTAAGTGAAAAAAATAAAAAGGGATCTTCACAGTATTGTCTTGAAAAAGGTATTTTGACTACTGTAATGCAAAAATCTTTTTCATGCAAGTCCAATGTTTCTTGACACCTTCCTGATTTAACTTTGAGACACCTAAACTTATGAAAAGGGGAGCCCTGATCTCTAGCTCAAACAGTCAACAGGGTTTTTCCCTCCCATCTCCCAGGACTACTGCCTGATTGACACAATTCCATAGCTGCTTTGCTGCAAGATATAATTGTTGATAAGTGCAATTGTACTTTCTTTTCCCAGATTTGCATGGCAGTGCAGTAAGTCTGACTGAGCCAACTGCTTTTTGCTTTCTTTTTTTACAGTTTGGGTTTTTTTAGCCAGATTAGACCATGATCCAGTTCACCATCTGGCTGTACCAATGATAGTGGGGTGATGTAGGGTTGGCCATGAATAAAGGGAGCAATGGGAATCACACCTTCAGTGAGGGGTTGCACTCAAAACAGGTCAAGGTGACTGTTCAGCTACAGCTGAAGTACAGCATCATGCCTTGATGGAGAAAAGGAAGAAGGGAGAATTAGATGAGGTTAACTCACCACAAAGTTAATCCCATATATTCCCCAAACACTTGGCAGTGCACAATGAATTCAGATTTTCAAACTGAATCCATTTGTATCGTTTCTTCCTTTTGCCCAAATGTATGAAGTTCGATTAATGACTTGTATTAAATAAATGAGGTAGAACAATAATGGATCAGAGTAGCAGAACTACAATGACAGAAATGCTCACATTTAGAGGGAGGCAGAAAGCAATAGTAATCTTGAGAGAGAGATAAAGGGATAGAAAATGGAAACAGCACAGCACATCTATAAATAACTTCCAAATGAGTACACAGTATATGGATCATATGAAAACATCTTTACTCATGCAGAGCTCCTAACATATCCTCTAGGCAGAACAAGCACTCAGCTAACAGATACTCAATATTTCAGGTCAGGGTTTCTAGTAAACTGCAGGTGATAGAGTTCTTATAATCTGCACTTCTATAAACTATTTAAGTTTAAAAAGCATCAAAAAGGAATACAGAAATCTGAAAGGATGGTTAAAAAGAACAACAAACTGAGAAAAAAAGAATACAATCAGGCATGGAGAGAAGAACATTAAGGGAATTGTAAGGGGAATAGTCCCAAAGTAAATCCATAATATGCATGTTGTAGGATAATCTCTATTGTGAATTATTAACGTGAGTTATAGAGTATAATGCCAATACTAAAATCTAAAGAAAAAATACAGTACATTAAAAATACTACTTTTGCAGCCATTGAGACACAGATGGTAATGTTTGTCAACAATTTTTTTTGAAAACCTAATTATTTATTATATTCCGCAAGCATCTATATTTTAAATCCACCAGAGGACAGCTTCATCTACTTCTGTTACCTGGTAATGATTCAAAAGGCCTTATAAATATTCAGAACATTTAAAAAATGCTAAATTACATTTTTTAAGTAAAAAATATTTTTAATTTTTCTTTTCAAAGAAAAAATTATTTTTATTTTTGAATACATATATCACCAGCCAGCCAAAGGAGGTGATTTTCCTGCTCTGCACTGATGTAGCCTCATCTTGAATATTACATGCAGTTTTAGGCACCACAATATAAAAAAAACCATTAAGCTAGTGGAGAGCGTCCAAAGGAAGGCAGCAAAGATGGTGAAGGCCTTGAAGGGGAGCTGTATGAGGAGCAGCTGAGGTCACTGGGCCTGTTCAGCCTGGAGAACAGAGACTGAGGGGAGACCTCATCACAAGTCTACAACTTCCTTGTGAGGGGAAGAGGAGGGGCAGCACTGATCTCTTCTCTTGGGGACCGGGGACAGGACCCAAGGGAATGGCCTGAAATTGTGTCAGGAGAGGTTTAGGTTGGACATCAGGAAAAGGTCTTTCACCTAACAGGTGGTCAGGCTCCCCATGAAAGTGGTCACAGAACCAAGCTTGACAGAGTACAAGAAGCATTTGGACAATGCTTTCAGGCACATGGTGTGACTCCTGGGGCTGGTCCTCTGCAGGGCCAGGAGCTGGACTTTGATCATCCTGATGGGTCCCTTCCAACTCACCTTATTCTATGATTCAATAGATATTACTGTTTTGCAATACATGTGTTTTAATGTAATTAATATTGATTCCATATCTACAGCACATATTCAACACAATTTGCAGAAGTGCTGAGCATTTGTCACTCTTTTGGTAACATTTATCTTTTGTAAGGTACAGGCCCTTGTGAGCACAGCCTATGTAACTTCATGGAGTACTTCAGTGAAGATAAGCAAAAGTGAGACATGAATAAGCCTCTAGGGTTTGTTCCTTTCTTAATTCCTAACCTGGATTTGGTGCTCTTGTTCAAACTGTGCTCCAATGTGCCTTTCCAGAGTTCTGCTATTGTCCCTTCCCCATATGACAGATAAGTACTAGGATGATGTTTCTTAACTCCTCAACAAATGAAGAATGATTTAATAACACAACAACAAAAAAAAGGAGGGTAGTGCTATTAGTATTTAGAAAACTTGCAAATCTTGGCTTAGGAGACACACAAACTTCCAGTTTTCCCATAGCCTGAACACTCAGAGATGAGAGACATAATCTGAAGCAGTAGCAGAATCCTGATGTTTACAGGAGACTGTTTGCTCCTTGTGCAGAGCTTATGTCTTAGAACACTACTGCTCCAGTTCAAACCCCTTAAAAACTTGAGTCTGTCTTTTATTATGATGCTGCAGCAGCAAGAACACGGTAGAAAATATACTCTGAATTCCAACATTACTGAAATAAGAATTTTCTCAATAAATAATGTATCAAAACGTGGAGGACTGGATGAAAGGGAAAACTTGAAAACATGCTGTGCAGTGTTTAAAATACCATGAGCTCATACTTGGAACACAATTATTATCATTTTTTTATGATTCTGCGATGGGAGGCTGTAGAGGGTGCAGCCATTCATGGAAACATGAGTCCTCACTTGCTAATTAGTCCAACATGAAAATACTTCACATTTTTTAAGGGAAGAGTAAATTCTAATAAGTGGCTTATTCTGTCTCCATATCAAAACAGTTTCAAGGCACTAATCACAGCAGTGTGCTATAATTATTTGATTCAAACTACATTTAAACTATCACTATAGAGACAGAAAATGTCTAGGCAGATGCAAGTATCTCTCGCTGGCATCATTACAGTTGTACAGAGGCTTCCTGATACACTATGGATGAGTTGGTTTTCTCCTTAGCCAAACTAAGCTGTGTTGAAGGAAATGTCACATTTTGAAGAGGTAGCTGAGAATACAGTTCAATTCTTCATTGCCTTGGTGAAGCCATGACACAGCCTTGTAAAGACACACGTGCTCAACTCTTACAGTTTACAATACTGCTAAGTAAATAAGAACACCAGAACATTAGGAGTATGGTGAGGTTTCTTGCTATGGTAAAGTTTCCTAGAAAGTGCAAGCCCAGTGGTGAAACACAATCCTTCTGCCAACTCAGTACTTGAAATAAACATCAAAAGTATACACAACCCTTACAGGATTTATAACTTGTTCCAAAAGTACCCAAAAACTTTAATTTATTCAATTGTGATAAAGTCTTGTTGTTTACAGTACAAAACTAAAAAATATCATATAANTCAGCACCCTCCATTTAAAAAAATAATTAATTAGGGGGGAAAAAAATTATCTTGTTTTGATGTTTTGTTTCCTGGAGGCAACATAAGAAAAACAGCTTCTAGCAGCAGGCAGCCTGGTGTGAGCAGCCATAAAGATGACCTGGTTAGAAGGCTGGGACACAGCCTGTCATCTCTTTGACAGTGTAACTCCAAAAAATACTTCTGATGTTGCTTTTTGACACAGTTACTTAGTAGAGCCTGAATGCTAGAGAAATATAAAAGTGAATGCTATTGTCCTTGTCTCAGTGAGGATGTTCTCTGTCCTCTTGATAGGGACTATGAGCCTGTGAGTGTTGGTCTAGCTTAGGGGTGTGTTAAGCAACATCTTAATCATTTGGGTTCTCCACAGATCTGATTAAAGCATTCTGTCAAAATGTTTTTTCAGGAAGAAAATACATGATCATCATAATCTGTAAAACAACAAATACTTGCAAAATATGGTTTATAATTTATAAGAACAAAGTGATGCCTCTTGAAATTAGAGTTTATGATTTAACTACTTCATTTAGGAATATGCCCTAATTTAACATTTTTTAAAAAGCCGAACAAAATGCCGTGCATTCTTTGTTTTGAAACAGCTTTTTTGGAAAGAAATTTGTAAATAAAATATGCCATTTGAAGGGTCAAAATCCTTTTGGATTTATTGGTAGAAAATGCTTTGATTAAACCCAACTGATTTCAGAAGGGATAAAGATTCATTTCATGCCAAATTTCAGAACACTTTGTTTTCTATATTGGATCTCAAAAACTCTTCATTTAAAATTTATCTCAGTGTTAATGTGTTAAGTTGTAGTTTAAACTAGAATTAATTACTGGCTTTAACAACTAAATACAATGCATTTGTATTGATACTTTAGACAAGAAGATAACTGAACACATATGAAACCCACTGTTTCTGCAATTTGGGAATGGATCAGTAGGAGGACTGAACAAAGAAATATCGTACAGTCAGGCTTCACATGACAGAACAAATGGAAATTCCTATCTCTACCAGAATACTGTGCAACATGAATCATAAGAGAGAAAATAAATAAGAAAGACAAAAGAAAAGAGAGGCAATAACACTGAGTGCTACATGTACAACTAAAGAAATAAAGGAAACAGAGAGCCAAGTATCATACTCGTATAATGGCAGAAGACAAATTTTGCATAGAATCTGCAGAAAGATTCAAAATATACCAACAGCTTTGACTTCACTATGGAAGAAAAACCTCAGCCTTTGTTCATACTGCATAAAGTTTCCAGCACGCTATAACATGTCTTCCTCAGCCATTTGCAGAACATTGAAATTACTGTATTTTGTAATTTTAAAAATCCCCCAATCTATGGAAATGGGTCTGTGAAAACCCAAACAAATCAATGTTTTCTTTTTTCCCTAGTCAATTTTGTGTTTTTCAGAAGGCACTAATCTCAGAGCAGTATGCTGTTTATAAACTGAAGGAGCCAGCACACTCTACCAGCATGCTGAAATCTGGAGCTGGAGGAATTAATTCTAATGCAAATGAGGGTAGGGTTTCCCTGCAAGAGAAGTCCTTGTTGAATCTGCCTAGACTGACAACCTGGTTGCCATATGTCCAGCTAGGAATGTGGCAAAGATAAGCAAGATTCAAAAAAACCCCAAACCTGTTAGCTGCCTAGCTGTTCTTCTCAATGCTTTTGGAGTCTAATTAGCAGGATGTGAAATGCTCTGCAGTTCAGCCAGCACAGTCATCTTTAGAAGTATGCCAATGCTGCCTGCATTTCACCTCAGATATCACAATGAGCATGAAGAATTTTTTTTCAGCTGAGCTTCCCAAAACATTGAATATCAGATACTTGCTGCTGCAAATGAAGGCAGTAAGAGGCTGATCCCATATGGAAGTGGCATTGAGCCAACAGTGCATGTGAAACTCCTGCCCCAAACGTTCAGTGAGGCATAATCCCTAACTGAGAATTTTGTGACCCTACAGAAGGTTTGAATTCTTAACTTCCTTCAATGCACTGAACTTCAGCACTGGCTCTCACAACAGAATTGGCTATCTGTTATCTTTCAGCCCATGTTGGATGCAGGCATTCAATCCTATGAATCAGAAGTGCTGTGACTGCCTTGTCACATGACAAAGAAGGGCTGACATCATCAGCATTGTGCTTCTTAGCAAGGCAATGCTAAGAAGGAGGAGTTTGGAGGAGCATCTGTGGCTGCAAAGTTGCACTGGCCTCTTTTCAGCCTGGAAGCTGAAAGATTGTCTGGTTGACAGATCACAAAGAAAACTGCAGACTCAGGCATGTGGGATCCTGGTGCAGGACTGGAGCAGTGATACAATTGTATGGTCTTGCTACCTCTTCTGCAGAAGGTGTGATACAGGAATGAAAGGGGAGAGGATCATGCTCAGTCTATGAGACTTCATATAAAAGTCTCAAGAAAAGAACAGTAATCTCTGTTTTCCTGTAATTTTTCTTTATTCTTTCTCTCATTTTCTAGTTTTTTTAGTTTCTTTTCCCCTACAACCTTTTACGTTTTTTCCTGTAATATTTCTCCTCTTCTCTGCTATTTAACTTGCCCACTATTTTCAAAAACAATAGGGATTATGAGTCAAAAGAGAAGGATGCAATTAACAACTAGTTATTCTTGCTGTCCAAGAAAAATAGAACACTACACAGTTGGAACTCAGAATAATAAAAGGCCTTTCAGCTAAAATGTTTTTATTTGAAATCTAGTTGCTCTAGCAATGGGTTCTTTCCCAACAGAAAAACACACAGAGATGCAAGAAATCTTGGAAAACAGAATTACCTGACCAAAAATACATTCTGAACAAAATACAATGGTTGTTCTCTCCCTATCGCAGTCAAAGAGACAAAAGGGAAAACTGTGAAAAAACCAGGCAAGAGAGCTACACCAAATGTGTCGGACTGAGGAGTAAGGAATTTAGTACCTGGATAACAAAATTACAATGACCTGCTTATAACCTTTAAATTTTTAATACGATTCAGTATAAAGTTACAGTTCAGAGTTCAAATTTGATTTGTAGTTGCCAGCATTTTGTCTATTTGAGAATAGAGAGCAAAAGAAAAAGGAAGACTGCAAAGGACAACCTGAATTTCATCTGATACTGGATCAAGCTCCTATTTTTTTCCTTCATTTATCAACATGAGATGGGGAATAAAAATATTGTCTATTTGTGTGATTCTTCTGTAGAATTTAGAATACTAAATGTGTTGGGGGAAAAAGTAAATTCTCTTCCTTGCTATATTGCTTATTAGTTTTGTGGCTTTGCAGACTCCTCTAGCAGCACCCTTATGATATTAACTGCATACTGAACTGTGGACTCTCAAGAGAGAATAGTGAAGTAAGGCTTTGAAAACATCTTAAACTATGCTACCACAGGAACGAAGAAAGCCACAGTGAGGCACCTGCAAAGACTACCATGGACTCAAATCTGTGGCCAGTCTCATGACAACCTCTCAGTAGGAACTGTCAGTTCTCAGTTTGCCCTTCTGTCCTTAGGGACAGCAAATATTATGGCTCTTCACTGTTGCACCTTCATATTTGATTTTCATTTGCATTAAAGGAAATTTCTTATTCCTCTCATTGAACCATGATACAAGGATAGCTTCTTACAATTAATCTGTACTTTCAAATATAAGTTTTTTTGAGTTTTTAGAAAATATGTGCTCTTAATTCAAACATCGTAGTTATCCTTATGGGAAATATTTGATGGTACTGGTAATTCTAAGCTGTAAATTACCATATTTTAAAGTATGTGGATCTATTATGAATTATCTGTGACAAAGCTATTCCCTTTTCAGAGAGCGGTTTCAGGGTAAAAGGCAAAGTGTTAAATACCATCCCCAATGTGTTGAAGGATACTTAGTACTAACAAGCTTAAAAAGAAAGGTAGTGCTGTGTAATCTCTGAGACAAATGGTGTATTTGACAGAGTGAGTTTAAAGTGCTATGTCTTACTGGCAGTGTAAAATCACAAAGAGCAGTGCTTTCAAATGGATTCTTTGGCATGTGCATACAGTATTTCAAAAAGTATTATCCTTAGAACTCCCTATTCAAAAGTATGCATAAAAAAGGCTGACTGTTCAGAACAAAAGTAATACCGTCACATTGTTTTCACAGAATTACTGTTTACTCATTGGAAGGCATAAACTATTTTTAAATTTCTGTAAGGCACTATGGGAATAGTCATTATTTATCTATGAATAGTTATTGTATTGGGGTCATTTCAATTTACAATATTATCTCAAATACTTTCCACTACTACTTTCTACATTTTGAAGTGACATCCTTTCCAATACTTTGAATTTTTCAAAATAGTAGTAGCATTTGCGTTTAGTTCACACAAAAACTTCATTACTGGTTAAAACTGAGTCTTTGTTTACAGTGTATCATAGAAACAAAATGAATGGTTTTGATAAAAATACACTGTTTCAAATGTTAAGGTAGGGAGAAATAAATATGATTTACAAAAGAGTACTTCAATTCTCTTTGCCTTTGCTAGCATGAATATAGAATAGGTTTTAGTACTGTTTAGCAGTAACAGAACAGGTATTCCTCCCATTCCTATTTGGATGTGTATAAAGATAGTACAATTTTGGTTAACTGAGTTTAGAGAGAGCTGGAACTTCGTAGTGTTCCCAAGAATCAACCAAAGCCTTTTTTTTAGTACTTCCTTAAATCAGAATAATTGTGTAAATTGCCGCGGCATCAAGTTTGAAAATATTTCAGAAGTCTCATATTTTTAATTTTAGAAAGTACCCTAGGAATCAGTTAGAGATACTACACAGAGAAATAGCCCTTGGCAGGATGACTTAAAGTCTAAACTCTAGATGATCTGTGGCTTGTACATCAAATTGAATTTTCCAAACTGAAGATCTACAGCTTGTGTTTGTGCAGCTGTTAATGGCATCAAATCATGAGTTCATTACAACTTTCTGATAAACTGTCTGATATATGGTAGATGAAAAAGCAGTGAAACATCATAAATAAAACTACTTTCAACAACACAGTATGAATGGTCAGTGAAGGATGACTTTCCTTCACAACTTGCAATTTGTTCCTTAATGAGTTTCAGTGGGCAGGACAATATAATTCTTACCAAAAAATAGAGGGGCAAAGCAGCAACTTGGCATATACTGTGATTCTGTTCACTCCTAGATTTTGAAGCAGCAGTCAGATTTTATGAGCTGCAACAGAGATACCCATGTTTGGTTACCTTATTACTGCAGACTGCACTGATAAAGCCACACTGAATCCCACAATTTAGTGCTTCACTCTCTCTTCCCAAATAGACACAACAGATTTGTGCTTTGTAAAAGAAGGAAATACCTGGCTGTTAGAGTAAAGCAAGCTGCCACCACAACTATTCACTGTGACTTTCTTGGCATAAAACCACTGTCATAGAAGGAAATTTCCTTGTAGGTCACAACACTACGGATTCAGGGAGCAAAGGCACAGGCAGGGGGCACAATGGGGATGACACACAGCATGTTCCTTCTCCTTGTTCCTACCGGGGTTTTCCCAAGCCTTAGAAGTCTTGTTCAGACTTACAGAACAGAAAGAGAGGTGCAATTATGCAGGACAAAAGACATAGCTGAGATTATCTGCAAGAATGTCTTTGGCTTTTTCCTGATTCTCCAAAATTTACAATTTCTGTGTGCTGGCAGAGAAAGATGACACCACATAGTTTATTGATACATGTGAAATCTCAGGAAGGGCTCTTCTCTTTGTAAAATCATCCCTTAATAAGAAAGAAGAGGACTAGATCCTTGTTTTGATCTCCAAGTATTTGTATTTGTATTTCTCCAAGTAATTATGATTATATTGTTTTAGGATTCTGAATTACCTGAAGGTGTCCTTTAAATGTTAATTTCCTTTTCCTGGAATGATAGGATACATTTTGAAACAAATGATCAAAGATACAGGGTTTCTTAAGATGAAATAGCTTTGAAGATCATAAACAGACCCCTGGAAGGGAAATCTACATGGAAATTATTTAGTCAGATTAAGAGGCAGAATTTGAGATAGCTCTAATTATTTCTGGTAGGAGGATGACAAATACAGGGGCAGAGATGAGTAAGGGTTCAGAGATCTATATTTTGCATGGTTTTCAGTTTGGGTTTTTGGGGTTTTTTCACTAAAAAGCAAGTAAATTCAGGAAACTATCTTGAGTCTGATATCAAGTAATCTCTCACTTGGGAAAATAAGTTACACACTGTTAAGGAATCTGCAGTCTAGCCCCAATGTCTTTTTTTTTTAATTTATTCACAGGATTTTGCTTGCATTTGTCATGTTTAAATGTTTTATGTATAAATATTTAAAGGATCATTTGGAGGTGACAGCTAAGGTAGACAATTACTGTTGAGCCTAGACTCTGACTAAACTGTTAAATCCATGCTAAGAGAAACACCAGGAAGCCTCTTCCTTCTCTTACCAGGAACTGCTGGTAACCTTTGGCAGATACAGAGTCATAGACATCCACTTCAGGCGTACTCTGGTGCAGTTCTTTATGAAAGGCAAGTCTTAGTCTCATGAAAGAAATCCTTTTGTCATTATTTCACCTGCATCCTGTCATCATAATTTAGAAAAGGTTTTCATGGGGATTTCTTAATTCCCTACAATTCAACACTAAACAGGAGTTCCTTCCTCTTTTAAGGGGGTTCTTAGATGGCAACAAATACTACTGCTACACAGAAGAACTAGGAGCTAACTCAGGTGGATGAAATAGATATTAAGAAATGAAAATTTCAAAAATACTGAGGAAGAATGTGTTATCATGTACAATATTAAGGCTGACTTACAGGTTTTAACATTTTAACACATAATTTTGACTTTTTTTCCATCTAGACAGTCGATGTTTGGAATAATTCATTTCATAGAATGGAAAACAAATTATGCCTTTGCAATTAATGGTTTTAAACATTTTAATTCCATTGAGGCTTAGGAGGCAAGAAACAGTACAAAGAGGAGAAATAGTTTGGGGAAAACAGAACTGACAAAACCAGCAATGGACAGCGAGATGAAATTGAGAACCTGAGACGTGATGATACGCAGCTTTTTAAAGATGCCCTCTGCTTGTGCTTTGGAGCTAAAGATAGAGGCCTGGTCATCTTCCCTGCCAGCCCCTTACCTGATGGGCATCATTCCCATGCAGTTGACACCTGACTGTTTCATCCACCTTGTTGCCCCTGAAGGACTGAAGGGCTTTTGCTGCTGGACTATGATATGCTTAACTCTCCATAGAAACCTAAGTATCATCGTTAAACATCCTAGACAGCTACAAAGTACCTGCATTAAATGCGATATAAATTCTCAGATTTCTGAGATAATCTGCATATGAAAGATTCTTGGAGAATTTTAAAACTAGAATTTTGACAGATTTTTTTTCAGTACAGATTTGGAACACTATCACAAAGTTTGGGCTTTTCTAGCTGGCCAGACAACAAAGTTGTCTTATCATAGCAACTACAAGGTTAAGAAAATGTTGGTTCGTACCAAAACCTATTAATATTTTTCTCCAAATTACATCACATATTAGAAATTGGAAACCACCTTTACTGCATCTTCTGACAATATTTTAAAAAGACACACCCTCTGCCAACAAATAAGAAAGACTTATATCTGAACAGGTACATTATTAAAAGTAGAAAAGCAGCCCAATTTCTGCTTTACTGTCCAAAATTCCATTTGGTTTCCTCTAGGAGCAACACATCGTGCACTATTACCCCAGTGATGTCTCTCCAGATTAGTACAGGGAGCTATTCTCTCTGTCAAAGGAAGAATGCTTTAGGCCACAGAAGAAACGCAAATCATTTAAAGTTCCCTCTGCACAGGCAAAGGGAAAGAAACTGGAAAAGGGCTAGGAAAATCTAATTAGGTGCTGCATTTCTGTTCTTGGTAGGGACTGTTATACCTTCCAGTTTTCAAGAGAAGCTGAAGTAGCAAAACCTGCTGAAGAAGAGGTTTCTAGAGGTGGTGGATTTGCTGCACTGGGCAAGCTGCAGCCTTTTTTATTGTAATTGCAGTCACAGAAGTGTTCTGGCTTCCCTTTTACCGAGATTTGTTTTGGTCATTCCACAGCAGTCTATTGCAAATCCACTGGTTGGTGGTGCATTGATGCCAAGATTTGATAAGTTATTTCAAAACTCTGGTTATTTGGCTACGCACTAGCAGCAGGACTTGATAACTCATTTCAAAGTAGCACAAAATAATTCCATCTGGCCCTTAGCATTTCCAAGGCAAGCACAGCACATTAAGCCCATAGAAGGCTGTAGGTCACCAGTGTGCTTTACTTTTAACAAATCTTCATGGGCTGTTTTTCTGAGATTGAATTTGTACTTTTATTTCCTCCTGCGGAAGCCTACTTATTTTTCATTGATTTCCATTAAAGTAAGGAGAGCACTGATCCAGAAACAGTTCATGAATTGCATTATCCAGTTTAATTAGAGGGAACAGAAAGTTTCTCCACAGACGGAATAGTCAGCATTCAGCCTAAAATGCAACTTTGGACAGTAATGGCTGCGGCTAGCAATGATCTGAAGTCACAGCTAGTGCCAATTACCCCTTCCACTCATTAAGCAGTACATTAAGAATGATGCTATAGCATGCTCTCTGTTTTAATATTTAGTACTATATAGCAAATGTGTATGTTTAAATTTCTTTCTCAATTCAAACCTGTGTCAGAAACAGTCCAATAGCGAGTTCATTTGAAATCAAATTCTTGTTTTGCTTTTCCTAGCTGTCTATAAATCTTTTTCTATGAAGCCAATTAAATATTTGTAGTTACAAAAAGTCAATAATCTGTATACACTGTTGTTACTTTGCTGCTGCAATAATTTTATGGACAGGATGTGAAATTTTAAAGGTTCACTGATAAACCTGTACTTGGGAGAACATAAAGATATGCATCAGCTGAGATCTGTGCAAGGGAACTTAAGGAAAAAAGAGTACACAGCAGCTTTCCCAGATAATGTAAGCTTAAATTCTCTGTTGTAACATGATGATACTCAAATACTTGCAAAGGATTAAACGGTATTGGATAGAGGCATATGCAGTTCTCAGATTCTGGCAATAAATATCTTGTGTCTTATTCTCAGAACAGATACATGTTCAGAGAGGACAAGGTTTAATACAGTCAGAGCATTCCAGGAAATGTCATAGCTCAGTTTCACCATGTTGATATTATATTGTCATAAAATTCAAAAGAAAAATACTAAGGGATTGAAAATACCCTATAAAACTTGTATTTTGGCTAGAAATGGTGGAACAAATGCTTTATGATTAGAGCATGAGGGCATGGCCAAGCCAACAGTTAGGTTTTCAGAGCTATCCAAAATGTCCTATTAACTTTTTTTTTACCTCTTTGGTTTGAAGGACAACTTAGCTTAACAGAGCACACCTAGATTATTGGGTCAGACACCATACCAACTGCTGAATTACAACTAGCATTTACTAACCTTTGTTTTTCTACATTTCATACCTACAGAACCCCTAAAACATACTCTGGATTCACTGTTGAAATTTCAGTTTCTTACAGTTGTAATGGAAACTTTGTTTCATAGAAAGGAACAAAATGTCAAAAGAGTCAAGTTTACTTTCCCCTGGATCTGATCAATAGACTCTGGCAGTGGGATACACAAACTAAAGTCTGCTCAACAGAAGGGAGAATTTCTGACTGTCTGCTCCTCAACAAGGAGGACTAAAACAAACATAGCTGCAACTGTGGTACACCATCTTACCTAGCTAAAAGTACCTCATTTTGCCAATATGGGTTTGTATCGAGGCCACTTCCAGTTTTAGAGTATGCTTGTTTGGGTTGTCTCTTCTACCTGAGAATTGAGCTGGAAAATTTTTATAGGATTTAATCACCCTTGATAAACACATCAAAACTACTGAGAGAGCTACATCACACACTGTAAACACAAAAGAATACACAGGATTATGTGGATTCTTCCAACAGGGGTTACTACAGCATTTTAGAGCTGAAAACTACCAGTAAAGGTATTTTCTATGCCTGTGTAATGGTAGCATCTGAAGCACAAAAGAAACATGACCATGTAGATTTTCAAATTTTGAATTTTGTTGTGAAAGGCCTACTAGTTAAAGTAAGCTGCAGCTTGCATCAATTCACCAAGGGAAAGGCAGTAGTTCAAGCAAGTTCAGTGTGAACTGACCACCTGCATTATGGGCTCCCACACAGATTCTTATCCCACATAAAGTTCATTTCCGCAGCAGATGCACCATCAGTGTTCAGGTTGCCAAAAATGAAGTTACTTTAGCTGCAATTCATAGTACACAGAAGGACGTGACAGGTCATGGGCAGGATAAAATTAAATAGATCATGTGTAGATAGCCTTACATTATCTTAATTGTTAAATAGTAAGTATGTAATTTTAAAACAATATTGGCATGCCTTAAAAGGCTATACTCAAATCCAGGACAGTAATCTCCTTTGTTTTGCAAATCCGACCAGAGGAGCTAGTAACACCACGGAAATAATATCTCTCTGCATGGAGAGAATTCATGGTTGAAAGGGTGGTGGCACAAACAAACAGCCAGCAAAAAAATTCCCATTAAATGCAATGCTGGTGCCTCCATTCTGTTCTAGGACAATAAACAGCAGGCAAAACTACTTGTCCCATGTAGATCCATTACCTCCAGCATGCATGGTCCAGGATCAGGAGAGGATCTGCCCAGAACATGACATGCTACCACCAAGGAACATGGAACTGGGTGGGAAGGAGAAGACTTGAGTCTGTACTAAATGAATGAGAGCTAGCAGGCAATCCAATCAAAGAAAAATTAAGTAGGAGAGACGGATGGACGGACGGATGGATGAAAAAGGAAATTTATCTCAGTACATAGTCTGTGTAGAAATAGTAAAAAAAATCACAGGATCATAAGGTATTTATTACTGCATATTAGAAAACCCTTTATGT
Organism: Ploceus nigricollis; assembly: GCA_013399945.1. NCBI lineage: Eukaryota > Metazoa > Chordata > Aves > Passeriformes > Ploceidae > Ploceus > Ploceus nigricollis. The sequence goes on along the minus strand of VXBC01004838.1, from coordinate 1,077,835 downwards.
TCAAGAATTTACAGCAGCTCCTAACAGTTTCTTTCTAAAACCCTGTAGGTCTGAACTTCTTCAAATACAAATTTCTTGACACAGAATATACAGTATGTGCTTAGTATTCATGTAGGATTTTTGCTGGTGAAAAGTTTTTATTTTATTTTGACAACACTTTCTTAATTTGGATATAAATCTAGCTTTATATCTTTTCAAACAGAAAAACATAGTTTTTATATGATTTATAGGGAGAATAGTTTACTATACTATTTACAAAAACCTAGTTTTTGTATGATTTATAGGGAGAATAATCACATAAATAAACATAGTTTATTTATGTGATTATTCTCCCTATAAATAATATAATATACACTGAGAAGATGTTGGGGGAGGAAACTATTCTCTCTTTTCCTTTGTGCACTATGATATATCAGTTTCTGTGGCAATAACTTAAACTCCTAAATGTTGTTAATTAAATCCTCTATTATTACTGTTCTGGGAAAGAGATATTTAAATACCTAGCTTCTGAAACATATGGGCTTGGGAAATGTTAAAAATGTGGCACAGAATTCCTTGAAGAAGCTGTATTTAAAAAGAGTATTATGCATCAATTTTGCATGTCGGATTTTTTTTTAATAAATGCTCACAATATGTAGTTCTTTTCTTAACTGTGGTGGGATTCTCATAAATAAAAGGTCTCCAAAATTAGCCAGTCTTTACCATCACAAAGATGTCTTAGTTACTCAGTTGACATTTGTACTTCTAGCACTGGCCATCTCGAGGCAGTGTAAATAAAGCAGATCTCTAAGCACAGGTAGGTGTGACAGGCCCCTGGGCATGGCTCACATTCACACACTGCTGCAGGGGACAGGCAGCTGAGCCCAGTGCAGTGATGCTCTGAGGGGCTAAGGGGCACCTGAGGTCTGCAACGAGAGCAGCATGGGTACCTGCTCAGGGTTAATCAATCCTCAGAGTTAGGTGAAGAAGCTGTTAACAGAGAATCAGACAGACTCTGGATTTTCATTTGCATCCTTCTGCAGCATGTGGTACGAGTCTCTTTCTCAGCACTTTTACCAGCTAGCACTCCTTCTATTCTTTCTGTAGGACATACTGATGTCACATGATGCCTTTTGCACTTTTCCAATGCCACATAAAAGTTTTCAAGGATTTGTGTTTTCAGTAAGTATAGAAGTTTTTGAGTAACTATCTTTAGTGAGGCATATTTCTGTTTGATAGTGTACAGGAAAAATAAAAAGAAAAAGACTGACTTTTCGTGGAGATTTTTCCTGACAATGCCATTAGGTAATTTTCTGAAGTCCAGAGAAAATTATTTTCTTTAGTCTGATAGTCCCAAGAATTACAAGAATTAGGTATTCTTGTGGAATTCAGCACATACTTTAATGAAAATCAGATCCACTATCATATCTAGAAATGTACATATGTCAAAACCTAGGGTTTTTTTTTTTCCTAGCTATTGCTTTTTTTTCATCATAATTGGTTCCTTAATTTGAGGCTATAAAGGCTGACTCTGCCCTGGTACTGGGCATAGATAAGTACCTTCTCTCAAAAAAATTACGTGTTCTGGTATTATGATGGCATTCCTTGTGGGAAAAGATAAAATTTCTTTGCAAATATCCAGTTTATACATATAACAATTTTATGAACTGCTCATATTTCTTTTCCTTCAAAAGATTACCTCAGCAATGTCTAAATGTATTTCTACTTAATAATAAGCTGACATAGTTTTCTACCAGAAAAAAAAAAAAAAGGATGATGAGGCGCACTGATAAGCACAGCTGTATGTTCGTTTCTTACTTATGGCCTTCTTGCAAATGTGTTAAATAACATATTTTTGAATTCTCGTTAATTTAGCGTCTTAAGAAAAGTTAAAAATATCGCATGTGATGTGACATTATGGTTCAAGCATGCAGAGTGTTGTAAGAGCCAGCTAGTGTATTTTTCTCACAAGAATTCTTTGTAGGAGAATATGAGGATACAGAAAGAAAATTTTCTACTGATCCAATAAAAGTCCCTTTGTCAGATTCCTCTGTGAATTGCAAATTCAGAGCAGAACTGGCCATTGCAAAATCTCATGTAATTTGAAAACATCACTGTAACACCAGTAATTGACAACATTTTGAAACACCATCTTGAAGAGCTGAAGACCAAAATTTATATCCCTGAACAGAAGAATGGACGAGTAGATAATTACATATTTCTAGTTGTGTTGTGGCTGCAGGGTTGCAGCTGGTAGGCCTGGAAATGAACCTAAAAAACTCTTTTTCACCTCCATGATATAGTCACCATTAGAAAGCCCATCTATAATAAATGGCAACCCAATAGTCCTCCTGCTTCAGTGTAATTGTTTTCTGAGTGGAAACACACTATCTAATCATCACACATACTCAGAGCTGTCTCACAAAACTACCATAACAACAGACTGGCTTCTTTTTACCGGACTTCCCAATCAGTTGTCTAATGCTTCAGGAAAAAAAAAAAAAACCAGCTGATAAACCAGATTCTGAGTGAGAAAACATCTGACTGAATTTTAAAATTTGTTCATTGCCAGTTACAAACTCATAGTATCCGATTCAACAGTAATGGATACTGGCCCTGGAGGGACAGTAAAGAATTAATTCATCTGAATCTAGTCAAGGATAGAGACTGGGAGTGTTGTCTTATATTAGTTCTATTATATATGTTCCATCATATGCCAAGCATGATGGAAAATAAAGGAAAAATAAGATTAGCTTAAGGTTTTCTAAATATAGAAAAGAAATAAATGATGTTTTATCTAATTGTTGAAGACACTGCTAAAGATAATGATTAACCAATGCAGGGTGGTGAAAGCAATATAAAGTAGGTTAATCATCTAGAGCTCATGCAAACCCTGTTAGCCTCTAGTCAGACATTTCCCTAAGGTATCAACATAATTTGAATTTCAAAAAAGAGCTTAACAGAATATAGTTCTCTCTTTTTTATTAAATAGGGATTTGAACCATATAAAATCAACTTTATCTTTGCTAAATTTCTGTGTAATCATCTGATCTGAGCTAGTAGCTTAAAACTGAGTTATGTGAGTATTTCCCATTAGCTCCAGAGAAGGCAGTGGCAAAGCTCCCACCAAGTCCAAGATACTAAGTACTTGGAAATTCTCATGAAGCTAGATAATCTCTGCTAGATGAGAAAGGTTTTATGCCATGCTATGTTACATGTCTATGCTCTCCATTCCATGGTGATACAAATCTGTATTCCATCAGTGAAGTTAATGTAGCTAACTTATACCACCTGGGCATCTGATGCACACACAGAAAAAATAGTTAAAAGATGATTTCCCAATGTAATATTCATAGAAATGAAAAGCAAACCCAAGAGGGAAAACCCCATAACTCAAATATGACTGTGTGTATAGAAAAGCAGCATTTGTTTTCATTATCTTTCTTTTCAATTGCAGATTTTAAAAATTCCAAAAGTGCCTCTCATGCTGTGAATAAAATGTGTTAGTGTAGTACTGAGGAGCAGAAATTTAGTGAGACTATAACAAATCTGATTTTAGGCAGCCATCAGGGATATTCATAACAAGGAGAAGTGACCTTAAAAATACTGAGCTCTTGCATTGCATTTGTAGGATGTGTCATTCTTCTTTCTCAACTCCCACTCCCCAAATTTAAAAATCTAAATTTTGCAGTGCTGAGAACATTACAGCCATCATTTAGAAATTAAAAAGAGCCAATGTATTAAAAAAATTGTTTTAGGCATTTGTAAGTCTATCATGGTTGATTTTACTTAATTTTCATGGCTTTGATAATGACTGGGTTTGTAAATTTTATAGTAGCAAAGCTAACAAATTCTCATGAGTGACTAAGCTTCTTGAGTCAAAAAAATTGTCTCGTAACTTCTGTTTCTCAAAATCAAACAAAAAATGACAAAAAACCCTCACCCTAGTAACAATTCAACAAGTCCCACTATTATATTACTATTGAAAGAAAATTGCTAGGAAAAAAAGCTTGCCTATTTAGTTCCTCCATCAAAACAATTAGGTTTGGGTAGGGATTCAGAGGGCTTTTGATCTACTAAGCACTAACTACAGTGTCTTCCTAATGCAAGTCATGCATAAACAATTTACTAAGCTATTGAAGGTTCTGAATATGAACCATAAAGGACTGGGCATTTTAACAGTATAAAAGAGATGCTAGATAGGTAATTTTGTGTGTATTAAAGGCAGTGTTAGAGATTTATAGTCCTTTTAAAAGGATAGAGGAAAAGTAACGTAAAACAATCCTGACAGGAAAACTCCTGAACAGCACAAAGATTAGAATATCACTTACACAAATGACAGTTACTTGCTATATATATTTTTTTTCTTTTTATGTTTTTACTAGACTCAGATCAGCATTCAGCTCCTCAGCACATGTTTTGAATTCTGCTTTTCTGGAGAGTCTTACCCTAATTTTTTCACATTAATTTATATGATTTTTTTTCTTTCTTTTAAAGCTGAGCTTCTTTAAATGTTACAGGCTACACTATCTTAAATAAAAATAAATAAATAAAAAGTCTTGATTTTATACTTGATTTTATACTCTTGATTTTATACTTTATACTTATACTTTATACTTTTTATACACTATAAAAACTTTTATACTGTTTTTAGAAATGATAGGGAGAAATACAGGTGACTAGAGAAGCTTGCACATTTACAAATTGACAGATTTGCAAAAATCTTTCTGTTTCATCCTAATCCTATTTTTCGAGGCTATTCTCTGATTGACTAAACTGACATCTTAGCAAAAATTATCAAATCCATTTCCCTTTGAGCTTCACTTCCAGTTTAAAAGCTCAGTCATCCATAAGGCACTTTGTACTTCAAAGATGGTGAATCAGACACATAGCTGTGGCATGTGTAACCTTGGAATTCATAATATTCTGTATATTAGATTGGTATTTGCCCCATTTTCTAGAACAATGCCAGACCCAGACAGACAATGTTCTTCTGTTGATTGACCCTGCTTTTTCTGTTGTAGCTTAAGACATATACCTTCATCGTTGGCTCTTTTCATATCTGTAATTTAGAAAAGATTAATTCTTTTCCCTTTGTAAGAGGAAATATAATTGCCATATAATCTCAAGAGCCCAAAATTACTTCTTCAATCTGATTTTTTGCTTCCTTCAAATTACACTTTTTCAAAGAAGGAAAGCAAGAGGAAAATCAAACAAGCTGATTTGGATTTAATGAATAAACCCACAAACCCCAGATTCTCAGTACACAGATGAAAAGTAATTGCTTATACAACTAAAAGTAATATGGGAAGCATGCATTTCTTTCTAGAAATGGAATCATCTGGGACCTGATATAAATTTTGCAAGAATGATACATTACACTAGATATATTTATGTAATGTCATTGAAAATCTTCATGCTGGAAATTCTAATAATGAAGTAAATCAAGACAAAACTATGACCAGAAACTAGGTATAATTAATTTTCTTTTGATTGTTTAGGTACTTATATACACTGCAACACTCTTGTTCTTCTTCATAAGAGCTGGTAATCACAGAGTCTGGAATGTATTTCTTACCATTGCACAAATTTTGGAACTCATGGTCTCCATTTTAGAGAAGAGAGAGAAGAGCCTAGAAGCCATGAAAAGAATCTGAATTTCCCTGAGTCTTATTCACTAGGCTAACTCTGTTCTATTCCAGACCTAATGGTTAACCATGTCTTTGTCACCTTGAGACAGCAAACTCAGTTTGAAACTACACATATCTACTTATTCAGTGCTATTAGGGGACATGAAAACATTATGTTTGTGATAACCAGTTATCTTCCAAATAAGGCGGAACTTTTAAAATTTTAGTGTTACCTAAGGGGTGTGGTTTTTAAAACAGTTCTGTTAAAAGACAAATAATTGATCCGATAGTTCCATGTGTCGATAGTCATCATGAAGAGCTTCTAGAGACAAGAATCTCTTAATTAAGTTAAATAAAAGTAAACTAAATTAAATTAAACTTCTTGATAATATTTTTTTTGGTCTTCCAAAGACCAAAGACCCCAGAACAGGGTTTGGTGGTCTCTGAACTGTGCATGAAGGTTTGGCCTGAGCTTTTAACTCTTCTGTCCATTGCAACTATTTGCTCTGTCCTATCCCGCACCATTATAAAATAATTACAGTTTACTACTCACAACAATAAAGATCAGTAGCATTTAGGCCAGCGCCTCTGTCAGGAGGAGGACTGGAGGCAAGAGAACAGCAGAAGGAAAGAGTGTGAGATTATTCATGTGCTGCAGTTCTGACTCAAACAAACCACACATGCCAAAGGGAAAGTGTCTGATTCAGTTCTATGGGCCCTTCTACTTTGATAATCTGGCAGCAAACAACTTTGTGATCCTGATAAACTTGCTTTCAAACTCCTGTCTTGGCTGTGCTACTCACAGAAGGAGCAAGCAGAGAGGAGAAACAAAGCACTGCTTTTCCTGTCTTCACACTCTCCAAGCTCTCTCTGCACTTCCAGTTCCTCTCCAGTAACATTCATGATGGTATTCCTCTGCTAATCTCTTCCTGTGCAATACACTTCAAAACATGATTTCTCACATATAACCAGGGAGGGGAGATACTTTGCATAAGAAAAATGAAATCAGAGAGAGAGGTATCTTGAAAGTAAGTTTAGGACATAATGTGGAAGTTTGAACGACACATCACGTAGGACATTAAGAGGATCAAAGGAACAGGAAAGGGAGAGACTTAGGCTCATATTGCCATTGCAAAGTTCATCCAGCTCGAAAGCATATGCCAGCAGCAACTGGAAATACAGTTAACTCTTACCCTGCTAATCCTCATTTTACATACTTGTTTACACATAGCCCACTCAGCCTTCAGCAGCAGAGCTGTCTGAGATTTGTAATGTGATGTTTCATGGATGCATGAGTACTTGAGCTGTAATTATTTTATCCAAACAGGTTTGTTCTACTTTAATCACAGTATAACTAGATTTCAAAATATGTGTCTTTAGAAAGCACTGAGGGAGAAAATAGGTATCAAAATCTTATTAATTGTATACAATAAAAAATCCCAGCTGTAGGGTAGGGGAAAAAGGGGGGAAATCATATAATTATTTAAAGCACTGAGATTAACTATTTAGAATCCTACCAGCAGACAAATTAGTAGTAGATACTGGTAGTCTCAAATACTTGGTATTAATTAAGATAATAAAATACATTGCAAAATAAAAATTAATCAAGAAACGACTTTCTAAAAAAGTAAGTCAGCATAATGAGCTAAAAATTAAGGAATAAGACCCTCTAAATTTAACAGTAATTTTTAATCAGAGGCTGAAACACCAAATAATATAACTGATGGCTTTGCAGTTAGCAATTGATCTGTTGTATATTTGAAAAACTTCCAGAGCAAAAGGAAGTACAGCCTTTTGCATTACACTGTAATGAGCAGATTAATTAAATTAAATAAGAACTGTATTAAAGCCCATGTATAACAAGGAATGACCCATCTCAGGCAGCCAACTGGTATGCTCAGTTTTCATACCAAGGTACAGTACTTCTGGAGCACTGATTTTTCATCAGGATAGAATCCATAATGCTACAAAAGTGAAGATGCACAGAATCAGCCCTCCTTTTTTTTATACAAAGGATTATAAAAGGAATTAAAAAGCATGGACATTTTAAGCAGATTTAATTGGTCAGTTGAGATAAAAGATATTAAAAGTACTAAAAATAGGAACTACTTTTTTTTCAACTGACAAAGCATCAGATGTTATTTGTTCTTTCACCCAGCAAACGGAAACCAGTTGTTTGGATGTCAGCTGTTGAAAAAATCATTATGTGGAAGTTAAAATGCTCACTGGAAAAACACAGTTCAATTAAGCATAGTCTGCACAGATCAGTCAGAGGAGGTCATGATTTACTGACACACAGGAGTACTGTGAAGACGTTACTGCCATGATTGATGAAAGGAATTCAGTAGATTTATGATATCCTAATTTGACAATGCCCTTCCCTCAGAAATTAACGACTACAGGACAGTGCTAGGACATCAGGAAGCAAATGAAACTGTTAGTTAAAAATAAGAGCTGGAAAAATTACATTTGAAAGCTTTTTCATTTTTTTCAATGTTTTGAGGGAGAATTATGTAGGCCTAAATCAAACTTCTAGTACACCCATATTATTTGGTTTGGGACAAGGATACTGACTCCTTTTAAAGGACAACCAAATTATAGGGAGATTACATTACCTAAAGGAATCAGTAGATGACCAAGTTGACTCTGTTATTTAAGATGCTTAATACAGACCAGCTGGACAACTACTTACCATGGAAAAATAACATGTTCTCCCATGGTGAAACACGAGATCTTTACCGAGTCTTTGGAAAAAATCAAGCATAAATTAACTGGTGTATACCTACATTCAGCAGCTTTTTGTACCTACATTCAGCAGCTTTTTAAATGCCTGCATGGAAGATACAAATGTATAAAACTTTCTTCATAAGTTTGATCAGTGCCTCTAATGGAACAAAAAACTTTTTATATAAATATTAAGCTACCCAATACAATAAGAGCAGATCTAGTACAGAATCTTAAGAATTTCTGATAGTACATGGAAGGTGCCATCTTCTATGAAATGCAGCAAGTTTTCAAAGTAATTGCTGAAGAGCTCTATCAAATACACCTTAAAAGTTCTTTGTTCCCTGTAATTGAAACTTGTGTTATTAAGTCACATTTTTAAAATGCTGATTTTTCTCCTAAATGAGAATTGGTATAAAGTAATCAGAATTAAAACCAAGACTATCAAAGACAAAGTCCAACTGGGCCAGAGAATTAGAAATTATGAGATAAGAGATAAGATCAGAAATTATGAGATAAGAGATAAACTGGAAGCTAGGATAAGGGATGACAAAAGGCTGGATAAAACATACATATCCACAACGATGGGATATTATCACAATATTCATAGAATCAATTAAACTTTCATTTGGTTTTTTTCCCTGAACTTTTCCTTCCCTTGATCTGGTCTGAAGGGAATTTATTGTTCACACCTTTGAGATAAGTGTTTTCTGCAAGGGAGACAGTCTGCCTTTTCTGGTTCACATGTTAAAAGACACCATGGTCCTTGGGGCTTTCAGCCCCAGTGTAGGTTCTGTACATGCAGAGGGATCCTTTCCCAGTGAACTCAAGACTCCTGACCCCAACATGATTTCCTCTGCTTCACAGCATGTCATGTACAAATACTAGCCAGTAGCCTGAACCCCCTACAACTCTGAAAACTGAGATTTCCAGATGTCAAGGTGATCTGACTTGGTTACTCAAACAGTGTTGTAGATACCAAAGGAACTAGAGCACATGGAGTGACACCCCTAGTTGATTATTTTTGAGCAATGGGAAAGGTAGTTCACGTACGGATGAGCACAGCAGCTCATTATCATTTTAACCAAGCCATCTTTATGTAAAGGTTTTAAAACAGAACCAAGTTACCATGGAAACTGATTGAAGCAGAGACTTACTGTAAATTCTTTTCTAGACAATGATAACAGGACTGACAGGTGGGCTGTAAAAGGAAAACGAGTGCAATACAGAGTAAGGCGTGTTGACCTGTTTCCCCTTCCTAGAAGTGTTGTCATTTATAGCTCTGCTTTATCTCTATATTTTCTATGGTGATATATTGAAAGTACTTTAGAAGAAGCTCCCATCTAAATGAACCTTTTATTTTGTCATAATCATATTGGCAAGGGGATATACAAGAAAAGAGAAAAGAGCCAAAGAGGCATGGCACTCCACTTATTTTCCCAAATCACTCTGTCTTACTAGAACCATCAGGGAGGGAGAGCCATCTCTCAGGAAACACATTTGCATAAAGTGCCCCTTCCCACCAATGTTTATATTTTGGTCTTGAAATACGCTCTAGGTACATTTACATCCTAGCACAGTGCTCCCCTTGTACACTGTGAAAGAAAGTAACAGGAATTAAGTGATTTTACTGAAGAAATACCTCTTTTCCCTTTCCTATAAATTTAAAAGTATACCTATTTTCTGTAATCCTATTTAAAAAATTATTTGTCTCTGTAAATATCTTTTTTAGCCCGATGGATGATGGCAAGAATAACAGAGTACCCAGCCCTCAAAACACAGTGCCAGAGTTTTAAGAAAGGAAATTGGCAGAATGAACAGCAGAGCTTGTACCTTTTCCACTTGGAATAGTTAGCTGGCAGCACTGGAAAAGATTTCAGCACATGAATATGCAATTCTTTTTTTTTTTTAATTCTGTGCTGGGTGTTTCTACCTGCTGTGCTTAATTTCAGAATCTCGTGTTATCATTAGAGAAAAATAATGTCTTTTGCAATATAATATTCTACCAAAAGGAAGGCAGGAGAACGGGGAGATTCATGATTTTGTCCTGATAATTTTCTAGCCCAAAGTTTCTTGTTGGTTCTACCTCCCAGCTGAGCTGGGTTTGTACATGCCCTTCTGACACAATCTATAAAACAATTTTCTTCCAAGTTAGTTATAGGAGGTTTGCTGTCATCAATAGATATGTTTGGTCCCAGTACACTAGAACCACAACAGACAGTCACCTTTTCCAGCAGGTTTGCCTTACAGCTAAAAGTGACAGCAGCACCTGCTTTTGTTGTCAGAAGTAAATATACTTCTCACCTTCAGTCTCTGCCTTTCTCAGCACTGAGGCAGTGGGGACTTGACAGATGGTTCCTGCTAAGTAATCACAGATAAAATGGTATTTCGTGTATGGCATAAATTTCCAGGCAAATAAGAATGTTTTTTATTTAATATCATCCCTGTGAAAAGCTGGATTCTTAATAAAATGTGGCGTGCTCTAAGGCAACACATCTTACATGTTAAAGTGTATGAGGATGAGCCTAGTGGCAGAACTCCCTGACAAATGATGCACAAGGCAACTTTTACTTGTCATAAGTGAGTTTTGATGACTGTGTTTATTATATGTAAAGCTTTTTGCCAATCAGACAAAGGGAAACATGAATCCTAATTCTACTTTTTTTAAGCTAATTACATCTCCTATTCTGTCCACTGTACAATATTTGGGTGTCTCTGAGCTACAGAAAACTGCCAGTCCTGGCTCAGCTGTCAGGCACACTTGTGCAGAGGTTTGTGCAGTCCTTGAAACTGGACACTCAAGGACTCCCTGCATTAAAGGTAGAACCATTTAAAGAAAGCCATTTTAAGTACTTCTATGGTTTTTGTCTTCATTCTGACACAAATCCTACTGGAAAAGGGTCAAAAAATATAGCTGCTGTCCTTCTCAAGCAAATAAATTCCCCATGAACATAAAAATTATTTCAAAACATGTTTTTAATTCTATAAATAGTATCCCAATAGGCAACAGTTTAATACAATTGAAATTCCTTGGCACTATTGTACATTCCCAATTTTAATTATTTTTCATATCTAGTTGTATGACAAAAATGTGTTGTTTCAAATAATCTTCATGAGATTCCACAAAGAAGTGTTTATCTTGGACTTACTTACGGAAGTCAGCGGTTTAGAAATAACAATGTTGGTAATAGTTAAGATCATAACAAAGGACAGTACAATTTCATTTACAAATTCTCATCTAAAGGCATGATTATTCAAAAGCAAAGATGCATAAGAGATGGAGGAGGAATTGTTAGGAACTAGAAAAAGCCAAGATATAAGAAGTTCTGGGTGGAAAAAACCAACTGCAACAAAAAGAAATAAAAAAAACCCAACAATCAAACAAACAAAGCCTCAAAACCCCCCCAAAAAACAAAACAAATCAAAACACACCACCAAAAATACATCAAAAAGTGATAAACCAGAAAATGGAACAGACAAACCTTAAAAGCAGAGTTTACAAAATTGCCATTTGCAATTGCTTCCAAGCCTGATCAGAATTCTGTGAAAATCACTGAACTTTGCAGAGGTGTCTCAGATAGGCACCTTGTAAACTTCAAGACCAGGCCTAAAAGAAATCAGGTCAGTGCTGCAAGTAAACCAGTCTGTGACACCCCTAGTGGTCACTCTAAAGGTGTTGTTTGGTCTTCCAGAGGACAGCTTGACAAATATTTGTATTCTCTGTTTCTCATAAGCACGCATTTTCTAAGACACACATTATTTCTAAATGTTTGTGTTGACACATTTTGTGAAAAAAAGTATATAAATAGGTTTTGAGCACGGATTTAAATAGTTAGCAGTATAAAATTATGTCAGTATTCACACTGGCAAACTTATTACTTCCGTACTTGACCCCAAGTCTCTAACTGTTCTATCTCCGATTTCATGGAAGACAGAAAAAATGTAATGAAACAAGAAGTCTGTCATTTACACATATGTAACTCATGCATTTTTGTCAATGCAGGTTTTTCAATATAGAGTTCACACTGGTTTCATATGTGATGAGGAGACAAGCAAACAGTGGAGAACAGCAGTAGATACGATGCAGATAAGCAAGAAAGAAAAATTAAGGACGAAAAGACGGAGCTGTTTCTAAAAAATCAGGTAAGCAATTCAGGTGATTCTCTATAAAGTGTAAAATGTACAAAGAATTGTGCCAAACAGTTTATCCTGCATTGCCTGGTATTTCTGAGAATTCCTTCTATGCGTGTCTAGGACATATGTACACACACAATACATACACCCTACTAACCCCCACTTAACACAATGAATTTACTTTTTGAGCAAAATTGCTGTTACTCTCAGTGCAAATATTTATTATACTGGTATCCTACAGTTCTTTCAATAAAATCCATTTCCTGTATTTCATTTTATTTCCTTTAAATAAACCATTTTACTGGTTGTTACAGGAAGCCAACTGCATAGTGGTTTGACAGAGGAGTAAAAGTGAGTTTTTGCTGTTCGTGCTCCTGTTCCTTCTCAACAGCCCCAAGTTCTCAAACCTTTCAATGTCCTGTCCTCAAACCCTTGGGGCATTACAAGCACACTGCAGAAAAGCACCATCTGTAATCACCCACCGCTCCCTTCCTACATGTGACAGGTGGAAAGTTTGTTTAGAGCACACTCACATTTCCTAAGCATTACCAGAGAGTAGAAATATATTTACCAAAGATAAAATCTGGATGAACAGGGAAGAACAATTCATCCTTTCCTCTTCTGCTCTCTTGCTTTGGAGAAAAGTTGCTGCACCACTTGTAGTGTAACAGTGGGAACAAAAATGTGGTGGAGACTGTATAACCTCTACTCCCTAAAACAAAGTGGACACTAGGCTAACTGCACGTTACCTGATGGGACTGTTCATGACAGAAACATCCTATAAACTTTTTAGCAATACTTACTTTTAGAATAGTCTGAAATTATACTTTTGCCACAAGCAGAAGATGGAAAGAAAACCACAGCTAAAGATTACAGATCTATCTACTTAATCAATACCTCTCCCTTCCACTCACAAAACTAAAGCTAACCTAAGATGCTGGTAAAGCAACACACATGAAGTATTAAGAAATGGTTACTTACAGGTTTTTTGCATTCCTAAGTAACACCATCAGCTTATCACATCCATTTAGTATATGCATAAAACATAAATTGGTTTAGAGTTTGGCCCTGTAGAAATACTTTAATTCATCTACAAAATATTTATTTATGCCAATATTTAGTTTTCATAGAACAGCATCTAATGCTTCCAGACAGCATGTTTCAGAAGACTGACTCCAAACCTATGGAAATTCATGACTGAAAAAACACATTCTATGAATTCCCAAGTGCTCTAAAGACATCAAAACATACAAAAATCCTTAGCCAAGACTCACAAACTATGCAAAACTCCTTATTACTGTTAACATATCAATTAGGTGTTGCACAATGCATGATAACACAATACTCTGCTCATGATAACTTTGTGCAGTTTGGTAGGACTGCCACACGTTGAGACATTCTGCCAGCTCCTGGTGCGTTGCTGATTGATGGCTGCTGCATGCTTGCAGAGTATCAGCAAGGATGCCTCCAATGGGAGAAGCAGCACCATACAACTAGAGTTTCTTTAAGACATGCAATATTCATCAGTTACAAACTTGGCAATGTCATACTGTAAAAGCTACATGATAAAAGACACTGCATGGTGTTACAGCTGATTCCATTTGCCATATGGTATGTTATTATTTTGCATTACCTTGGGGAGGGCACTAAAAGTGAAAGAACAGAACACACTCAAGGCATACAGAAAAATGAGGGCAAATTGCATAGTTCTTAATTATATCAATAAGGTCTGTAACTGCAATGGACATGAAACTAAATAACAAGTTGAAAGTGCAATACACTACTTTCCAGCTACTGAAAAGCAATAAACTCTGTCAGGAATATTTTAACAGGAAGAAACTGCCAGCCACGATATGTTGAGGCCCACAGACAACATTAAAGCAGATTTGACTTAAAAGTCAGCAAATGCTATGTGCAATGCTACACATATTCCCAAAATATGTTTTTACATCAAAGATAATTTTACACAGGGTAGGCTGGAGAAAACATTTAATCAGTAATCCCTAAATGAGATTCCATAGGCACAGCTATAATAAAACCAATACATGAATTATTAAAACAATAAAGTGGGAAGGTATTTGCTGAAAACAGTTGAAGTAAAACAATAATTAATTGTGTCCATTTGATATCAGGTAAGTCAGCTGTCCCTAGGACCTAAGAAATTTCCAAACAAACAACAACTCCAAATTTAAAAAGGCTTTCTCTTTACAATACATCAAAATTCACAAGCAGAATTTTCTGACTGAAACAAAATCCAGCCAAGGTTAGATCATTCTCTGGGACCTATTATTCAATCACCACTGAAATTTTAAATGAAAAATATTGTGAGACCAAATACCAGAAACATACAGGCCTGCTGGTTTTAGGAGTAGTGTGGCTCTAAATGCCATAGTCTATTGTATAAGACATTTTAAGATCTGTTAAAAGAACAGAATATTTTCAAATTATTCATGATAATTGTGCAGTATTTCAGATGACATCTTCCAATCTGTCATCTATTCAAGTGTTCCATTTGAGCAGCCAAAAAGTAGTTTGCTCCATTTAGCCAGACCTCTAGCAGGATTAAATCAGATAAATTCTATTAATTCCAAATATTTCCTATTATGGGTTATGCAGCATGCTTTCCTGTTAGTTTTTACCAGCTATTAGGAAGACTTTTTTTAATAAGTCATTTAAGTGTTTCAATGTCATTTGAAGGAAACAGAAGCTCACAGGTCAGTAAATAGAGGATCATGGCTGTATGGCCCTTACTAGCTTGTACTCACTACCAAAACCCACTGGGTGCAGTTCACCAGTCTCAAGGTTTGCCTCTGCACTGGCTAACATCTGTAAATACTTGCTGCCCAGTAATGGTAGGAGGGGCCAAGCTGTAATTGCTGTGCAAATTACTGCATCCATTTTCATTTCTCAGCTAATGATAACACCAACTCATGACACATTCTCCAGTGTCTTATCAAAATCTATGAAGTTTTTACACATTTCAGTGTGTGTGCCATTCAAGCTTCTGTTCCAGTCATAAAAAAGGCCGATGGCAGAAATGACTGATGCCACTAAATGAAGGTTATTATTCAGTGAGAGATAAAGAAAGAAAGGGAGGGACAAAGCCAGTTCTCACTACTATACTCAAGGGTGTTCTTCCTTTTTAAGTGAGCAGGAATCTTGAATATGAGTTAACTGACAACTCAAGTTTAAAGACACAGTGTTGTAAATAGACTTGCTAAATTACCAAACATTTGTCTATTATTATCTTCTTTAAAGAAAATCTGTTTATTATTACATGACGGAGCAATATTTGTATATTTTTTCTTTTTGAAAAAATATTCTTGAATGAATTCAATTCCATACTAATGAAAGATAACTAGTGTTTGACAGAATTAGTGTTTACCTTACCCTACTACATTGAGAATTTAAAACTACATTTTAAATACTTTGATTTCTGCTATTCTGATAAACTCTGTCACCCTGACAACAACCATAAATGAACGCATTAGTTATGATAAATTTTCAGTGCAGCAGTTCTAAATTGGGAATAGAAAATAACTTTTTAAATACTTAGTAATTTCTTCTGGAAAGATAGAAATGTTTAATTAAATATGGGAAATAGAATGTCAGTATGAATTCTTCAGACTAAAATTTTATCACAGCATGGTTATTATTTCTACCACTATTTTTTACTAAATTTACAAATTATTCAAGTTTCACATTGAACAACTCAGAAAAACATCAAGAAAATGATAAATTATAGAGTTTGGGAGTTGAAGTCAAGGAAAGAATCATGTTCCAAAGCTTTCTCATGATGAAGTTTTTTCTGCTAGTTCAATTCGTTTAGGCACTTAATTTTTTTGATTAATTGATCATGACAGTACTATAGTATAATATTGATTGTCTCAGATGTGTTCACTTTCAATGCATTCAGTTAGTTTAAGAAAATGCTGGTAGGCCAAGAATTTGCTGTGCTTAAGAGGAAGAACATACAATTACATTCAGCAAGAAAATCAGAAATAAGGTATTTTTATCCAGCCACAGTTTTTAAGTAAGCAAGGATGATGAGTGGCAGTATCTTAAGAGGATTTCAGAGACGACAGAATCTTAAAGATGTAACCTACTCAAGAGTACACTGACCACTATAAAACCATCCTGTCAATTACACACACACTGGTTTTAGTGAAAATGCAGTATTTGAAAATTTGGAAAACTGGTTATATAAATAATAAACTGTTTATATAAATAATAACTGGAATAATAAAATTTTTAGTATGGTCAGCCTCTGACTTTCACTTCCAGAGGCACTACTAAATCCAATTTTATAAATACACCTCTATTCAAAAACTTGAAAAATAAGCAACTGCTTTGTGCCTTAGAGGTGCCTCAGACCTAGCTAAATACAATTTGTGTATATTTTAGGCCTGCCTTCTTTTGACATATAGTTCAGTCGTCAACTCTATTCTAAAAAGATACTCTGCTGAGTATGTGCATTACATTATGAACAGATGTTATACCCACTCTGCTGATTTGTGTTAGAGCACTTGTATCTTCACTGGAATATTAAGTGTTGAAACCATGAGTGAACAATAGTATAGTAAAGAAAATATTTAGGATTTCAGGGCTTTTTCTAAATGAAGTTATTCACAGCTAGTGCTTGCAAATTCCTCCATAGTCTTCTCTCTTATTTTGCTTCCTTATTCTGCTTCCAAAATGCTTCCTCATTCTAAATCTAAGTCTTTTTATGGCAGCAAAAGCTGACAGACTCTCAAGGTAAACAATCGGCAAAGACTCAAACCCTCATCACTCAGAATGATTTTCTGTAGTTCAGAAGAAACCTCAATATCATTTGAGAGTAAGGGCCACAATATGCCCTTAACAGTCCAGCAATGTTATTTGTTATTTTTAGGGGAAATTTTCGGTAAGCAGATCCCATTTTGCAAGCGAGGCCTGCCATGTCTACACTGCACAAATGGCCAATCCACTCACGAGAACTGAACAGCTTCCTATGCCCTCATTCCCAGAGATGTACCTCTGTGCTTTTGATATACTGGGTAGGTTGAAAGGAAAACAATTATTTGAAGTAAACAAACAGAATCTGAAAAATGAACAAGATGAAAAGTATAGAACAGTGTTTTCTGAGCAAGACTCTGCCACCCTTCTTTACGCCCTCATCTCCAAGAACACTACACCTGACCAAGCTGCATCCTAAAAGCAACATTAATTGCTTTCCTGGAACAGACTAGTGAACTGCAAGCTCAGATGATCTCTATAATTTCTTATTTTTAAAGCCAGTGACTGCAATAACATCATGCTAGCAACAATTACAGTATAAATCATACATAACTGTAGAGAAATAAACCTGCACAGCACCTAAGCCTCCATCAAAATGCAATAAAGTGGGAAGTTTTTTTTTTAACTGGAAAATACGAGACTGAGCAGGACTGAAAATACCCTTTTGTAATTCCCTACTTATCCCAGCAAAAGACCATCTGATTTCTAAAAAGTGAGTTAAAATGTAAGAGATATAAATTCCTTTTAGCTGTTTAGAGTATTTTTTTTGACATTGCAAATGACAGTAAATGTGATTAATGGCTCCTGATAATTGGAGTTTCATTTGAATGGTTATTACTTGTCAGTGACAATTAATAGCTCCACAAACCCCCCATTCATTTCACAATATTAAAGAATGATGGCTTGTGGGAATTATGCTAAACTAGCACATTCAATTAGATTTTGAATTTTATAGTATATTGAATAACAGTTTATGGTTTTATAATAGCAGTGATGGTTTATTGTTGCACGGTAATCGCTCTCATTACATGTATGTATATCTGGAGAGTTACAATTTCTATACTCTTTAAAACTACTCAATTACATGTTAGCATTTCTTTAAAACTACAGAGTGCTTTGGTCTTTATCAGTAAAGATAGTTTTTAATGACAGTTACATTGGTTTTGTCCCAGTATTTGATGGGCAAGATGCAGTGTTTAAGGGATGCAAAAGCAGCTCATGCTCCCTGGTATCAAGCACCAGCTGGAATGACACCTGGGATGGCCACCCAGCTGCAAGCGTCCTGCTACAGCTGGCTGGGCTGTACATAGCAGGCAGTAATTGTCTCATCTAATCATTCCCCAGAATGCTAGGAAGAGAGGAGGGGAAATCTTCAGTAAAGATACAGGTTTTTGGAGAATCACCTCCAAACTTGAGAAGTATCCTCACTTTTGGCCTTTTCTCCAGTAAAAAAACCCCAAAACTTCCTGCAGTCTGAAGAGGGGAAAAAGCCAGAAAAAAAACAACCACAAAGCACCACAACAGGAAGGGAATCATGACTGGCAGAGAGAAGCCCATGACAGAGAAAGAGCTACGTAAAATAAAGTTGACTGAAAATGTTGCCTGCATCAGGACAAAATGGCGCATAGAGTTTAATGTGAGAGACTGGAAAGGGTATTTTTTTATGTGACAACATAAAACTTAATAGAACAACTTTTAAAGTTTCTTAACTGAGAAAGCAGCAAGCTCTGAGGTTTAACATGCTCAGAAGATAAATCTTGAAAATGTAAGTAGACTAATAAAAATTCTGCCACTCAGGAAGCCAGTGCGTTTCTAACACAGACATCTATATTGTCAGGGTCTAAGTCACAGATCATTCAATAAAGTTTAACAAAGTGGGAAAAGGAACAAAGTGGAGAAAGAGCTTTATAAAGTTAACTTTATTAGGAAGGCATCTACTGATTTCACTTGCAGAAGTGCTTTTGCCTAGGACTCTCCTTGACTTCAATTTTCTGATGCAGAGAATATCAATTTTAAAAGAATACTGTAAATAAATGTTTCTTCTGCTTTGTCTCTTATTTCAACATGCTCTTAAAATCTACTGATAGTTTTACTTTTCTACTTTACTCTTATTATCTAACATACCTCCCAAATTATCTAATATACTTCCCAAATAAAGAATATTGTAATTTTCTTCCAAACAAGGAAGTTATCCTAGTGTAATACAAGGTAAGATGAGAACCTATCTCACAAAGCACTGAATTATTTTAGCAAACTAACTTAAGGAAGGAGTCAACAGTAAAAATTACTTATGATAATTCTAGCAAAATTCCAAGTCAAAACTGCCACCCATTACACATTCTATTTTATGTAATAATTCTCCACCCAGCAGTAAACATTTTCAAGTCAATGCTAAACTCAGAATGAAGTCAGTGAGAACAGGATCAAGACCTTTCTTATTACTATTTGATTAGTTTGTGCAGGTTTGCAAAAGCAGAAAATTACTGTTGGTGATAGGGGAACCTCCAAATATGTACTTGTTTGTTTCACTGGAAAAAATATAATATTAAAGTTTGGTTGATTATAGAGATATATATAAAATCGCTCTGACTTACTTTACTTGTGGCCTTTGGACCATCTGTTCAGAAATATTTTTTTCTTATGTTTTCATGATACTACTATTAGTTATTTGTTGCATATTAGCACTTCACAGCTCTAATTAGCATGTGTTCTACTTTGGCAGAGACTGTATCGACCAGGTGAAACCAAGTGCAGAGTAAGTTGGGACTAAAATAAAAAACTAACCAGCTTTGCAATTCCCTAAGTAAATTTTTGCTAAGTGTAGATTAGGTGGCTTTTTAGACCAGTTGTTTTTTTATAATTTCTTTTCAATTCCCAATGTTATGTGGAAAATGAATTAAAAAAAAAAAAAAAGAAGCCATTCAATTCAATTATGACGTAAAACACCATGACTAAGAAGAATGAAGTACATGGCACATATATCAGTAATCCGATGGAAAAGGACAAGGGAGTTCAAGAAAGCAATTCAGTTCTATTCTTTGATCCAATTTAATGAAACTTTAATCTTTCTATTGTAAAACACAAATTCAGGCATTGCAATGCCTGTAGATACAATTCTAATGTCTTATTCAGACTAACCATTTCCACTGGTCAGTAACTCTCAGGTTTGGTAATATCAACAAAGAGAGTCCTATAAAATGTGTCCCATATCCAACACTGAATTTATTGGGTGGGCCTTCCTTATTTTATGACTTAAAAACCTCTGGTAACATTATATAATGCATATTGGTAATTCAATTACTATTTTCAATATATAGTACTTTATTTATTAACACATAAGGGAACTAGATATTTCCTTGAAGTAAACTCCAGGGTGTAGATTCCAGCTTCTGTGTGCCTTGCTCCTTCTCAAGTATCCAAAAGTTTTAGTATGCCTTGGGCCATAAGATTATTCAACAGCATAAAACTCATCAGAACATATATGCAAAAATTTAGAAGCTGAAACATACATTTTCTGCTTTGAAGAATTGTTTGTTGTTTTGTTTTTGTTTTTTACTATGAATAGCACCTGTAAGTATTGAGCACAGCAAAGCCAAGCAAGAACATAAGCTGGATGCAGAGAAGAGGAATAGGCCACACAAATACTCTTTTGTTCAAATGAAATTGAGGTTGTCTGAGTATGTATTGCAAACTCAGACAAAACATCTGCTAGAAAAGCTCTCACTAAACCATTAGCTGCTCCATCTTTTCAGAGGATGCTGTATATTCTAGCGGCTTTGTCCAGAAAACTAATTATATTACTATGAAGTGAACTGGGAATGAATTCCCCCACATGTACTGTGCTCTGGAAGACTATAACATCAGAGATAAAGATCATCTTTAACCCTTACTCTAAAACCTATGCAGTTTCTAGAATTTGTGGAGGTTTTGTTTCTTTACTAATTTAATAATAAGTATTGTAATGAATGTAGCGCTGGAGAATTTTATTTAATAGAAGAAATTAAAAACTTAACAATTTACTACTGCTGTGTTTATGCTTACAGTTTGTAGCTTCATTCCTGAACTTCAGAACAAGGAAGAGTCTTTTAGCCTACACTGTTGGTGTAAAAATTCTCTCTCCCCTACTTCTGCCTTACAAGTGAAAAAAACCCCAAAAACTTCAAAAAGAGTTTGGCTACAATTTTCAATAGAGGGCTCATCAGTATTTGCTACAATTCCACTGCAGGAAAGGCCACACAATTATACTAAGTTTTCAACAGATGTTTGTATCACAGCTTCTATATTAACATCATTGCTATGCTTATCAGGTGCATGGGTTTCACACATATGCCTTCTCTGATTCGTCCTTCTTACTTCCTATAACTTATGTTTAATAAGCAGACAAAAGCTTCTCTGAGCTATCCTAGCAGGAGGTAATTGTTCTACACTCTCTGCAGTTTCCTCACCAGCACTACAACATATATCAGTTGCTAATAGTTAATTAATTAGTGCACTTGGAGTTCAGTCTCTTTAAGAGCGAAATTAAATTTTGTGGCTTATATCTAGAAGAACATGGACTGAAAACACACATTTATTTAAACAGGTCAAATTACTTCCTTGGCACGTGGAAGAGGGAGTTGTAGACTTGATATTTATTGCAGGTGGCACTTGACTTGATGTTCACTGACTGTATCAATGACCAGAATGATTGCACCAAACACTGGCAAGTATGCCCTCTCCTCTCAAGGAAAAACTATTTATCCACTTCTACAAGGGGCTGTACCTACGCCTATAACTCAGTCAATAATTAATCAATCACTCATCTGAATTCTGCTTACATTTGCCTGAAACTGACAGTCTTGGTGAGAGACAACTAACCAGTCTTGGAACACTGTCAGTGCTAGGAATGTAACACTTGATTTCATTCATCCTGGAAAGTTGAAGACTACATTGTCATCATTGCCCAGACTTGGTTCAATAGCTCCTGTTTACATGCACACACTGAAGAGAACAATTGCAGTTTCACCATTTTTACTAGAAATATTGCTGGCACCTATGTGCATTAAGCAAATTATGCCCAGATATCTTGGAAACCACAGTAAACAGAACTGTTTGGAAATATTCCAGCAAACAGATTTTTTCAAGATCTGTTTTCATAAACTAGAAGTATTTTCCTGAAGTGTTTTGGATTTTATGAATTTTCACTGAATGGAAGTCACATTGACAGGATTACTGTCTGAACTCCTGACAGGTTGCCCCAGGAGATAAAGAAATGTTTCAGATTTTTTTAGTTCTGAGCAAATATGATGTTTTGAGAAAAACTGGGATTAATTCATGCAAAATGGAAATCTTCTTTTAATAAGCTTTTTAAGGCATATTATTCCCACTTTTCATATCCAGTTCCCAAAGTAATATTGAGAATGACCTCTAAGAGGTACTTCAAATCTTGGACTCTGGTAATGGCTACCTAAAATCTTTATCATTCTGCAGGCAACTGCAGCTATGTTCAAATCATACAAACAAAAGGAAAAAACCCATCCCAAACAAAAGAAGTTACAGATGCTTTTTCAG
This sequence comes from Ploceus nigricollis, assembly GCA_013399945.1. Classification (NCBI taxonomy): domain Eukaryota; kingdom Metazoa; phylum Chordata; class Aves; order Passeriformes; family Ploceidae; genus Ploceus; species Ploceus nigricollis. The sequence goes on along the minus strand of VXBC01004838.1, from coordinate 1,055,042 downwards.
ATACAGAACTAGTGCAACTTTCAAGAAATAATTTTTGCCTGAATTTTTTGTCAGCTTTAAGTTTACCTGATATGCCTATGTCAGTTACAAATTGTTTCTACAAAGCAGATTTTATCTTATTATTTGTATGACTATCAGTAGAGATAAGAACCCAGGCGAATAAAAGGCTTTTTTTCTCATCCTAGATAGGGAGCTTAATTAGAAGTAATTTAATTCTGAGAGCAACTGTCACTTTGTCTCCCTTATTTCACAGAAGAGCTACTGCTAAGATGCTTTGCCATATTTTTCCTTCCTATAGGAAGAAATGCACCTTGCGTTCTTCCTCCTCTCTTTTTTAGTACAAAGAGTTTGTACTAAGTATTTATATTGTTCCAAGATTAAAACAAAATAAACAAACAAAAAAGAAAATTAAAAAAAAAAAAAAAAACACCAAAAAACCCACCAAAACACCACAAAAGCAAACAACCAAAACCACTAGAACCTTGTCTATAATTCATTGGCATTTGACTTTGATGAGGGTTCTTCTAGTTGAATTCACAAGGACACAAGCTGGCCCAAAATTTTCAAGGAATTTTTTAGCCAGCTGGAATAAAAGAGCTGATTTTTAATATTTTTCCTTTTTTTTGAAGCAAAGTTCTTCATCTTCTCTAATGCTAAGCTGCAAATACCAGGAGGAGAACTGCACAGTAATTTATGAGTACCTGGAAACAATGACTTTACTGTATGGTTCTTCTGTAGGGAGTTACACTTCTGAGCTTCAACTATGCAATATTTCAGAGTGAAGTGAACTACATCACTGGAAGATGTCTTACAGAGGAGATCTCCCCTCAGCCACTTTTTGCAGAAATAGGCATCCTAGGCAAAGTATGTGTAAACTTTGGCCTACTGTCTGGCAGTTCAACAAGAAAGACAGAATACCTGTTAAATGTGCATTACTCAGAATCACCACTTTGAAATTAGTCACTTAAGGCTGGCTGTATTCAGTTCTTTCAGCCTATAAAAAACTGACAGATGGGGAAGCTGCGCTACAGTTCAACAGAGTAACACATTAGCTTCTAGAATTCTTCTACCTACATGCTCTGCCTGGCATCCCACTTCCTTGGAGGCCTGAATAGATTTGAACTGCTACCATATTAAAAAGCATAGCATTAAGTTCTATCAAACTGGCTGCTGGTCTCTGATTATTTCCCCTTGCAAGCAAGATTTAGAAAAGTCCTTTAATACAAATATTTACTTTGTAAGAAAGATCTCCTCATGATAAACCTCTCCTGTAAATACTATCAGAGGGAACTATTTTTTTCATGTTTTTCTACTGCAGCTATTTTAGAAAAGGCAGTACTCTGACGTTCTCTGCAATTTATTTCAGCCATTCTGCATGACTAAGATATTTTGTAAACTCAGAGTGTGAATATAGATTAAGATAATGTGATAAATTATGCAGAACAAAATTGATGAGGAACTGGTTAAATGGGCAAAAAGAACTGGAAAGTGAGTGAATTTGCAACAAATTCTAAACATTTTTACTGTATATTATCATTTTGATTAATCAGTATAGGCACCCTTTGTTTCATTTCTTTGAAGGGAAGACAATATATGGCTTGGTTAACCTTCTTTTACTTTTCATTTAAAATTAGAGTCTCTACTCTTAAATTTTAGGACTTGCTTTTCTAGAACACTTATAAAGATTTAGCTTCCTAAGTACTTGAAGTTATTTGCTATAAAAAACTTCATATATTCTCACCAAAAAAGAAAATCCCAACACATGCAGACTTTGTATCCCTCTGAATTACAGCAAAGTGGCACTCAAATTTTCAGTAGAAGTAGTTGTTGTGTTTAGAGAGTAAAATTTCATCGCAAAATATTTCTGATTAGAAACATTTCTGACTTTTAGTGTAGAAATGTAGCATTTGTGTTGCAAAGTCATTCTTTGGTAAGAATGTTTTCTGACAGAAAATAAAATAAATGTACTTTAACTGCTTGTCAGTATTTTTTTCAAATGAGAAACAGTAAAAAAGGCATATGGGAATTTTGGGTTTTTTTCAACTTTCTTTCAAAATGATTCTTAGTGGCAAAAGCCGTATGATGAAAGACAGTGCTTCCTCAGAAGATGTCAAGGTATTTAAAAGACGTGTAGATGTTCTTTGGGACAGAGTTAATCGGTGGACTTGGCAGGGCTGGGTGGCTGGACTTGATCTTCTTAGAGGTCTTTTCCAACCTAAATCCAGGATTCTAAGATATAACCCTTGCCATAAAAAAAAATATGTATTTCAAAAAGTAAAAATCGGAAATAAATTATGTCTGCAAAAGGCTTTTCTATCGGTATTTTACTTGAAAAGCAATGAAAAATCTGAAATTTCAAGACGCAACAGTGTCTTTAATGTTCTACATTGCTTTTTTATTCAGACAGAAAAGTCTTCATCAGCAAATTGGTTAGTAATAACTCTAATAACTCTCCAGGAATTCATTATACCAATAAACTATTTGTTAAATTAAATCAAGTCAAATTACTGAAAGAAAATTCTCAAATGAGGGTTAAAGGCTGCGACTTCCAAAGGAAATCAGTTTTCAGTTATTACCTGTTTTATGGTGTTTGGGTGCTGTATGTGTAGGTTTTTGCTTCTTTAAAAAAATATTTAAGACTATGTGTTTCATAAATTCCTTATTGTGCCTCATTCTGCTGTACACTTGACCTGCAAACTAAGTTCTCTGTGAAAGAAGTTTATAATTATTGTTCATGAGCTCTGCAATAAAACAGCTTGGGGTTTTTTTCCTATGAGCCAACAATTTTCAATAGAATAGGTCCTTTATAAGACATATTTTAACACTCCTGTAGATTAATAATGTGTTAGCAGAAAAAGACAGGTTGAGCCTCGCTCAGTTATCCCTCCATTCTAATTATACTGTGACATTAAATCTTGTGACATTTAATAACAAAGGCCATTTCACCCACGGCTGCCTCAACTGCAGACAATTTATGAAACGGCATCCCCTCCGAAGAAACTGTTCTAAAAGGTGGCCTTCTCACATGCTGATATGTCTAACTGCCCATGTAAATTAAATAAGATGTAGCAAAGTATGTAAAATTGGTCATCTTACACTTACCTGATGCCTTTGACTACAGAAACAGGGGTTAAAGATCTGGCATAAATTTTTTTTTTTTTTGCAAGTGCAGTAGTGTTAATGGACCAAAATAAGAAAGAAACAGGGTATAAAACAAAGTATTTGCATGTATATGTCTTATTTCCTTATAGTCTTTCACATTTTTAATATGAATTTACAGGTTTAGAAATTTTCAACTTTTTTTCAAAAACCTGCCATTAAACAAAAATTTAGTGACACTACTAAATAAGCCTCTGAAGTAAACCTAGTGTTGTCTTCCTCAAGGCAGAACTGAGTGACAAGATTTAGGACCAGCTGAAGATGCTTTCCAGGACAACAACCATACACAGTCCTTATCACAGACTACAGGCAAAGCTAGCTGCTCATCTGGCTCCAAAAGTCAAAGATGCACAGCTTGGTCTGAAATAATTAGCCTTGCTAATTAAGAGCAGCTGGCTTCAGGATTTGGACTAGAACCTCCATGCAAGACCAAGCAAAAATATACTAATGCATCAGCGGACTTGAGGATTGTCTTGAGGATTTTTGCAGCAAGTTCCACTGCATGGTGGTGTAAAACAATACTTAAAACCATTTAAATTACCTTCTGCCTCTAAAATAAAGAGTATATTAAGTCAGGTGTATATAAGACTATCATTTTCATCTTTTCCTGTAACTATGGAGTTACGCGTTTCTTGAAACAGTTTGGCTTTCAAAAAAAATCTGAGTTCTTAGAGCAATTAATTTTCTCCATTATGAAACAGAATTTTATGGTAATATGGCATATCTGGTCTAGTGTTTAAGCAGGTTGGATGTTTGCTGCAGATAAAATCTCTGTGAAACTCATAGGAAGTAAAGGATCACATCCTATCTATTAAGACTGGGTAAACTAATTCAGTTTCATGCTCATGGTAGAAATGTTTAGGTTTATCCCTATGAGTCTATTCTACCCACCAACAGCTATTTTGCAGTGTTTCACTGATGTTACAAGACAAAGCACAGGAAAACAACCAGCAAAATTAAATGCTAAATCTTGTCAATCTTTTCAAAGGAAAAGGAAAAAAGGAGCTAAATTTTAAATACTGCATTCTATGAAAACCACATGCTTTTACAAATTTTTGGGTGGAGAGAACAGCATGTGCCTTTATGTATAATGGCAAAATTTAATCCAGCTGCTCCAGCTTCAGGGAATGTCACAAACTCCTGTGCAGGATGGATAAATGAACGAACCATTGAGCTATGGTCTTCACCCTTCTTTGAAAATCATAGTTATTTTTGGTACCAAGTTACAAATTATTGGTTTTCAGTAGAAAATGCCTGTGCAGAAATAAGGACTGTAAAAAATCATCTGAAAATGCATTACAGACAACAGTGCTTTCACTGGAGATGGCGATGCCAGTATTGGATTTCATGCACCTTTTTGTGCAATATCTCTATGAAGTGTCTGGGCCTAATACAGATGATGATACAGTGTTTACATCTGTGGCAGGAACAGATCAAACCATAACCAGGAAAACACACTAGTATAAATAATGAAAATTAAGGGGAAACACCAAAACATTTTAACTAAGATCTGCCTACAAATTGTGGTACCTCTAGGGACAGGAGAGAAGGAAGAGAAATATTCCAAGGCCTATTTTGGCATTGTGTATTTGAATCTCTACCAGATAACAGCAACTATTTCTGAGAAATATAAATGCTCACATCAAGGGGCTTCAGTTGGTGGGCTGTTGCTAGTATGGCTTTAGAACAAGGGCCAGAAAAATATTTTGATTTTTGAATGCACATTGAGCAAGTATTGAATTACAACAAGAATTCAAGATTTAATTCTACCTCTCTATAAGGCTCTGGGTAATTTCCCTACAATATTTTATGCTTTGCAATTATAACTCTGATTTCTATTATGGCTCCTACATGTCCAAAAACAGTTCATTAATTATATTCCAGAACTATAACAGAACTCTCCAGCTGCAACGTTTTTTTAAGTTCTGCTTTCTTGCAAAAACTAAGTCTTCCACTGTGATCATAAATGCCTTCTACACCAGGATCCTAGAATAATTTGCAAAGTTCGAAAATACAATCTGTCATTTTTCCTGTTCTGCAAGAAAATTGATGTAACAGATTGTTTAATTTGAAAGAGTGCATAAACATGGTGTTGATGAATTGCCTTAACTATCCACATGACTGGGAGATAACAATAAAACGTCCTTGGTGTATACAAATCAAAAATGCAATTTTTAAAGAGATAATAATTACCTGTGGATAGAAAAGAAATTCCATCTCTATCTTGCACTGACCTGCAAATGTAAAATTTACTGTAATTAGTGCTGTAGCAAAAGAATGGTACCTTTGAGGTAGGTGCCATAAAACCTAAAGAAATCCCTATGGCATGCACAGTGTCAAACAAAACTACAGGTCTGGGTAAGAAAATAATTGTAATTACTTGGAGTAGTCTCATAATATTCTTCACTGAAACCTAATTACTGATAAAAACCTTGAAGTTAAGTCCATTTTCTCATCACTGTAGTTGAATTACATTAACAGTCATTATGGGTCTGGCTTTGCTTCATACAAAGGCTATGGCAGCCTGTCAGCTTTCACTTACATTCTGATCTCTAGGAAACTTCTCTCTTGATACCTAGCACAGCACCTTCTAATATATCCCTAATATTATCAATCTAATAACATGACACAGGGCAAGCTCAGAGAGTCAAAACACTACCCTAAGCCAGAAATTAACATACAGCACTGGGACTTCTCTTACCAAACACTGAGTTGTGAATGATGTAGCTGTTACATGTGAGGCAAAGTTTTAAGGCAGAGAGAATAGATTTATTGGACCAACTGACGTAGCTGGCGGGGGGGAAATCAACAAACCTAGAAAATACTATGTTCCCAAAAGCACATCTATTTTACCCAGCCATATTCATTACTTTTAACAAAATATACCCTCTCTTCCTGAGATCTCACCTTCTGGATTGCCACAGATAAAACCAACCACTACGAACATTTTCAAGTAGTGATGATGCCATGGTAACACACATAAATATTGGTTTTTGCATGTATTGAGGTAACATACATTTATCAAGAGAATTCAGAGAGAATATTGTGCAAGAAAAGCATTTTTGGCAAATACTAGTCTCCCTGCAAAATTTTACAATTTTCTACCACCACACACCATAAAGAAAAACTGGACATAAGGTGCACTAACCGTTGTTGAGTGCTTGTAGAAAACAATCTCACTTTGACCCCATTCAACTATTCTGATTCTAGATGATGAACATAATATGAGAGAGATTTCCCTGTGTGAAGGTGGCATGAACAATACAAGGAAACAGACTGGAAAATATTAGACTTGTATACAGCAAGGGTACACATTTCAAGACTTAATTTAAATTTATATTTTTCTTGAATACCTAGATAATAAAACAGACTCTTGAAAGTATTGCAGTGCAAGTTTCTATAGTCCTTTCTCATAGGTTTACCGTTCCCCTTCATACAGCAGTAGGACTTGCCAAGGGCTTACTGTTTCCATAAACATTGATAAGTGTTTTTTCACCTACAGAGGAAGGTGTCATGGACTCCTTTCCAACAGCCTTCAGCTGTGCAAAACAGTTATTTAGCACATGCAGGAGGGCCTGCTTGTGTGGAACTGGCAGGCAGCTACAAGTGTTGAAGTCCCACTGACTTTTTCCTTTGAAAACATGTTCCTTAAAGCTTCAAATGAGGAAATAGTAATAATAATTATCAAATGTTTCAAAATAATGCTAAACTGAGTTCTGAGGCTATGATGATACAGAAATAATTCACTATAAACATACATCCCTGATCCTAATGCGGGAAGTTGGAAAATATTTATGATGAAGTACAATTAAGGTCTGAGTCACACTGCCATTAAAGCTGATGAGGGTTCTACCCCTAACTTCCATGGCAGCAGTTCATAAAAATGTATTTAGTGGGGAAGGCAAAAGTAATTCATATGTATGACTGCATGAATTCTTATACACACAGATATTATAGCTCAATACATTCCTTTTTTCCAAAATCAATGCATCTGAAAAAAAGGCAACAATTTTGTCCTGTGTGTAATTTCTTGTTCTTATCTTCTTATGATATATTTTAATATCATGTCTTCATGTTTCCCATAAGCTTTCTTTTATGTCTAAAAATGTCTTCAAGCTCTTCTATTTCTGCTATGAGTTAAATTTATATATACATTATGGCCAAGTTTCTGTTAAAAAAAACCAACAAAACTTATCTGTGAAACAGGAATTGAATTTCCTTACTCTTCTTAAATGCCAGCAGTAATTACAATGTAGGACTTTGTCTCATACAATTTCTTTGGCTTTTTAAACCAAGAATTAGAAGTCTGATACCAAATTCAAATCAACATATTATTTGACTTATCTGAAAATGCAGAGTCAGATCCAATTAAACACAATAAACCTCAAAAACTGCCACCACTTCTGAGGGTGAATCGTATCCCTGCCAGTAGCTGAACCTTCCTGCAATGGGAGAGTCTCTCCAGAGTCTCTCACCAGCCACAAACATCCTTCAGCCCAGATGGACCAACTCTGCTGAGCTCCTAAATGCTGACATTGTCCAGCTAGTGTGGCTGCAGGTAATCTGTGCAAATGAAGCACAAGGACTGTTCATCTTTATAAGAGTTTCTTGTGCTTAAATGGGCAGAGGAATTGAAGGACCAATGAACTGTAATTTGTATGGGACTGATTAACTCTGAGAAGAAGGGAGGCAAGAGATGCCAACTAACACCTTCAATACAAAAATGGTGACCATAAAGCAGTTCTGTACCTTCAAATAGCATTAATTTTTTGTCTGTACAAAGACAGAAGTAACAAATCCAACTCCTAAAAAACCAACAGCACAGTCAGCTGGAGGATCCTGATAGAATTTGCTGAGAACTAAATATGAATTTACATAAATGTAGCAATTAATGTATAAAAGCTACTTGTAGATCATAAATAAGTCAGTAATTAATGACATCTTGGACTCCTTAGAAGCTCCAGCAGTATAAGACAGAACTTGTACTGAAGGAAAGTAGCTATTTTAGAATTCCTTTGCATTCAGGGACCTCCAGAGAAAAGATTCAACGGGATAGCCCTGCAGAATATCTCATTAAGAAATCTTTTCTAGGATGCAACTGTAGTGCTATCTTGGCTTTTCTAACTGGACAGTTAGTACTTGAGAGCTGAAGAAATAATTTGTCTCTATAGATCATCTCCATGTACTCATTGCCTGGTATTCTGCATTAAGATGTACAAATTTTTATATGTCATTTTAAATCAGCCTGCAGCAGGTACACAATCATTTGAAGCCATAGTCCAAACATTCCATTTAACAGAACCACATGCTCAGAGAAAACCCATTCTGTCACTTAGACTGTCTATCCGTTGAATAATTGACCTAACCTACCTCTCTGAGTGCTATGCTGAATTTTCCAAGTGTTATAATAAAGTACATTTCTTCAGATGCATAGAAGAACCCCTTGTTCTTCTGTAAAATCTGTTTTCTTTCATCTGAGAACTAAATAAAATATCTGGAAGTATATGCAGGGAACAGAATGAGGAGAAGTGAATTTTGGCTATTTCTATGTTGAAGGAAGCATATATAGTAAAGAAGACTTCAAGGGCCCTAAAACCATAAAGAACATTGCTTTTGAGGTGAAAGGTGGAAAATTTAAAATTTCAGAGTAATATTTACGGACAGGAAGATCATAAGTGCCTGAAAGCTGATGATTCTTCAACACTAAATACTGTCTCCATGATAGCTGTAGTTCCATGACTAGCACAACATATGCTGTTAGGCCAACTATGATTTTTGCAAAAATGTAACACATTCAAAACACCATCTAATTTCAATAATCTCTATTTTTACAATATGCTCTAATAAGATTTAATGCTAGTAGTCTTTCAAGAAACAGATTTATCTAGGGAGTCAAAACTAAAATACATTATTAACATGGATAAAGAGTTTTACATTCAGAAAGAAAAAACATGGCATATATCTGATTATTTGATTAAAAATGTTAAAAAAAGCACATCAAGGTGAAGAGGAAAGGTGTGAAAGGATCTGTACTGACAAACTACAAAAAACACTGACGTGTTGCTCAGTGATCCTCAGTAAAGCTGAGCAAGAAGTTTCAGACAAATTAGAAACTTCATTCTAACTCTGTGTCCAGACCTGGATTGTAAGATAAAAATAATCTAATTGTTTTTGCACGTAAATCAGAACTACTGATATGTCAGCTCCATGACTGTCAACCTCCCTGCCCAACGCTCCCCCTGAACACACATCTATATATCATTGAACAGGGCAACTCACTAGCTGGGTGTCAGACAAACTGTTGGAACAAAATTTTCACTTCTCTCCACTACCTTTATTTGCTCTCATCTCCTTCCCTTCCAGACATCACTTTAGCCACCATGGTAATGGTTATTTTAATGCACTGTCTCTCCTTTTGTCTGTTAATACTCATTTCACTTGGAAGGGGTAACTTCATGACCATTCCTTATTCCAGTTCCCAGATCTGAGTCATCCTCCACCTTCTGCCCTCTGTGACTGTGCAATTATTTAAAAGTAAAATTCTAAAAGAGGGATGCAAATATTTTTAAAATCCAGTCTGCCATGCCTACATGCCTTCTCTAACAAGTACCAGTCCTATATCAAAAGTTAAAACTTTCTATTTTGTTGGGAATAAAAGCATTTAATCTAAACACATTCTCTCCTTCAAATTTCCACTTACAGCTGTGAAAAATTATTTTTTTATACAGCTTTAATTTTCAGCTATTTCACTGCTTTAGCTCACAGAAAAAAAAAAAAAGGTGTATTCATTTGTCATCTACATTTCAAATATTCTGCAGAAGTGTATTAGATAGAAAAACTGACCAAATCTATGGTTTATATAATTTCTTAAGAGCTGATTTTTCAATTAAGCAATTGCCAGAGCAAGCTATATCCAAGTATTCTACGACAAACACAAGAGACTTAGTCTTGCACCAAGAGACTTAGACACATTTCCACCTACAGTAAACATTAGCATTTCCATTCCTCCCTTCAAAGGGTGTCAAGAATGGCATTGTCACAGAACCATTTTTCCCATTATACCCTGGAAAAAAAATGAAAAATTATGAAATAGAAGAATGCTTCTGTGAGGTAGCTGAGATTGCTAATGTAAAAAAGTGACTTGTGCTACAATGACATAGAAAATGTTCATAACTGGCATTTGAGGAAGGGCAATGACACTGATTATTCTATCACAGACTAATCTGCACCGTGACATGAAATTATGTTCCAGTGTGATAATTTATGACCCCTAACAAGGATTAGACAGATGTGTCACAGCTGGTTACTACCTGAAGCCAGAAGGTACATAATGTACCAAGTGACTGCTGTGTGGGATGCAGGTGTGTTTGTAGAGCTGCACTGCTGCAAAAAGATGCAAAGCAATTGTAGCTGCCTGGCAGAACAGAAGCATTACAGACATATCAGTGCGCCCATGCTTCCAAAGCAGTGTTTAACAAACTTCTTTTTCCTTTTTCTCCTTCCTGCTTAGGCCCATCTGATGTGAGGTATAGTCATTGGTTGAGCATATTACTGAGTGTGGGTAACACACAAACAGAAGGCTGGGTCTCCCCCAGGCAGCCTGAGCTCATTCTGCCCATGCTCTTAGGGAGCTGGATGCAAAGTCTGTTCTGCTTACACAATGCTCTGCTCTGGCCGTGCTTTGCTGCATCAGCTTGAGCACAGGCCCTTCAGGTGAGCTGCCACTAGCTCCATTCCCTCCATGACCCAGGAATGTCTATTTTAAGAGACTAGAAGAAAATTAAAAAATCAAAGAAGAAGGAAGGAGAGAGGACTGACTAGCAGTGAATAAGGCAGGAGAGGAAAACTAAGGGAAATACAACTGTTGTAGACANGAACTAAAAAAGAACTTGGTCTTCAAGAAGTCAGCCAGGACACAAGTGAGAACAACAAGAAAAAAAAAAGCTTCAGTAATAGGGGAGGGAAGAAAATATTATGGAAAATGTCCCGTCATGACAGGTCAGAAAAAAAACCAGCCAGCAGCAGACCTGGAAATAAAAACTGATAGTGAAACATGAGGAAGGGCAAATGAACTTCGTTTTGCAATGTGCTGGGCTTGGGATGATGATAGGACATAGAGGAAGTGCAAGAAAAATAGCTGGATAATGAACCTGAGTAAGGGATGAATGATGAAGTGTTGGGAAGCTGGGTATCATTGCTCTTCATTACAATGTTGTAATTGATTAAGATGTCACTCTCATGTGAGTAAGGCAGTGCTTCCTAAAGCTGAGTTGGGCATGATACCCTGGCAGGGTTGTGTGGATGCTTTGTACTGCACACCCTAGATAGAATCTCCTGTGGCCCGTGCAATCAGGGCATTTAATTTATAGAAGCAACTCTTCTTTTAATCTGGGTCACCTTTAATAGCAACCCCTCTCAATTCTCATTTCTCACTCAGCCGGTGTCCTTCAATAAGTCTCTTGTTCTGCTGCCGTGACTACAATTCTCAGAACACTGGATTATGCTATAGTTACCCATGTCTATTTGGACATGCATTTTAATGGATAGTCTGCATATAACACCGGGTTAAATTCAGGGACACACTAACTGAATGCGAAGCACAACACAGAACAGGCAACATTCAAATGAAAGTTTGCTTGGTAACACTGCAAGCATATGAAATTCAAGAAACATATATCTACCTTACACTTTGTTACTGTCCAGGACAAACAGGTCTGACTCACTATTTGCTGATTGGACACCACCAGCACCATCTCAGAGGGATGAACTTGGTAAGCTACAGCTACTTAGATAAAAGAGACCTCACGCAGCTGTTGGAAGACCAACTTGTCCCAAGAGGCGCCCTGCACAATTTCCTGTTCCATGGTGCTTATACAAGGTTTTCACTTATTAATTGATTGAGCAGCACAGAATACTTTTGCTGTTTGCTGAGGCTTCTATGCCTCCATATGCTGCACTCAGGCTTACACCCCAGGCAAATTCAAATCCCAGAAATCCTAGCTAGATATGGGGGGAAGTCATCAGGCACAGAGAACAGCTCATCTCATTCTCCGCTTCCCAATGGTCTGTAACTTCATCCATTGTGAGGCCAGGGAGAGGGCCAAATAAGATCAGAAAGTGCCCAACAGCAGATTTGTACAGGCTGCACTCACTGCCTTTTGCTGCCATGCAGTGTAGAGAGAGCATTCATCCAAGGAATAAGAACCATCTTTCAATCACTGCCTTAAGAATATGTAAGTGTAAAAATTTTCCAGGCAAAGCTATTCCAGTTTTGGGTCTCTAGTGACACGTGAGGCAGAGATAATATCAGCTAGGAAAAACAGAAGCAAAAGCAAGTATGTTCTTAATGATACAAAAAATTCTAATTAAAATGTCTCAGCAAGCACTGAAATTTATTTGCCACTGATATTGTGACATGCATACTGAATTCACTGTGTAACCAGTGCTAATCGGTTCCAATGCTTGCAATATCAGCAACATCAATGCAGACCGCAAGTAGAATTACACAAATAATGAGGACAGCTCAGAAAGGCAATTTAAAAAGGTCCTTAAATATCATCCAAAACAACAGCAAGATTACAAGAAATTCTGTGACCTCAGAAAACTGTCTAGTTCTCCTTCAGGCCTAACTGAAATCTGCAGCTGGGGGCAGATCTTGTTCCTTTAAACAAGATATCCCTGGTAAGGAAAAGTGTCAACACAACTGCTACAATTATTTCTGTCTTAACAACAAAGATTCCTCCTGCCTGCCTACAGTCCAGACCAGGACTTACGTGTCTGTACAAGCCTAATTCATTTGTTCTACTGGAAAGGAGAACACATCTATTTTAAAGGGCTTACTCTTCTTGGTCCTGTTGCTTCATTTGTTCTTTATAAACAGATATATATACACACTTTTAAGATCTCTTGGAATGCATACATTGTTAAATAGAATAATTTGCTTATAATTTAATTGATGCCAAAACAGAAGCACCTACCAACATTTTTAATGAGCCAGCTTGAGATTACCTATTCATGTTGCTTTATTTTTAAAAATGTACCTCAATAGCTTCCTTAAGGATCGGGCGCACCAGCTGAGCAATCAGTTAATGATTTTTTATCATAATTACAAGATTTAGCATCTGCCAGACCAAAACCTGTTTCCTAAAGAACAGAAGGCCTGACCTTGAATGGAAAATAAATCTCAAGTCGCAATTATGAAAATTACAATTTTTCCCTTTTCCATGAAAAGCTTGCCAAGAAAGTTAAATTAATTTCAGAAATACATAGACACACTGCTGTTAAATTACATGGAAATCTGAATGTAAAAATTCCTTCATGATCTTCTTCCAAAGTATTCTAAAATCCAAGTCAAGCGTATTTTAATCTTGCACTGGTACAGACCTGCTTGCTTCCCTAAAAGGCCACCAAAATGCCACTGAAGTTAAAATGGATGAGTTAACCTTTTGAAAAGTACTTACAGCACCACAATTATTCTGACCTTTGACTGTACAATCTTTTAACTTTCCTAGCTATTCATTTAATGCCCATTTGTAATTTTTAAAATTATTACTACACGATTGAAAACATTTTTTTGGCAATCCATCACTTTGACACGTAGCAGTTTGCAACAATGAAGTATTTTGGTACAGGCAGTTTTAATTATTTAACCAATAATAAATAAGGCAAGGACCTATATGTAGGGGAGGCAAAAACCACAAGAGGGGCGGAAGCCCACAGAGAATTGCTCTGAAATGTTTTTACAACTATCTTAATGCATAAAGCTGCTTTAATGGATAGATAGGTGGTAAGATAGGTGCTGAGATTAAAAAAAAAAAAGTAAAAACACAAAACCAAACCCTTCTAGCCTTCCCCCCAAAAAAACTGACATGGTTATGGCTCATCCTTCAGGAAGCAGAGAAGAAAGACTCATCTTCACAGCCTTGGAGACTTCACTTCAGCTGTAAGAATAGGCAAGTGGCCTGGATTCCACTAAATCCTGTACAGCTAAGAACAGGACATCTTACCTTGATTCTGTTCTAAATGAAATGGAACTTGCACTGACTAGCACTAAAATGCTATCAACAGTCATGAAACAACAGTTTATCCTGCACTCCTTCCAAGTTTGGAGATTGATAAAGATTATCAGTAGCCTGTCTCCTCCACTGACAATTCTGTAGATCTTTATCCACACTCTACAAGCTGAAGCACTGGTGACAGTACGTTTTGGTCAGCAATGTGACTTCACAGCCCAAGTGATCTCTTGGGCACTTGTGCATCTCCAGAATACCTTTTCTACACAGCCTCCTCTCTTAAATATAGAGAATCTAAGTTTGCAGGGCCATTTCAGAGCGACAACGCCCAGTGCAGGAGGTTAACAAAGAACACACATATGCCCAAATCCCATGTTGAAATAAATTCGCAATGGGAGAGGAAACAGACTGTGATACCAAAAGGAAATATAAATCAGATGTGAAATTATCACATTGAGCCAACAGAAGAGCACAACAGCAGCACCAAAACAAAACTAGTATTCATTATGAAGTTCCAGTAGCTATGGCAGTATCTTTTAACCTACTTCTCAGTAAGAACCAGGGAGTAATCAACATTAAGTCTTAAAAGTCACTCATGCACTGATAAATATAAAGGCCAGAAGGCAAAAGCATCCATAACTCAGCAGTTTTGTCACTTACACTACTGCACTTCCTTATCACCTGGAATTTTTGAAACTGTAAAAGAGAAACATGTCAATTCAAAAAGAATGCAAATTAAACAACCTAAGCAAAGTAAGGCAAAAAAATGTATCATGAGCCAACTGCTAGTAACTCTCAGCAACTGCAATGCACAAATCCTGGAGGTAACAACAAAATCCCTTTTAAACCACCAGTGTATGTAGCTATGTTTAAGAAAGTAGAGTATTCAGACACGTTTTGGTTAACATTATTATTTTAACAGATAGGAATCTTAGAATATCTTATTTTCTCTTACAGCAAGCTGAATGGATAATACTGTAGCTTAACCTTCCTACACAAAGGCAGCCTATACTTCATTTTAAGTTATTTTACTGCTACCATATTATTTACTACAACTCTAATGTCTCTCCTTTATTTAACATTCTCTAGATATGCATTAAAAAGAAATCTGGGAGTTTACAGTGAATATCACTTCAGCATTGATAAACTCTTAGCACACAAGAATTGTAACAAGTCAGTCCTACATTCAAACTTTGAAGAGATTTTTAATGACTGAAGAAGCAATGAAACCTCCAAGAAGTTCACTAGAAACATGCCAACTTATACAAGAGAAAAAAAAATCCTAGAAACAAGACATTTTAGTGGAAGGGAAAAAGCAATCACTGAATTTTCTAAAGCAATAAGAAAATTGACATGTAGGCAGGTTTAAATCACAGCGGAAACAAAGTAAATATCAAATGAGAAAAGCTGACTGCTGCATCCCAATGGAAATGCCTTAAATTAAAGCAGAGAGATGCAAGAGTGAGAAACTTATAACAGTAACCTTTTGAGATCAGTCTGCATTACAAAACTATTTGCAAAAGGTAACTAAACCCTCATCCTGTGTACATGGTTCAGAATTAAAGGCTAATATCGAGACAATTCCTTCTCTGGCTGTTCTCATAGTCTGAATAGCAGGAATCTAATGCAGTCATGCATGAACATGAAGAGCTAGACTGAAAATTGATAATGTTAGGATGAAAAATGTTCCAAAGAACTTTCATTAGATATGTTATTAAATTATCAGATCAAATATATAAGGACATAGCCATAACATTAAATATAATATGCTATGAAGTCCAGCATTTCTCCTCTTAATGGAACCTTGAAAACATGTCAAATACATCCCATATATTATTCATCAAATTGACACCTTGTTGGCTGGCAATTTTTTACTTTTCAGTATATATTCAGAATATGTATTTCTGAAAATTGTTTAAAAGAAGAAGTCTTGTCAGGTGTGCACTGATGAAAACAACTACCACCTAAATATTTACTTCTGCTTACAGCAGAGGTAGTTGAAAGCAGCACTACCTCTAGACCATGCTGTCCTTTATAAGTGCACCAAGGTTAGAAAAGAGAAAGAGCACTAGAAGTTGGAGGTTTTTAACGAGAATTTGCCGATTTGTCAAAACTAAACCATTATATATACAACTGAATGATTTCAATAAAATTATAGCAGAATTCAAAAACAGATCTTCAGAGGAAGCTAAGAGAACCAGCTTCTCACAAGCAAGCTTCCCTGGTTTTCTGTCAGCACAGTTACCCACTTAGCCAGCAACTTGCTGAAGGCTAAAACATAGAAATTAGCCCAGTCTGAAACATGCAGGTGTTTAATTTACCATCTCTTCACACAATGTATCAAGCATAAGATTTAATAACTTAAATGTCACAACACTGAAATTAAAAATGCCCAATGTATAATATTTCCAAAATTAAAGAAGTTCTTCATTGACTTCTGACATTATACATCAAGCTATATTTAAGTTGAATTAGGCCTCTGGAAACCTTTTCCAAACTTAAAATCATCATACATCATTACAGTTTCATTGGCTAAAATGGCTAAATAACATTGGCAGCAGCATCACCATTTTCACCTGGCAAATAACTGTTATTAGGGCCTTTTGTACAGAGACATAATAACAGAAACATAGGTAATTACAGATATCTAAAATTAAGAGATAGTACAGTTTTTCTATAACTTTACAATTCAATATAACTTGGCATTTTGGTCTTCTGTATGGGAAACCGTGTTAATCCTGGTCTTACATAATGCTTAATATTGCCTGCAAAGGTGGGTAAACTGTTCCATTTATTCCAAAGCAAGGATGACCGTCTCAAAGCATAAACAGAAACGGTTCCCTAACTGCCAAAGATCAGTGCCGGAAATTTAAGATGTTATCTTAAGATTTTCTGAAAAAACACCAACCAATGTAGTTGGGGATTGAGGCAAAAATAGCTTTAAGTTCATCCACCTTCTTTCTGTTCTGTGTAAGAACGTTATCGTTCAACAGTGAAAAGATCAGCATTTGGGAATTAGCAGATAAGAAAACTTGCCAGGCACTCTAGACATCAGTTTCTGTTACGCAGAATTGGAAAGCTTTTATCTCATTCTTTGTTGCAGTTAAAAGAGACTGTTTCTCATGCTGCTAACAGTGGAGTGAGTCCAAGAATATATTAAATTGAAGCCTTTTTGGTTTTTTCTGGTCATACATGTTTAAAAGCAAAGTTTACAGTTGCCTATTCATGAATTCTATGTGTATTTCAGAAGCTGGTCTTGTAATGAACATTACCTGCACTAGGTTTTCATGTAAAAGATTTTCCACTAGAAGAAGAATTTTGATCACAGTCCATCGTGAGAGATGAAAAATAATGGAACAGTTTTTTCAGGGATAGAATTCTAGTTCACTCATACCAAAATGTATCCTTCCTATTAAATACCAAATTTATCCAGCCCTAACTAATATTCACAGACATAACAGCAGTAAGAATGCACAGTAAGATCTCAGATAATACTATTACTTCCTTCTTAAACACTGTAGAGACATGAAATCCAAAGCTTAGACGTGGAACACAATAATCTAGAAATCTAAACTATCTTAAATATAGGAAGATATAAAAAGCATAAGAAAGTAAACCTTTCAAAGAAGCTTTTCAGGAACTGGAATGAGATAAATGCTTCTGGAAGTTGAGGAAAAAGTAGTTTTCAAGGACATGTGGTAAGCCATCATTTATCATTCTCTATACATGTGTGATATAGATGTATGGTTAATAACACATTTTACTCTCAATGGTATACAAACTGGGATCTGAAAGTAATACAGTCAGTTATAAAACCAGCATATCTCCTTGTACCGTGTGGGAAGTATCGTCTCAAAACTGCATTTTGGTTTTATTGCAGATAAGAATGTGAGAAAAGCACAAAAATCTACCACCTATTAATAATCACAGATGAATTTATGGATTCACAAACTATAAATCCTGTGAATTTCCCAAGGAATGTTATTTTACTATTTATCCATTTATGCAGAGCTCCAATTCCTGAATAGTTTATTCCCGTAAGACATTTTAGAAATAATTTTTACTGATAAACTCTGCCATGGAAAAAAACCATCCTTTTTATTTATTTATGTGCAGTTTGTGACTCAAGTAAAGGAATTCTTCTACTGTTCTGCCCAAAAGTGTTTTCGTGCAATAAATATTTTTATGTATATATATATTTTCTTAATTTTCAGAATGATTTCTCACAAAAACTTTATAAATAGTGAGAAATCATTGCATCACAGATGTGTAATCATTCCACTTACAGGTAACTAAGTAAAAGCCAAGAAAGCCTAAAGAAACTTCCTATGATACTAAAGTTCCATTTTCCCTTGAATGATCTTCAAGCAATAAATATCTCCATATTCACTCTGTAGCATGTAAGTAGGATATAACCACCTATGATGGTTAGGACTCCACCAAGGATGGTAATCCAGCAGCAGCATTCACCCCTTTGGCATGAAAGCCCAACTGCACTGAAAGCAGACCTTTCACCCTTGGAAACAGCCAAAACCAGTCCGGATGTGGTCAGGGCAAACAGCTCTAGCTGGCCCTGAGGTTGGACCAGTTGACCTCTAGAGATCCCTTTCAACTTCAACTATTTTGAGATTCTGTGAAAATGGAGCTGTAAACCCCTCCTGTAAAGTACAGTGACACATGCACTGTTACTATCAGAAATTGGTACCTCACTTTATGTGGTACTTCAAAAACAAGAACTTGGGCCGTGCTCTTCTCATTCATTGGCTGTGACTACCCAGTCTGTCCCAGCTACCTGTGTGCAATCCAGCCCAGGACCCAGCGCACACTCGGGGATGTGCTTACCTTCAGATACATAAACAGCCCAGCACAGTCAACCAGCACTCTTGTATGCTTGAACGCAAATACATCCTTTCATTTATTTTAGATAAATGCCTTTAGAACAATATGGTGCTTAGGATTTAAGATTTACAAGAGTTTATTACTCTTGTGAACAGTATCTGCATTTTGAACTCAGAACCTATCATGTTAAAATAACACAAAACCAGTAAGAAGAAATCACATGCCTACGCTGATTCAAAGTCACCACATCATCTCAACAGTAAATTTGTGGAAATTATTAATAATTTACTTGCCATTGATAATATACTTCAGATTTTTTTGCCTTTTTTACTTACTAATGAAATGTCTATGAGTAGATCACAATTTTCTCATATTTATTATTCATTACAAATGTTTGCTGAATAATTTCTGCAAACAGTTCCTCTTTTGTAGCTCAATCCCATTGTGAATGTTTATCATTCAAAATTTAGTCTGTGAAACTAATTAAGCCATTTATTAGACTTTGTTCAGTTATTGCCTGAACATTATTTTTATAATCAGTATGAGTTCTCCAAATACCCTCCTCTCAAGTATGAACTTAAATTGTTTCTTTCATGAAAACTCCTGTAAAGTTCCTTTGGTAAAACATTCGTCACAAACAAATAGCATGAAACAACTGCATTTTAAAATCTGTATAAATATTGGGGGTTATTTTGTTTTCAGGACCAACTAAGCCTACCAATAAAAGACAGTACTCTCTCAATTACTGACCTGCTAAAATGACTGAACATGAAGATCCTATTCTTCTCCTCCTAGTCAAAATAAGGAACACCATAGTAGCAGAAGTAGATGCTTTTTTTTTTTTTGCATGTTTCTTGCACCCAGTTTTTCCAAGCATTCCAAGCATTGCTTGAAGCAATATGGCAATCATTTATTTAAATACTACATCATTGCAGGGTAACTCTAAAAATGCTAGGGTTTTAGTGGGAAGGAGAAGAGGAAAAGGGAAATACACAAAATGAAAGTGTATAGTTTATACATCCCACACGTCTTCCAGAGCCCCAGAATTTTCACATAACTGACCTCCAAGTATTTGTAGAGATTCTCATCACATGCCAAGAACTTAAAGCTTTTTCACTTTGTTTTTCTGGTTTTATTACATTTTGAGACCTGGCATACATTTGCTCATTTCTTCAGACTTCTTGCAGTCTGAAGGACCCAACAATTTTTTGAAACACTCATTTAGCTGCTGAGACTTAAAAATAAACACCAGGCATTGAGAGATATGCAATGAATACGAGAGACCTGCCACTGTTGAAAGGCAGCAGTGCTCCAGAGCTCCTTTACAAATTTGAGAGGTGAAATATCTGCCCGACTGCACAGTCACCCAACAACACACATCAAATTACTGCTCAGGACTGTAGCACTAAGAACTGAAATAATATCAAAACGGCACATGAACTCACAAAAACTTTTCTGCAGAGGGATGAATTTTACACTGATTCACCCCTTGATAGTTAATTTAATCTGAATTCAAAGGCAGTTAATACTAGCAACGAACTGATTCAAAATTCAATGATTGCCAGAATTAATAGTTCCACTGGATTTTAAAGAAACCATTCAGAATTTGTCTCTTTGGGAAACAACTTTTTAAAAATGTACAAAGGAAAAATCATTTTTTTAAAATTTTGCTCCATTTCCACTAGTGGATACTAAGACAACTTAGCCATATCTTCCTTTCCAGGAAAGATCTCACATTTTCTCATGGAATTGCTATCTACATTCTCTTACCAGTGTGCTCTGTTCTTTGTGTTAGTGCCAGCCCTATTTACAAAATAGGAATGGTGCAGTGGGAAAAGTGTTTTAGAATGAAAAAGCATTTGAAGCACAATACTTATTCAGAATAGTGGAAAAATACCATAATTAGACTACATTTAATGAAAAAAAAATCAAACCAGGAGGGAAAACTTGTGGGTTTTTTTGTCAAAAATATTTTGAGATATTTTAGTATTAATTTTGCACATTTTACATATTCTGTAGCCATTATCTCTCCCCCAATAATATGAATAATTAATCTAGTATCATCACTCCTCACATCTTATAACACTTAAGGCTTTTTTCCAGCAAGAAATCAATGCACTGGTTACGTTGTTTATTATCAATTCAGAGGTACATTGCATGTAGACAATTTCTGGATCTTTTTCCTTCCAGGTTAGGAGCTGAGATTTTTCCCTTTCTTATGTGTTATCTTGGTGTGGATGAAGCCACAGACAATAGCACACACAGCATCCCACAGGGAACTCTAATACATTTCATGTCATTGAGCTAGCCACAGTTAAGAAACTACATGCTGCTAGTGAAAGCTGCATTATAAACTACTCCATGCACTTTACTGCAATTTCTGAAAATTCAAAACTTTTACAGCCTCATCAAGGAAGCTTCTTGTCTAACAAAGGTATCTTTAACTCAATTTTGATGTCAGCTCCTGAGCAATAGCAAGGTACCACCACAGCAACTTCGCTTTAGATTGTGCTGTCATCGGATTTAATGTTCATACCACATTTTTTAAGACACTGTGAATGCCAGTGAATGTTGCAATGAATGTCAGGGATGCTATGAAGAGACACATCAATTTCACTATATAAGGAAAAAGAAAAGCTTTAGTGAGTGCCTCTATAAGATCAAGAAAAATGTTTAAAGTACTTTAATATGGTAGTTCTTTGAAAGAAAAATAACAACAATGATTTCTAGTACAAATACGGCTATTTGTTCACAAGATATCAGACCTTATATCTCCTTTCCAAATACTTTATACACGATGGTTACCTGATGGTCGATTAGCTTCGACTTCTTCAGGTGCATTTGCTGACCACTTTAGGTCATCAGGCAGTGGAGATAAAGTACTAAAAGCAAAATACATATCCTGGGATTTTTCCCTTTGTTCCTACTTATGGTTTCCCTTGGAAATATAGGAGTTATCAGGGAAAACTGCTACTCCTGAAATAAATTCTAGTGGTCCAGTGAATTGAACCTCCTTGAGGTGTGTTTTTCTCTGTGTTGCCAAGAGAGGCTCATCAGGACCATCTGTATCTGTCAGCAGTTCTTCAAAAACCTTTTAGCAAGCCTGCAATAGTATTGCCACAGAGATACAGATAAGTGACACTGATTATAGAAAGAAAATTCTACCAAGCTTACTTCCAATTGCTGGTGAAGAACACACAGAATTAATGTGCATACTTCATTGGAAAAAAGAGTTGTATTTTATTTATTACAAATCTCAGACATATGGGACTTTAATCTTCCAGGACAGAGTTATTTTTCCTTGGGTTATAGAAATGGTTTTGCAACCAGTTATATGTTTTCAATTTTGCAGTCTTCATTCCTGAGAAGCATTAAAGCATTTCCTGAGCATTAAAGCAAGCTCCATGAAGTTAACAAAAATTAATAATATCTAACTGGCTGACACTGCTGCAGGTCTATAAGTGTGTGTTACCTTGCAACTCTGTATTGTCTAAATGATCTCTTTTACCTTTTGGCACTCTACTGAATACTTCCAAACACTGCTGAAGGATTATTTCTGGAGAAATACTTCTTGTTACAATATTGTACAGAAAATTAAAATTCTTATTCAGATGTAGACAATATTTTGCTGAAAGACACTTAGTATTAGTTTAGAGCCTTCTTACTGACAGCTGCTCAGCAGGACAAAATCTCTTCATTTGATCAGTCTTCAGGCAGTCTCATGAAAGCTGTTACTGAGAAAGAGAAATTAGGGTTCTCCCTCTCACCTTCAGTAATGGGTTTATCTAAATGTGCAAGGAGGCTTATTTTAATGTTTTTAATCTACATATATATAGAGGGAGGTTAAAACTAGAGGTCCCTTTTAACCCGAACTATTCTATGATTTATGAAGGATATGGTTATATTAATACAAAAACTGACAAAGGATAAATACAGAATAAAACTGTGAAGATTTACAAAACTAAGTAGTTGCATAAAACTGAAAAATAGCAGAAATTCTGAATGATAGTTAAAAGACACTGTTAGCAAAACAGTTGCTTCAGGGTGCGGTTCAGTATGATTTGCTGACTTATTTTTTGGTACCACCATCTCTATTTAGCTGTAATAAACTTCAGATTACAGCACTATGTCAGGTGAAAAGGGGAGATTTCCTTTACCCTCTCCTTTACTCCACTCTTTGGATTTGTCTGTCTGCACGCCAGGGAAGCTGAGATCCTTGTGCCCAGCCAATCTGTCAATGTCCCGTCAGGCAGACCCTTCACTGAGCAGTCCTGTTGGATTGGAGGGGGGCTCAATTGACCTATTCAGGGACATGCCTACACCATAAGGGAAACCCTTGAGGACGTCTTTCCATTTTATGACCCTTTAGTGAGTGTTCCTCCTTATTTGAGCATGTTACCCCCTTGCCAATGACTGCCAGTGCCTGTGAAGGACTCACAGCAACAGTTGACAGAATAACACTCTTTATTAATAAAAATTGTGACAGGTTAATGTTCCAGTGATAATATCTGACCACAAAAACATACTCAAAGAAATATACAGACAAGCTGTAATCCCCAATAAAAGTATTTAGCACAGATAGAGCATGGTTCTTACCCAATAGGCATTCCTATTGGTAAGAAAACAGATTCAGCCTGTTGAACGATCCTAAGAGTTATGATGGAGTTTTCCCTAACTCTCCCCCCATTCTTGGCTTACTTTGATACAATTTTTTGGTGTTTAGGTGGTGTTTGAGTGACTTTAGCCATACACACCTTTTTTTACTGATTGGTGTAAAGTTCTTTCACTTCACTTTTAAAGATACAGTCAAAAAATATAGAACACATTCCCAGAGAGGCGTGGTTGTACCTTGAGAGCACTTTGGAATGGAGGTGGTGTGTTGATATTACAATTAGGCTGTAATGAACAAGTTCATCTAAGGAGAGGGATTTCACCACAGCTGTTGGCTCAGAAGCAGAACATCCCCCCCGCCCCCTGGCCCAGGCTGACAGTTCCTATGTGGCTTCTCAGATGCAAAGTACCATCAAGTTCCCCTCCCTGCAAAGACTTCAACAGAGCCTGACCACAGCGCCCCCCCTCTGCTCCACCCTCCATTCCATCCCCTTTAGCAGATGCAATGGTTGCACACTGTGGGTGTGGGGAATCATTGTGGAGTAGATCTCGAGCATGCCAACCACATTACATCCAGGGAGCAACAACTGTATTTTACTCTATAATTTCCATACTGTTAAAACTTCTGTTAGGATCTGAATGTAATTTCTCAGTTTCCTGTAATTTTACAACCAGCCATCTTTCCACACTGCCATTTAAAGAAAAAAAGAAAACTCTTAATTCTGCCTAACACATGTAGGTTCTCCAATCTCTGCTTCCTACTGATACTTAATGTTTAGAACAACCTTCGTACTTATTTACTGCAGTCCCTTTCCCTGGTGACCTAGAGATGCATTAATCAGGCATAGAAGATGGCAAAAGCCATATGAAATATTATTTCCTAAAAAAAAAGGTAACTTTGAAGTCTTTTCACCCATCCACTGTGCCCACCTATTAATATCAAAATACCAGGTTCTAAGGCCACAGGGCTCAGTTTACTCACAGAGTACCAAATACTCTGTTCATGACCATGGTCTTGCCTCCCTGAACTGTGGTTAATAATGAAGTGGAGGGTGCAGCCTTATTCCCAAGTCTTGTAGGACAACTTAGAAAATGAATTAGATGTATATTATGAAGATTTCCAAATACCAAAACACACACAAAACTGATTTTCTCATTTTTATCTCATGGACCAGATTTCTTTTCAGTTGGATCACAGCTGACCATATACTCATATTCTTCCAATGACAAGGCATAAAAACTCTTCATTTTGTTCTTGATACTCATTTCCCTGAAGTTTAATTTAGGTTACTATACTATCTTGTGTAACTGGTTTTATGTCCCTTCATGTACTGTTCTGTTTGGAAAAACAAACCAAGCAACAGCAGCGGCAGCATTCTGCCTGTAGATTTATCCAATATCTGATCTCCATCCTTTTTTATTTTATACACAAAAGCTGAGCAAGATAGCTCAGTCTTGCTGCCATAAACACAGATTCCATCTAAGTGGGTTTGGAGAAGACAAAATGTTAATCCTGACCTGAACTGGCAGTATTTGTAACTAACCACACAAATAGACAGGATTTAGGATGTTAATTAGGTGTCATACTGCAATGCTTAACTCGTAATTCCACATTCAATGCACTTCTGAGAAAAGCTGGCTTAAAAAGTTCTCGCCTTTCCTTTGAAGCACTGTAAATGCTTGTGAAATTCTGCTATAAACTATGTCATGAACTGATCCAGGTTAAGAGTAACTCTCCAGAAAAAACTGTTTTCCCAAGTTAGTATGCCTACATTAGTAAAGTATACATTTCAACAATACAGTTGGGAGAGCTGTCCTTTGCCATATTAGGGCGGGACCATATGGTCATGGGTGGTCTCAGCAGCAAAGCCCTCCATATCCAGACTTTTAGCCCCAGAGCATGGGCTTGTCCATTTTTGCACCTTGTAGAAGTTGTTCTTGGCTCTGTATTTCAAAATTTTCAAAAGCTGGCTGTTTACATGAGAACAGGAAAAAAAAAGTCAATTTATTCAGAAATTTCCAGCTTTTATCCTCACTTTTTTAGTAAAGATGTGTTGAAGATACCACCAGATAAGAATTCTGGAATGTGTCATTAGGTCAATCCAGTGTATCTCAATGTGGACCTGAAATACTGATAAAACTTTAAAACAAAAATGGCATGGACTACTCTTCATGTAGATCCCAAGCATGAGCATTTTGCAAGTGACTGGAGCATGTCATATGGAGTAAAAATGCCAATGGGGGTTTTAAGCTAAACTCTAGAACAAAGATTATGAGAAAGATTTCCGTATTACTTAAATAAAAAAGCTTCTTCTATGGGCGTAAGACTGAAAATTAAACATGTCTTGCTGACTCCTACTCATCTGTGAAATATCAAGAGTCAGCATATTATAATTTAAAAAGAAAAATCTTGTCACTGCAGTGCACAGAAAAGATGAGATTCAGAGGATGAAAGCCAGCTGTGTAGAGAATGACCTTGACATTTGTAATCCCACTTTCCTTTGCTACAGAAATGAAAGAAGGTCTAGGTCTTATACTAAAAAAAGTAGAGCGGAGACCAGAATTCCTTTAAGTTTGCCACTGCTTCCTGCCACTGCAGTCAAAACTGTTGTGTATTCTGAGCACACAGTCTGGCACACAAAGGCTTAGGTTGGCAGAAATTTTAACAAATCACAGGTACAAGTTAAGTGAATTGATTTGCTCGTATTAAAAAATCCAGCTCTGGACAAATATTAAAAATATTAGAAAATGTTCTTTGAGAAATTAGGTAATGAGTATTTCACATTAGTCACTCAGACTGGTCTGTGCTTTAAGGATATATTATTGTGCCATAGTACCACGCTGTAAAACAGAAATAATGGTAAATACTAATTCCACAAGAATATTATAAAATGTAGACACTAACATTTGTAGTTTTGATGAAGCCCATCAGTCTTATGAGAAAATCAACAGTGCCATATTCAGAGAAGATTTGAATGCTGCAGTGAGTCAGAGGGCCACAAACCAAATGAAGCCCATTTTTAAATGACACATTTGCAAAATGTCTGTTAACTCAGTACTGTCCATCTTGTGACCTGAATGAGGCAGGCAGGGAAAGAGTTGGAGGATAATAGTGTGCTCTCACATAATTAAAGTCTGTATCATAATACAACACATTTCAGCCCAAATACTTTAAAAGTTTGGCTAAGCTCCTAGCAACTGAATGAAAACTGTCACAATGAGAAGTTCTGGGAACTGTAAATATGACCTTGTTCCCTGCCTTAGATCTAACATACATTTATTAAAAAATCCCCATAAAACTAATGAGATGCTTTGCAAACTAACACAAGAACAATTTCAAATAGCAGTCCAATGGTGGAAGATCAACTTTTTCAAAAGGCTTTATTTATGTTTTAAGAATTTTGAGAGAGAAATTCTCTTTTGAATAAGAGCTACTTAGTTATTTTCTATGCAAGACAAAAATTAGAAATGAAAAAAAATTTATATTGACAAGATCTGTTCATGATTTGAGTCTAGTATAATCACTCAGACTATGACCTCAGAGTCAGTGTGGTTTAATTAGTGTTAAAGTGCATGTACTATAGCTACATTTAGTTACAATCCCAGATTCCTATCTATTATGTGACAGATGATTGCTACTATTTGGCATTCAAACAGCTTCTGAAAAATAGGAAGCGAAAAACCCACTAAGAATAACAATTAGTGACACAGAACACTGTTACACAAAACAAGCCTACAGTAAATGCTAGATCTCATAAAGACACACACACACACACAAACTTAGTCATCAAAGTACTGAAGTATTAAAGAACAAGCAGGCCCTAAATTAAGGCGAGTTTGGTTTAGTGTTTTCTCTTTGTTTAGATTATGGTCTCACATTTCACTTCTGCAGATTAGAAGTTTGTGTGGTCGTGCCCATGAGACCCTAATATCACAGATAAATCTGAAGAATCAGAACCCTCAGATCCATGTTTCTGAGGGCAAACCCGAGCACTGCATCCATACCAATGCTATCCAATATACTGTACACTGCCAGGCTTTGCAATACTCTGTATTACTGCCCCCATTGGTAATACTGAAGAATGCCATGAATGCAATTGATATCAAAAGCAGCAACAGTGATGTCTGCAATTAGAAAGTGATTCTGCAGGTGAGCTATTCTAGCCTCCAACTTAACAGGATTTTTCCTAACATCTGAAAAAGGAAATAAAAAAAGGACAAATACACAAGAAGCTATCTCGTACCCCCAGATATCTGATTGTTACCCCTTGAGGGCATGTTGACTTAACCTCACCACTGAGAATTTGTTCATTGTCTTTTTCTACATCCTCTCATATGATGCAAACTGTTTTTAATATTGACACAATTACATTTAAAAACTAGCCAGAGACACATCTTTACTTATATATATTGCTAAATGAGAACAAAATTCAAACTGAAATGCATCAGCTATTTCTGCTGACACCCCAAGTATGTACTCCTTTACTTACTTCTCTGTAACTCTTTACTTGGATTTATAATCCTGTCACTTTTTTGGTACAACAGACCACATTGTCACCATAATTTGTTATTCTTAAAAGTCTCACACTACTTACAAGGTATTCGTCTTAGGTTTACAGATCCTTCAGTCAAATATGTTTACAAGCAAGTCAATCTCTTTTGGTTGTAAATTAAATGTGCACCTTTTAGGAGGTACAGGGTCTACAGATTATTTTTCTAAGGCTAAAATACCTAAAGTTATAAAAAACCTGAATGACTAAGCACCATTGACAGAACAGTTTACAACAATAACCTGAAGAAAGTGTTAAATTACTTATACAGAGATTTCATCCAAGCCTCTGCTCAACTTCCTGTTTTGTTTAATAGATGAGAGATCTAGTTAAGATGATCCTAAGTCAAGAATTGGACAAACGATGGAACGATGAGAGTATGAGAAATAGGTGTATTGCCAGTAAGGGAGATAAGCAAACAAAACCCAGAGCAAGACTGCATTGCAAGTGGGAGCTCAAGAGTAAGAGCAGGAATCAGGGCTAAAGATCAGGGATGATATCCAAGGCACAAGGATAAGGTACAGTAACGTGCAGTGTGACTAAAACAAAAGCAACCTGCTGAGTGTCCCAGAGCAATGAGTGCAATTTGCTCTGATGGGTAGGCAGCTATCAGTCAGTCTGACATCAGTCTTCAATCCTGGGAGACCAGTTCCATGCAGGTAACCTCTGTAGTTTAGTATTTTAAAAAGAATACATGCATGTCCATTTGAATTTTATAAACACAGGACAATTTCCATCTACAAGTACAACATGAACATATCTTAGATATTGCAATGTAGTAAGTGGCCTGATTAGGTTACTGAGAGCTTTGAGTTTACAGTGATCTCAGCCCACCATTGCTTTCTGGGTTTTTAGCTTTGTCTTCATTTCAGAGATAGATTTTAGTCAGATCTAGAACCTTCTCCCTATATATAGACATACTGCTTGAAAGAAGCAGTACTGTGTATGTGTGAAAGCAAATAGGTGGCTGTTTATTTTATATACCATAGCAGAGAAATTGTCTGCAATGTTGTGTGAACCCATCAGCACAGAGGTAGAAGAGGTATTACATTTCATCTGCAGCTGAAAATTCTGTCAATTGACAGAAAAGGGGCAGAGTGACATGGGAAATGCAGACAGGCAATACATATAAAGAGACAGATAACAACTATACCAGAGAAAAAGGATATGAAATACATTTGATAAAGGTGAAAGATGTCAGCTTATTGCTTTTTATTTATAGACCTGCATAGAAGTGTACAGTGCTTTGTCATACAAAAATTAAATTGATGCAGATAGCTCAAGGAGTAGGCATGTGAAATCAGAATTGACATGAAGAGAGAAGTAGAATGAGTTAAATGATTGTGGAATAGAAACTGCTTTATCCTCTGGTCATCACAATAAAAAATGCAATGAATTATTCTGAAGAAATATCCAGTGTCCTGCTAATGAGACGTAAAGTGTCATTATACAATGTAAGGTGCTCAGACAGGAATTAGTGATAAGCAGATAAATCTTGGGGAAAAAAAAAGTGCAAGACTAGAAAATACATAATAGTAAAAGCCACACACGGACACATCCGAGAAAGACATCTTATACCCTAAGCAAAAACTATTTCCTGGAAGGATGTCATCTCAAAGGCCAACATTTTCTATAAACTACAGAAAAGATAAAAAGCAAACAGAACTTCTTGTGAAGAAACACCAGTTAATTTCTGCTCCCAAAATACACCCTAAAGATAGCAGAATCCAGAATACATCTTTCATCTTTGTACACACTTAATTGTTCTGTATGATGCAAAAATATTTTATTTACTTCATTAATACTTGAATTTTATGAAGGAATTGAATGTTGTAAGGATTCAAAGAGTCAAGAGCAGTTGAAGGGACTGATTGAGATCCAAATCTACAATAATGCTCAGCTAGCATAGTATCTCACATTCAGACCCCAAAATTAGGATTACCCAACATGCAAGTGCTCTTTGGGTTGCCACCACCTGTGATCTTTGTAGAAAGGAAGTAAGTTTTGTGAAGACTGAAGTAAGAGAATGAATATGGTAATTTTCTGTGAAGTTAATTATAGCAAAATTACTTGTTTATTTTGTTTTTTTTGTAAAATTATCACAAGGCTTGTATAAGCATAATGGATACATGTATTGTGCCTATAAATTCTCATTCATATGGGATAAACCACTGTAGCAATGCTTTGAAGTTAACGAGCCTTCCCAGTTCATTACAGATAAAAATACTGAGCTCCACCTTCAATTTGAAATTAATAACTGTTAGCAGTGTAAACAAGGTTTGAATTTAATTTCTGGTACCACAGAAGCAGCAACAGCAATTTCTTTTCATACATTTGAGATATATCAAGACAGGCAGTAAACACCAACTCTTCAAAACCTCCCCAGAATGTTTTTAATTACTTTTCTAAATTTTTTTAATGTAGACTTAAGACAGTAACACATAGCAATTCACTGCTTCCAGCACTGTGAAGCAGTAATGGTTTATTATTTTGCACTTGATAGGATGAGCATTATTTACAACTCTAAACAATTCTGAATTTTGAAAGTCTCTGACTCTATTTCACAAAGCAGCAAAATGATGTTTTAGATGGGATGCATAAAAGAATAAATACTTTCAGAAAACAGACAACTTGAGAATATTTCTAATGGGAACACTTTCGCCTGACAGAAATAATAAAATTTATTCTCTCAAAGGACAAGGACTTATTGTTAGCTGGTTTTCTTCTTATAGAATCACAAAAAACTCCAGAACGTTAAGACCATCAAGTCTGACCATCAACCTATCACTGCCAAGTCCACCACTAAACCTTGTCCTTATGTCCACATCTACGTATTTTACATATGTCCATGGATGGTGACTCAACCACTTAAGTGGACAGCCTATTCCAGTGCTTGATAATCTTTTCAGTGAAGAATTTTTTCCTCATATACAATCTAAACCTCCCCTGGCACAACTTGAGATCATTTCCTCTTTCAATCAGCACCAATTAAATACAAATGCTGATGTTCTGCATCCCACACTTTCCTCATAACTAAAAAAGTGTCAAACACTTCCCATTTGCTGCTGTCATTTAACATAAAAATTTATGAAGCATCTCTGAGAATAGCTCACTAGATCACATTTACATGGATAACTCAGTCTGCATGGGCTAAGTAGGACTGAATTAATGAATGTACTGTTGCTTCACATACCAAAAGCGTGGCTAAAGGGATAATCTGCAAATGCAGAAGCAAGGACTGGGAGACACACTGGCTGCAGTCATTGATGACTCCCTCCTCTGCAGTCTCAAGAACTAATCTTGCTCAGGTCAGGGTGCTTGATCCATGTTACTTTGAATGACTCAGGACACAAGCAATAAGATAGTCTGTGTCCACATTTCAAGTTTTCTTTCTCCTTTGTCCCAATTTCATTCCCAGAAGTGCTGTGATTGTGAAAGGCACAGTGGGACACCATAAGAGACTTACATCTTCTCTGCAGAAACACACACAGTCTGGGTGGCAGCAACAAAGCAAAGGCTTCCCCTAGGGCATACACTAGGATTATCAACAAGGGAGGACTACTCCTGGATTAAAGCTTTGGCCCACTGTCAGCTATGGCAAAACTCGCACTGAAGTCAGCAGAGCCAGGATTTCACGTCTGTTACAGCAATTTTGACACCCTGCCTGTTCTGCCTTGGGACTTCCAGCCAGCACAAAAAGGGTCGTAACAATGCCAGAAGCTTTTGCGTTATGAACTGCAGGCAGAAGCCCTGAAATCCTTCACATAAACAACCAAATACTCATCAGCCATTTAAGAAATTTAAGATACTGCCAAACTCCCGGGGATTCAAACCTGCATACATAAGTACGACGTTTCACATTGGCACACCATGCTGAAACACCCTTGTCCTGTTTAAGTGCTGCCTTTTTTTTTCTTTTTATGAAAGTGTTATGGCAGAAGATTCATGTTTTGATTGAACACAGCAAGAAGTAAGCTAAATTATATACTCAATACAAATCTCATGCAATAATGATGAAAGAACTGTAAAATGACTGCAACAAAAGCAGACACTTCATGAAGTAAAGTCGCCTCTAAATTCAGTATGTGTAGGCAATATAGGGGAAATGGAAATGCATTAAGAAAAGATGAAACTGTAGATCAGACTGGCCAAAAGTCTTAATGAGACTGTAAAATATTATGGTAAGTCTCTGTTTAAAATATACTCGGTCTTTGTCACTGCATATAAAACAGACAGAAACTTAGCAAGATGTCAGAAACATAACTGTAAGTCAAGCTGGCATGGAATTACAGTGCTCAACAAATACAAGGAACCAGTTTTAAGACCCTGACCTGTGATAAATTTTTGCTGACTTCAGCACAAAGCAAAAATAACTCAAATAATTGTAGGCTACAGGATGAGACCTTGGTCATTATTTCATCTAAACAGAGAAGAACTCCAGTTTAGTGAGGATGGCATGAACTTTGCAATGAGCAGCTATTGAAAAAGCAGTCAAATTCTGCTGCTGCTACTCAATGAAGAAGCAACCACTTCATCTCAGGCAGCATACAGATGCCCTACTTGCAATATGCAACAGTTATTACAAAAGAAATCAATATTTATCGTTGGATTTATTAGACTTACATTGTCATGTAAAGACAGACACACACACAATACTCTATTAGATTAGTTTAGATTAGTTTAAGATGTTGGGTTTTTTTCCTAACTCTAAGCTCTTATTTTAATAGACAATTTGTAAAAAAGGTTTAAAGCTTGGAATGGGATATATTTAGAATTCCATTCAGCTTTGCAAAAAAATATTTGCTTAAAAAGGCTGCAATTCAAGATCTTCTAGGAATAAAATTTCTCCTGAAATACTTGACATTTCCAAATGGAGATATCATTAGAACAAACCAGCACTTGAGATTCAATTCTAGGTTTACAGAAACAGCTACAGAAAGCAGGAACAATAAAACATTTCATTCTAAAAGCTTTAGCCACTGGTTTTTAGTTCTTCATCAACAGTTCATCAGTCCTTAGCTTTAAGAATAGCAGTTATGATAGTGGTCATAACTGGTTTATGCTTGCTTAAAAATATTACTGCTGAAGTTCACTGAACTACTCTGGCTTGAGTAAATGCATAGCAGAAACCAAGCATTGGAACATCTATTTTCCAATGCAAGGGCGCCTAAGATCTTCCACTTTTCCTTTTGGATGGAGGCAAGGGAATAAGGTCACACTAATATCAGTGAAAGATAACTCGCACAAAATAAGTCATACACTAGGCACTGTCCTTTGTAGTGAGAAATTCTTTAGCATGCTGAATGTTTGGAAGAAAATAAAAAGGGCTGGGGAAAAGGAATGTGCATTAAACATGATCTTCATCGTTCTGATGAGATATTTAGCTATACATCCCTCTCCTATTGCTAAGTAGGAGGACATCTCATGATAGCCAATCTGCAGAACATTCATCATCAGAAAATTAGGTTCCTTACAAAGCTTTTTATTAACACTTTCTTATTTGTGTCTGTAGCCAGTATTTTCTATTTGTAGGAAATTTTATATATATAATTTTTTAAGCATCCAAGGAAAGACGAATTATTCTGCTAGTATCGTTGTCTAAAAGCAGAAAAAAGTATTGTCAGATATTCAGAACTGGATATTTTAAAAATTATCGCATTCACAGATGGTCCTTTACTAACCATCTACAGACAACAACGTGCTTTGATTCCTGTTTCTATCATTCTAAATTATTAGCACTTTACTATCAGAGCTAAATATTCAAAAAATATCTTCCGACTCTCCATCCTATTTCTTCTTCAGTGTTCTAGAAATCTTTCTGGATACTGCCTCTACCTTCCCTCTCTTCACACAAAAAGCTTGACATTCCATGCTTTCTAATTAGTTGCTGCAATTTTTTCATGTGACCATTTAGTAAGAAACTAAAAAAAAATAGTGAAGGATCATGGAATCAGAGCTTGGAAAAAAAGAAGTCAGGTGTTACCTTCAGAAAACCTCTCAACACTTTTCCACTTGACTTTTTTTTCCTATGCGTTCCTTTGGTTTTTTGCTATGCTATATATAATAATCACTGTTCTGTCTTCAGTCTAAGTTTCTTTATACCTTCACTTTTCTTTGTCTAAGTTTATTTTTCATTGTATGTACCTAACCACCTCCATTCTGCTTGTCCCTACATTCACTCAAGCCCACACCAAGTAATCTAAACTAGCTTTAGACATAGCTTAAAAATTTTAAAACTTGCCTCAAGCCTTTACACCATCTTTCCCCTCATAAAGAAGTTGGAATCTCAATAATCTCAACATGAACAATCAGTGTCAGAAGAAAAAGTGCTTGCCTGGGGCTTTTTTTTTCAAGTATTTTAGAATAAGTAACTAAGAATAGTAAGTGAGAATCCAAAAGTTACAACAGAAATGGTGTTAACACCAACAAATACATTGAACTTTAAGTTTAATTTTTACTTAACAGTGAAATAACAAAGCAGAACCAGACTAAAGTATTTTATTTGAAAGTTTTTTCATTATCTCAAAGTAATACCTACAGCTTAAATATAAAATCCTAATTTCATATAGAGAATTGAATCTGCTGTTTGATTAACTTACTAACTAGTCCCTTAGACTAATTCACACATTGTATACACTTAATGTTGAGAATACATTTGTTCGAACTGTTGGATCACCTGATGAAGTTCAACTTAACCACAAATGATCGAATGCCTGACAAAAATATAGGAAGAAACAACTATTTGGGAAGAGTAATTCCCTATATGGGAATTGTGCTGGACACTGAACTCTTGACAGATGCTCCAAAACCAGTGAATACTGGGCATTTATTCCCATTTGTACTCTAAGAAGATTGTGACCTTTCTTTTGCCATGTGTGCCCCACAGCTGTTTCACAGCCCCTTATATTACCTTAACAAGCTAAAGTGTATGGACTCTCCCTGAGCAGAACTGTGTAACCAAACCTGCAGGGATGGGAGCTCCAAGAAACATTCAAACAAGCACACCATCTTTCATAGTGGGTAGAATTCTAACAAGACCAAGCACCTGAGTTTTGACCACTTAAGACAGTTTTCCTCTGCTGCAACTTAGATTAGTCTTAGTCCTTGGGTAATAGTCTTCAGCACATAATAGCTGGGGTCTGCCAGGAGGTCTTTGAAAGAGCCCTCTTCTCTGCAGTATATACACATTCTTATGTGTATGTGTCAGGGCAAGAAGCCCCAGATTTTGTCATCAGCAAGAGCAGTGTGCAAGATTGCTGCCTTTTCTAAAAGCATTCCCTCCAGGGAATTCAAAATAATCAGGCAGTTTCAGAAATGGCAATCTCAGCCTGGGCTGAATACAAATCAAATACATAAATGAAATTGCACGTCACTTACACTTACTGATGGAAGTATTGACAGCAGCATAGACTTTTCCCTTTCCCAGGATTATTTGAGTCTAACTTTATACACAATTATTTATATACTATAATTACACCGCTCTTCCATACTGGCATCAAGATGCTCCTGACACTACATACTGCCAGATTTCAATGGGCTGAAGGGTTATCTATTAGGGCAGACTCATTAGCGGCCATTACGTTTAATAGGAATTTAACAGTCACTACTTTGTGTGTTGTGAGGATGTTTGTTTTCAAAAGAATCACAGCAGTAAATTGTAAATACAAGTCTGAGTTTAAGTCATAAAGCAATTCTATGTTTTTAGAATGAATAAGTTGTAATTCCTTTCCATCTTTAAACCACAAAAATCAGAAATAATTTCTCACTCTTTTGACCCTGGTCAAGATTTTAAACTGTCTCTTTTGGATGCATAGCTTAAAAATGCTGTCTAGTTTACAGTTTACCTGCTTAAAGGAAGTATTTCACACTTATTTGAAATTCAGACTGCAAAGTGAGTGATTGGTGGGGAAGAAGAAGCAGCTCGATTACCATGGAGAGGCAGAATTTTGTAAGAAGCCTCATAGAAAAAAAATAACGACAACTGTGTTTATGATTCTCAACTCAAAAAAAATTTAATAAAATCTAGTATATTTGAATCTGCATAAATAGAGCCATTCTGAAAAGGGATTGAAATTGCTAATATTTCTTAACTGAAGGAAACAAACCACTGATTTCTCTTCCACTTCAGTTATGAAATGAAGGCAGACCATCTTGCATCCTTTTCATCCCATCACACCCCTTCTGAACTTCTGCCCAATTCATAGGCTACATCCCAATCCAACACAAATTTGCTTAACAGTGTGAGAAGATGATGCATTTCAAACAGGGTTGTTGA
This sequence comes from Ploceus nigricollis, assembly GCA_013399945.1. NCBI lineage: Eukaryota > Metazoa > Chordata > Aves > Passeriformes > Ploceidae > Ploceus > Ploceus nigricollis. Next base: position 1,018,596 of record VXBC01004838.1, on the reverse strand, counting down.
TGGCTGAAGACTGTAGTTCAGCCTCAGCATGGGTAACTGCTGGCATTACAATGCTCACCTTGAATGAGACAATATTGGGAAGGTAATCTACAAACAGCTAACAAAGGTAAAAACTTCAGGGTTTACTACATTAGGCTCTAAATTGGATTAAATTGCAGATTGAGGGCCAGAGCCTAACCAATCTTTTTACATATGATCAGAAAATACCGTATTTCAGTTATGTTGTGTTACAAAAAGTAGTAATTCTAACCCCTAATATTTTTTCAATTAGAAAATTAAGCAGCAAAATTTTTTTCAAACATGAATTTTTAATTCAAACTATTCATAGGAAAATTTAAAAGGAACTGTGATAAAAATGTCACAGAAAACCAATTCCAAGATACTCAAGTTACAGACCTTTTCATACTTCTGCCTCTGTTGCACCAAAATACAGTGGCAACTTCATGCAGTGCCTCTAGGCATAAAACTCCCTCCTATAAATTCAACAAGATAGAAAGCAATTATACATTCTGACCTGAATTTCTTCATTTCTCACGTATTTCTAATAAAGGGTGATTTCTATTTGCATTTTACAATTTTCCGAGTCTGCTAATTTGCATTCTAAAATAAATGTAAATTGTCTCGACGGCCACCATCCAATTTCTAATGGACAGGTGCTCATATAAAAATTCAACAGGATCAGTGAAAAGCTAGCAGTAACTAGCGGGGTGAGGGTAGAGAGAAATGACTTGACTCTCAGCTGAACTTCCTGTTTAACCACAGGGAAAATCAAATTAGGTCAAGGTCAAGTATGTGACAGAGCAGCTGTGCCACGCAGCAAATAAGGGCAGCTGGTGTATCGATATATACAGTTAATAGTGTTTTGATTTTTTCAACCACCATTTTATGTCTTGCAATTCAAAGCTGCTGCAGGAGAGAGAAGGTGGCCTCCTGCACTTTTAGCCTTGCTTCTGGGCTCTGTAGATTCAGCTGCTTCACAGGCTGCTTGAAGCCTTGTGGGAGAGCAGTCCATTAGCACTCACTACAGCACTTCAGTAGCCCACCTCTTGTCCACAAGGAAAACATTAAAGCTGTCCAACACAGTAACTAATAACCACCTAATTCTCCCCCCATGGGATGAGAGATGTTTAAATATCCCTGGCAGAACGAAATACCTGGACTGGTGGAGACATTCTTATCCAAAGAAACTTATTCTCAGATGTAGCTCACTTAGGACCCAAATTAACTACTACAAATAGATGCTTTCAACATACAGTGATTCTGGGACCTGTAGTGCTTTGGCTTAATAATTTATGATTTTCCTGTTTCAGTAAATGAAAATAAATTGATTTATGGCAGTAAATGCACAGGTACTGAAAACGGCAGCTGTAGTTTTTTTGATATCCATCTGTCCTCCTCTTACTCCATCTGTTTCCTTCACTCATTGCACTGGAATTCAGCTTCACAAAATGCAGTCCAAACTCTTTCATGTAGCACAGTGTAAGTTACCTAGTTACCCAGCTAAAAGACATTTTCAAAATAAATCACTCTCCTTGTACTCTGTAGAAGGCAACAGACATGGATTTTGTGGTTAATATAAGTCTGAATGTTTTTTCCAACAAAATATATAACTGTCAGTAAATTTCCTCTGATTTCAGATGGTACTTGGAAATAATACCATAAAGGCTCATTATGGTATTAATAAACTATTGATTACACCCTGGGGATTTTCACCAATTCCACTTGATGCTGCTTTTAAAATGGTAAGTACCTACATAATTCTATGATTTATAGACTGCTTCAATTTTATAGATAATACAACAGTAAAAATGCACACTAATATATAATGTGATTTGATTATATAGCTTTTATTAAACTGTGTTGACTGACTTTTTTTATTCTTCAACAGTTCTTTGGCCTGTTAATGATTAAAGATTGGGATTTCACTCTTTACACTAAATGTAAGTGTTTAACAGGAAAAGAAAACCTAAGAAAGCACTCCCTCCTTACAATCCAAAATGGAAGATAAAATATAAAGGCTGAAATGAATTTACTGGAAATTTTGCATAGTACAAATACAAAAGCTACTACTAAAACCCATTTGTTCTACAGGAAACCATAAGCAAAGGCTATTTCCATTATTATCCCATCCTTAAGGCAGTGTGGTACACGAGGTCAGTTGAAGGTCGAGAAGGGAGGCTGTTGTTACTCTATAAAAGGGCTCACACTAACATAAGTATCTCAGTGCTCATGGTGTCTTTCATTTTATACACTAACGTGGTACCTTGAATACCTACATGCCTTAAATACTTTGGTTTATGCATTTACCACTTCGTTATTGACATCACATTAAAAGGGAATAGTTACATTTTATTTGCACTACAAAGGTCTTTTAACTGATACTGAATTTATACAGAATAGAACATTCAATACTAGCATACAGAATACAGTGCACAGGAAGAAGCACGTAAACACACAAATTTGTGATCTGGGTGATAGTAACTTTCTAATTTCTTTTTCTTTTAATTCCATACATTATTTTACGGAAAATTCAGTAGCACAACTGCCTGAAAGAATTTTTTTGAGTCAAAAATCAATAAACTACATAACCTCTTGAGATACAGAAGCGTTTATAATGTAAGGAAATTTGAAAACATGTGGTAAGAATTTAGGTTGGAAATAAAATGTTTTTCCAAGTTGAAAAATAGAAACAAATTATGGTAACAGCACTTTGTAAAATAAAACTTCCATATTACAGATCCATTATCATGATGTAGGTGACTGAAAAATGAGGATTACAATTCTTTTAATCTTTATGTGTATTTAAATATATAAAAGGCAATTCTTCCTTTCTATGGCAGAGTTTGAAACACTTACAAATGAAAGCAAAGAACTAAACTACTGGCATTAACCATACAGAAAAAAAAAGTCTGTATACCTCCCGTGGTCTTTAAAAAGCATTAATAATTAAGCATTTGCATAAAGATAAAGCAAGAAAACACATGCAAAAACATTTATCTTTTAGACATCTGCATGCTACTTATCTCGATCTGTTCCATAAATAGAAACTAATTATGGAAAGACTGAAACCAAGACAAGGCTCTAGAAAGAGGCAACCTTTTTTAAATATAATCAAAATGGTGTGAGTAAATCTGTATCATACAGATTCATATTTAACACATAGATCTTTTTTGGTCTAATCTTCCTCCTTTTACAAGCAATGGTTAAACTTCTACTAGTTCCATTAAAAGCAGAATGAGCCTTGATGTACTCTTTCTCTAGTAAAATTGCCTGCCCCACAGAGTAACAATATTAACTGTGAATGGTAGAATTGTAAAGGCTATAGTGTAAAAAAGCATTCAGCCCCCTAAATTAATGCCTGAGCTCTGACTTTTAAGTGAAGACAGAGATCAGCAAGTCAGCTGCTGCTCATATTACTTTCTTATTCATAATTGAAAAACCAGAGGCTTGGGGAGTACTTGGCAACCTAATCCATTCCTTCCCAGGAATTTTATATAAGTTTTCTTTTAATATTATTTTATTCTCCTGTTGTAAATATAATTTCAGAAACAATTCTGATCCAAGGCTAAATTTCAAACCCCAAAACTGACACGATATAGGGGTCAGCAGTGAGATTGAAATTTCAAATATGCTGAATCAATCCTGCCAAGGTGGGTGTTAAGACTCCTCAGTTTCAAAGTGTAGCTCAGCTGCTGTATTTGGACAGTAATGTTCCCCAGAGTCACTGCAGAAGTGCATATAAAGCTGTTTCTCAGAGCAAATAGCAACTCTTTATATATCAGCAAAAGGAGATTGGCAAAGGACAAAATAGAAGACCCTTCAGCCACTCAGAGCCTGGAAAGAGCCCTTAGAAGGACTGCAACAGACCTGAGTCAGGAAAAATATTTTCTTTGCAAGCTGGGAGGAAGAGGTGGTTGGATGGATCCAAGGAAGTCAGTCAAGTTAAAAGTTGCATGCTGGATTTCACAGAATTAAGTGCAACCACCTTTATTTTTAGACACCTGCGCTAAAGGAAGGGAGATTAAGATGCCTGAAATGATTATTCTTCACAGGCAGGGTCACTCAGAAATCTGATCTGTATGACTGCAGACACTTGTAAACACTGATTCACCAGGATACAGCACTGAGCTATAATTCACACTTTTAGTGCTGCACAGCAACCCAGCAGCCAAAAACCGTGTCCCATTAGAACAGTGTACAAAGTGACAATTTGCTGTGCTGCTTTACAAAAATCATAACGGGAAGAAATACCTTTAGGACCGCCCTAAAATGCCATCTGTCCACAGAAAAAGGCAAAATACATTAATTTACATATAACATTTTGCCAGCCAGTAGCAGCAGTAAGCATTATCCCTTTCCCCTACCCTTCACCTTAAAGGGACTATTCTAAATCACTTCAGTTTTGGCATATACATTTTCTGTGACAAAAATAAACTGAAGCAACTGAATATGTAACAATGTGCAAAAAAGCATAGCCTAGGGTGGAATACACAACCCAGTGCACATGTTCTGTTTGCCATATAGTGCTGCCCTGAAGTGTAGAATATTTGCACAAATATAGGGAACCCTGAATGGCAGCACGAGGCACTTGCAGCCGAGATCAGTCCTAGTGTGTGCCTTCAGAGACCGATTTCACACCAGCTGGACCTTAACCTAAATAGCATTTAGGTTAAATAAATCACTCAGTCCTAACTTCCTGATTCAGTACAACAGCACTATCACTTTGGTCTACCTTCAAGCAAGGGCAAAATGAATTATGTAACTAAGTGGATGCACTGGGCATGGAAAAGGAGGAATGCAGATGATCATTTAAAGCTAAAGTTTTAAAATTAGATCACAGAAAATGCATTTAAATAGTTACAGCAGCAATTATTCAATTTCCAATGACTCAACACTGAGACCACAACCTGAATATTTATTCTATGACTTTTGATTTGTAGACAGCTGCTAAACTACCAGATTTCAGCTTTCCTTGGTTAACTGATTAGAACGTGCTTTTCATTCATTCTTGGTTTTTAAACTTCATTGGTAATGCAGAAAATCTGCGTAATACCAAAAACTGAGACTCAAAGAGATGGAACTTGATCTCAAAATTGCAGTTTGTGATATTTTTCTAGTATTTAATTAACTAAAAACTTCACTTCAGAATTATAGTTCACTGACAAATAACTTCACTACACAGTGCTTGTCTGTGGTGTTTCATCTTCTTCCAGAAGGCTTATTTCAAAAACATACAAACCTTGGAGGGGGGGGAGTGGCAAGAAGGAAACAAACTCAAACAACCCTAGCTTACATAACCAAAAACAAAATTCCCTGTTCAAGTTCAAACTAAATGGCATCTTGGAGGTGAGAACAAAACAGTAATCACATAAAGCAAGTTGTGTGAATGATGACTTGGAGAGCCTGGCAAAGAAAAAGAGAAGAATGCTCAAGGCAGGAGATGCAACAAACCAGCTACTTGCATTAACTCAAAGAAAAAATGGGAAATGTTGACAATGTATTTACATAGTCTTTTGAAAGACAGGAAAATAAATTGGTAGAATTAAATAGGATTTATCAGTCATCAGAGGGATATGTCTTTTTCTTTTCTCCCTTTCCAACTTGTGCATCATCAAGTTCAACATTATCAGTAGGTAATTTTGCACCTTCTCGAAGTTATAAACAGCAGTCCAGATGCCACAAGCATGGCAAAAGTTACTCGGCTGTGGCTGGTCTCGCTGCTACTGAATAATCTATTGTAATCAAGGTATTAAAGAATAAACCCAACACAGTTTTCATGATGGCAACTTGAGGAGATACACTGAAATTGCAGTTATGTATGCATATGGTAGGGTTAGCCCTCTGCAGAGGACCACAGGTCTGCATGAAATTGCTCTTCAGCTTGCTAGGCAAACAACCTGCACTGATCTTCAGCTCAATATAATGGTGATGTCTCCACTGCAGAGCAAAGAGGTGACATGCCACTTTACTCAAGTGTCATATCTCCTAGAAAGAAACTACATTTCCTTGGTTTATTGATATAAGTTCAGAGGATACTGACATCCATACGAACAAAACAAGCACTGAATGCTGTTATATATTAAGGAGAACTGCAGAAATACGCTAGACAGAACCACAGATAGGCCCAGTTCTCAGTTAAGTCAAGGCTGAGTATTCATCAATGATAACCACTGGTAGTATACACCATGCTAAAGGCTAGTCTGGTCCTTTCCGTGCTGTGCCAAAGCACTTATTGGTAACTTACAACTGCTTGGTAGCTCACATGGGAACTTTTGATCTCTTCTGGTCAAGCTAGTACTGCAACTTATTCTGGATTAATTCTTTGTTGGCTTTGTCCCTTTCTTTCAGACACTGTTCAGGTTTTGGCTGGGACACAGCCAGTTTTCTTCATAGCAACCTGTGTTTTGAACCTGTGGCCAGAGCAGTGCTGACAGCATAAGGCCATCTCCATTCATATATTACAATTTCATTGCATATATGTGGATGACTTTAACAATCAATTTGCAAAAAAAAAAGGAGGCTTAGGATCTAGCGAATACATTTTCAAAGCTTAAAATAAGAGGTACACTCAATAATCCTTTTAAGCAATAATAGGATGAGTACATGCTGCGGTGCCAGACTGCTTCGGCCCGACTGGCGGCCGACACCATCGGCGAGAGTGGGCCGCCCCCAGAGAGCTGTCGAATCCTGGGTGCGGCCGTAGGGCACAGCTGCTCCACGGCACAGGTGGGCTGCACTGGGGATAGGACTGCACTGAGGGTAGGGACGAGGAACAGGGAGAGGGCTTCTGTATGTTTTCCAAAGGCGCTCACTCCTCAGAGCACCAGGGACAGAAACACCCTGAACACTGCCACACATCAGATTATACATGGGGGAGGTCCTAGGGGAANAATCAAAAACATGCACTGCAACAAGTATACACACCACTTACAAGTGGATTTCAAAAGATTCCACATTTAGAATAAGTTTAGGAAATAGATGAGATGAAATTAAAAAAAAAAACAACAAAACTTAAATTAAAAAAACAACTACAACACATCAACCAGTGACTACTCCTTTCTATTCATTTACATACAGCATTTTGCCAGCCAGTAGCAGTCATTAAGCATTATCCCTTTTCCCCCACCCTTCACCTTAAAAGGGACTATTCTATATCCCTATCTATTCATGTATAAGCTGATCAACAGCACTTTTATGTCTTTGTTAGAATTACTGCTGCTCAAAAGTGGCAATTCTAGAGCAGATTTTATTGTTTTGGCTACTAACATAAAAAAGTCCCTGTCCTGCTGAGTCTTTTATTTCTTCTTCCCACGTTGTAAAAAGCACCCTGATATCTCTGTAAAAGATACACCACAGTATAACTACATCCTCTGCATTAAAGACAGGATAGTGAAATGTAGGATCAGCATTTCTCTGACAGTGCCTGCACATCTTCTGGTTGCCAAGGTACAAAATACATTCAAATTTTTGGGGTTTTCATATATGAAAACATCTTTGGGGAAAATGTCCAAACAAACATTGTGGATGAGAGATTTTCTTTGTTTACAGAACAGACACTACATCATGAGGATCAAACTTACACACTTCATCTCTCACTGGTAATCTAAAAAACTCTGCATGTTTAGTAGTTCCCTGAGGATTTGCCTTTCTTATCTCTTTAATTTTGACAAAAGGACCGTAAAATGTGCCAGGTAAAGGCAGCTTTCACAGTTACTAATCTAGACCACCTTATTAGGAAACAAATCAAAAGCACAAGTTCATTCCACACAAGCTGTAAAACAGTTTCCATACAAAATTCATTTTGGCCCAGTAAAGTTTTAACATAATCTTTCTAAAGAAAGATTATATTAAAAAAAAGTCAACTACGCATCAGCTCAGACATAAACTAGCTGACATTCCTTCCAGGGGTATTGCTTATCCATCACACCTAGATGAATATCTTCAGGCTAAGATATGTTGAACTACTAACTGTTTTCACTTAGGAGAATATGCATTGGCAATACATGATAAAGCACTTGAAGCAAAGTAATGGGAGCAAAAATTGGACACGTGATTAATTCACTTTTTACTTCATCTTGAATCAAATACCATGGCGAAATTAATTGCACAGGACTACTGCTGCAATTAATTTTCAGCAAATAATGTGCATTTTTACCACCACCAGTAAATATTTCAAAATCCAAACACAAGGAAAATCAAATATTTCCTTACACACATAATAGGAATCCTATTTAAAGAAAAATTCCAGAAAAAAAACAAAAGAGAATTTGAAGCAATTCAACACTGACACTCAAAGACACATTTTAGATGTAGTAATAACTACATCCTTCAACCTTTTCAGTTTTATGGATAAAAGTGCAACTGAATGTTTTTAATTGTATGCAGATAGTGATTTTTATTCTGGTAAAGCTAGAACAAAAATGGTCTAACAGAACTTGGATCTTTAGTTCATTCCATAACTTCCTGTGCATTGCAAAGGCACAAGGCCATAACTTATGAATATTCATAACAGGTATGAAATGAACCTCAATCAATGCTCTTAATGTCTCCTACTATGTAAGCTCAAAGATGAAGTCCAAAGCCTAAGTATTTTGGACAGTGCAAGACAATGATCCTGAAACACAAGAATAAATTACATTTAGATTAATGCCTACCCGCTTACAGAACAATCTTGATGAAATACTATCAAAAGATATATCCTCCCTTAGAGTATCAACAAATGTTCCAGGAAATTGCGAAGTGTCTAATTTTAAAAAAATAAAAAGTTTGACAATTCCATTTTAATTCTTGGTGCATCTGGTGTCATTCTAAATGCACAGCATATCTACAGCATCTCTGGATGAAATAACCAAAGGGCAGAACAATGACAAACTCACAGAATTGCCCATGCAGAACCCTGCTTCAAGCTCCCACCCGGGCAGCAAACATTGTACAGTAGCCAAGCATGGGCATTACAATTCACCAATAAAACCCTCCGTTTCAAGCTCCCTTTAATTAATAATTAAGTAATATGCCATGCACAAGCATTGCTTATTCCCAGTTTGCTATGAGAGTTACGTTGTTTCAATCACTATTCCAAGCACTGAAGCGACCAAGTACTTCAGACCCCTTGAGCCCTGCTTGCCATCATATGGAAACGACTTAAGCACATATCCCAGGTCTAATATTTCTGAAGAAGAAAACCGAATCTGACATACGAGTTTTAAAGCAACTGACTATAACTATAGAATTAAAATTGCATCAGGATGTGATAGGCAATGAAGGAAAACATTTCCCACTACAGTGACTGAACATGCTGAAGATAGTGCTGAGACACTTTTGTGAGCAGTGAGATTAGGAATGGGGAGCATTTAACAGCTTTCATCTGTCTTGACTTGACGGATTACCTGGATATAAAAATTTTGGTTTGTCATTTTCTAATTTTAAACTTGCAATGCTACTTCATGTCTCCATAGAGCCAAAATTCCTAGTTTGCACAAATAGACTATTAATTGTTCAGAAAGGTGTTGAAACTTTAAGATCTGCACAGGCTCCTTGACCCAAAAAGTTGAGTTATTATCACACAAGTCACTAATGGAATACTGACTCAGAACAGAAGTATTGATTAAAAGCACTTGATAACGTTGTGGTTAACCATAATGTATGTATGTCCTACCTCAGGGTAGCTTCTGGCAGATGCGTGGTCATGTTTACTGGAAAGGTTTAATTTTTTCACATTTAGATATATTTCTGTTTTTGCAAACAGACTAGGAAAAGAGATGAATGGAATTTCTTTTTAAATCTAAAGGAACATAAACCAACTAGAATTGTTGTAGAATACATTCAGAGGAATGTAATCTGCAAGTCATTTAAATGCACACTAGTCAATACCTGCAATGATATAATCATCTTTTCATTTACTTCAGAGCTATATCAACACTAGGTTTCATTTTACTACACATGGATGCAGTTAAAAATATCAGGTTTTGTACACATTATTAGAGAAAAGGTCTTTCTTTTCATTTCATATGTAGTACCAAGGTATTAATTTGAAAGTTCTGTTTGTCTAAAGAGGGCACCTGGAGCCTTGTATTGTCATTATAATGTCATTCCATAGCACATCTATTGTAGCCCTAGCTACATGTTAGTGCATAAGTAGGTCATGCAAATCAGTGGTTCCAAGGATCAAACTTTGCCCACTGCCTGAGAGGATTATATCAGTCGAGGTGCTAAGAATCAGCCATTATACATCTATTCTATAAAAATGTAAACCACAGAAAACTTCACTTTCAGTGTGTATTTCAGGAGCAACATAGCATTTAGAATAATTAAACAATTAAGCAGAAGGCACCAACACAAGTGATTGGATGTTTAGGCTTCTCAGTGAGCTATAATTTTTGTGTATTTCCTACTTCTATCAGTCATCAGAAGTTTGTCTAACTGCACACAGATTAGAAATTTCATTATTCAAAAATCTGCACCACTGAACCACAAAGGCATTTGCTTCTCTGTCAAAGAAAGCAGAAGGTATTTGAAGAAGACTATTAGCTGACTTAGCAAACATGACAAAGGCATTGTAAGGTTACAGGGTAGCTGGTCAAGACTGTCTAACTCCATATTACAGGATGGACCATAATTCAAAGGTCTGGATAAAAGGATGGAAGAGGCACTATTGTCCGGTGTCTGGTTAATAGTATTATCTTTCTATATACCCGATCTGAATATATACCCATATATCTTTATTCTTAATGAGTACAAAATATTTGTAAACTTAGTTTGGCATTTTCCTAGTGCAAATATTTCAGCACTGATTCAGCATTCCCCAAATTTGTCACCTCTGATATTTTCTATAGAACAACTGATGGGTAGAACCCTCAGAATTTTAGTAATCCTAACACTAACAAAGCTGTAGCATTCATAGATTCTTAGTATTTTATAATCCCATTCAGGTATATAACTGCTGATTATTTTACTGTAATGAAGTAATGGAGTGACAGATACTTTTACAGATAATAAGATTGAATAATCTCTGAATAAGATTTGCAATATGTTCAGACTTTGTATTTAGTAATGCTTAGCCTAAAAATAATCAACAAAATATTAATCCACACCTAATGTCATTGGGAATTTCAGAGAAGCCTTTATAGACCAAAAGCACAATCTGCCTTTTGCACCTAATATTGCAGGCAGGGTTGGAAAAAAATAACACAAGAGTGTATTTTTCATCTTGCTGTGAAAGCACCAGCACATTTAAAACATCACTCATAACAGTAAATCAAAATCTCAGTAATGCTCGTTGAAACTGGCTTTTAAGATAGAGAGTGAACAAAAAGACCTTTTAAAATCAGTTTTAGGGAATATATAAATTGTCTGAACACTGCCATGGACAATCAGTTTTAATAGCATATGTCCAACAGCCTAGTTACTTGCTGTTCTGGGAGCCTGCCAAAGAAAGAGATCCATCCAGAAATTATGAGGGGAAAAAAAAAAATCAAGAGAAACTGTGTAACAGCAGATAACTTACATACATCTCTAGCTATTCTAAAGCTTTTCATCCAGCATACATCATCATAAAATCAGTGCTCCTGACCCATCTTCATTTTAATGGAGAAAAACTTTTTTTTAAAAGCCTGGAATTCCCTATTGACAAACAGTACAGCAACACATATAAGATTTATCCTACTGTGCAACTTTCCCAAGGAGCATCTGAGAATTATTAATGACATGAGCATCACTGAACCACTGAATTATGTAAGACCACCTAAATTTTGTAGATAGAGAAGAGCAGAGGCCATAAACCAAATCAGCAGGAAACCTTACAGCACAATTAATATCTCCTAAAATATATTCCTGTTCTAGCTTCTAGGAAATGTTTCACTGGAAGATAATATTTATTAAAGCAGCAGCTATGTCCATGTTTCAGATTATTATTTCTGACAGACACTGGTTACCAAGGGTTCACTTCACTGTTTTAATAAAGACCTCTGGTGACACCAGCTTGAGCAGCACCTATCGGGATTCTTTGTAAATAAAGCTGCGTCTGCCCCGAGAAAGCCTGGTCTGGGTGTGTGCTAACGAGCAGGGTTTTGGTTCAGCCACTAAGAGAAAATCTTCAATACCTAACAACAGCAGGCCATGACACTACTTCAGATGCTCAGCCCAGAGCCCACAAACTCAGCATGGGGCTGGCAGACAACTCCACTTTAATGCCTCTCACAAGTTGGTCTCTTCTGTTCCTACCCGGCACCTTTGCTGCTCCTCACACCACGAGCTGCAGCCTTACGGCTTTTGCCCTGACGTGAGGAAGCGGCTCCCGAGCGAAGGCAGGCCCGGCCCGCCCTGCGGGGCGCTGCAGCCCGCAGCTCAGCCGCGCTCCCCGCCCGGCCTGCCCTGCCCCACCGGCTCGGCCAGCACATCCGCCTGGGAATTAACTGCGGTCCAGAAGCGTACTTCTGCTTTTCCAAAGTGAAATGCATTACAGACAACCTACATCCAGGCCTGTCTCCAATATCTCATGGTATCCCACCTGGCCAGTTACAACTCTTGCACTCTTCAGAGAGATTTATGCATACGAAACAAAGTGAGGAGGAGTTTTGTAGCCCATGAGCTCTGTCATCTAAGAACGGGGAGCTCTAATTTTTACTTTCAGGACTATTTATTTCTTTTACATTTAGAATGGAAAGGATCAGATGAATATCTTAACCTGGAAGGACTCAAACATAGAACAGATATGAGATCTGCAGCTTTCCTCTGGTGCAGTGTCTCCCATGTTACCAGTTTGAGACAGGCCATGACCACCACTGTGAAGCGCTGAAATCACTGCATGAGCCTGGTGATGGCACTCGGGGACGCCACACTGCACAACAACAGACTGAGCCTTTCTTTTTTGGTAGCTGACTACATCCCTTTACTGAATCTACCTGTGTGTCAAAGCCAAGACTGCAATTAAAGCTGAGGCTGAGACTGAAGAATCCTCAGAGTTCTTGGAAAAGGAGATTTTATCAAGAAACTTAAAAACTTTTTTTGATGTATTGTGTAACAGAAATCAGCTTGCCTCTCACAGGAGGCAAGCATTTTAGGACTCTCGTCTTCCTTGTTTTCCTTAGCTTTTTTGACTTTTTTTGTTTTGTTTTGTTTTTTTGTTTTTTTTGTTTTGTTTTTGTCTTTTTATTTTTGTCGACACAGATTTCCAGGAACAATGGCATGTCAGATTCTAAACTTCTACTTCCTTTAACATAATGCTTCTAGTACTGTAACCTGTGTTTTTCCTACTAGACCTGATTTACACAACTCTTTTCACACTTTCTAGTAGTCAGTGGCTGCAGTGATCTAAAGACTGCATTGTAAATATCTGCAACAGCAGGAAAGGCATTACCAGTAAAAAACATTCAAGAATATTGAAGTGTTACTTAAAAATAACATTAGTTTCTGGACAGATGTGAAAGAGCTTACTTTCATATTAGTCCATGTAAGCCTACATAATCTCCTAACAATCTGGAATCTAAAATACATGCTTTATGCATCACTGCATACTCATTTGACCAAAGGTTTGATAACATGCTTTCGTTTGCTATGGATGACTGAAATTCTAAAGAAACTATGTGCTGCAACAAGCTCACAGAAATGTACAATTTATGGTGAGATTTGACAAATGCTCTGTACTTTTCTGAGAGCTTTTATACCACAGGGGATAGTGTAGTGAACATGAGTGGTAAAATGCCTGCTGATTTTAATAAAATCTAAGTCATACAAATGATGGCTGCATTGAATCTCCAACCCTTACAAGGTACCAGCCCCTCCAGGCACTGTCATTTCCCAGTATTCTCTGTACCTCCAGTTGTAAGAGTCCCATAAAATGAAATGTTCATATTTTATTTTTCATAAGTTATGCTTTTGCCAGTCCAGCTACTCAAGTTAAATTCGTTCAGCCCTGGTTTTATGTAGCAGATGGTCCAACGGGAGTGACTTCTCAGTCTGCCTAATGTCTCCCCTTAAACCAAAGGTTCATTTATAACTGTCCAGTATCACACCCTTTAGATGCCAAGCAGACTGCACAGAGGCACACCTCTCTAAAGAGGTGGTAAAACATCTCAATAAATGAAAGAAATTACTGTGAACTTCCAGGGAATAGCAGACATTTTCCATCTGTTCAAACTACTGCTGTTGCTATTTATAGAAGCTACCTTTACATTAAGGACTTCTCAAGGCTGATATAGTCCAGTTTAGCAGAAGGATGTGCATTTTCTGCACAGCTTGGAATCTGGCCCTAAGTTACAACAAAGCTGAAATGAATTAGAGCTTTGCAATTTATATTTAACAGAACAAGGACAAGTTGCAATATTAATAATAATAACATTTGCAATATTAATAATAACAAAATCTTGAAATCACATTAGTTTCTACAAACACCACCAAAATCAAAATTCAAGGAAAATCATAGACATCTCTACGCTATCTCTGCATCTCTTATGCTCCCTGACTAGCATAAGTAATATGAATTACAAAATACCTGGCTGAATGCAGCAATATTTCCTTTTTGCCATGACTGTCCAGTGTTAAAGCTGAATATAAAACATCTCATTACTTTAAGACTTACTTTAGGCTTCGAAAACCAGTGCATTTAAAATAAACTTTTGGTAAAAGCTTTATTTCATGTCTCAGCAGTAAAAAAGTCTATTATAATAACATGATGAGATCTAAAGGTTCAGCAAAAAGATGATTGTATCTTTTATATCCACAGCAGGGAGATAGCTATTTCCTCTCCTGTCAGGATGATTTATTCATTTATTTTCTTCAATAAATGAAGAAAATATGAATCTTAAAATGCATTGATTTTTCTTCCCTGCATCTCAAGAAATAGCAGCAATCTTAGGAAATTAAGAAAATTAACTCCACCACAGATATTACAACACCAGGCATTTTGGAACAATGAACTGAATTTCTTGAACAAAGAATATTGCAAAACCTTCCATACTTTGGATGGTTAAAAATCAAGAAAGTCTGTCCTCTCTCTTCCCTATGACTTTTTGCTCCTTCCCCCATCTTTCGTTTTTATCCATCTTCTTATTACAGAGAAGCTTATGAATGGTTCTGTATAGACAAGGATTCATGCAGTTTATATCCAAAAACAAGCTCAATTTACTTTTGGTACGTTAATTAGCAGAAAAAAATTATCTACTGGGAATTTTAAAAGCTGAAGTTTAAGCAGAAGGGGTTTGAAAGAATGAAGTACCAGGTATAAAGAAGGGAAAAGGGTTTAAAAAAGAATCAGTTCATTCTCTGTATTATGCTTTTTCATAAGCCATAGTAAACAGTACAAGCAGTACCACCAATAGAACAGAGTCTATCTGTAAGGTTCAACAACCTCATCCGTAAGTTCAGAGTCAAAATTTTTGGTTTTCATTTCCATCTGACGCCTTATCTGAATCACCTTCTCAATCTCTTGAGTGTATTTCCCTAAATTATAACAGGAAGAGTGGAAGTGAGGTAAAATTTAGCATGAAATCTTACATTTTCCCTAGAAAGTTCAGTGGTCTTAATTTCAGAAAATGCAATTGCATCAGGAAAGGACCAGAAAAGAAAAATGGAGCTTAGTCTCTGGCAGCATTATAGAGCCAATGGTACTGTGGTGACTAATACTGACACTGAATATTTTCAGGAGGTTCTCATTCACTGTAAATTTTTGCAGCAATACTGTAAAACAGCAAACAGTGTCAGGAGAGGTCACAGAAACTACATGCTCTCTAATGAAGTTTTGTTTCATGGTATAAAACCAGAAAATCTAGCAAAGCAAAACTCACATAAAAGACTATGATCGCTAACTCATGTTTGTTATCTTCTGAATTGTATTTTTAAAAGAAGAGACTTTGAGAGCATCAGGAAACATGACACTGTAGTGAAATTCATAACACAGACTGTGAGCAGATGTCATGACAAGATGAGAACAGAGCAAAGTGACCACAAATAGTGATAGCTTGTGAGGATGAACCAAGCATCACTAAGAATACAGAACAATGAAAGAGTGAAATTGTTCTATTTTCTCATCCAAATTTCTCAACTGCTTCATTCAAAGCCCCTTCTGATAAGCTAGTAATTAGGAACATTTTAATTATACAATTTAGGATGAAGGCAACCATGATAATAAAAATCACAAGGCCATTCTTAGATGATGTAGGTTCTATTAACGTGGGATGTATTTACTTGCTGATTTTAAACAGAGCTCTTTTTGCATTACCCTAAACCAATGTGGATTTAAGATCTCCATAATCACATTTAGGAAGGCACTGTGTGCAAAGCAGTAAAAGCAGTCATTCAGTAGGGTTTATGAGGCATACGGGGTCACATCTGGTTGACTTTTTTTTATTTGGTGTTTAGGTCAACTTTACAGATCTACATGTAAATATATTTAAATGCATATTCTCTACATTGTTTGAAAGGCCAGCATATGTCCTCAATTTTCCCCTGTCTACATGTATATTTGTCTCAGAATCTATGCCCAGTGTTTCTGTGAGGATAAACAGATGTGTGAATTCAGTTATGTTCTATCAGTTGTATTCATTCTTGGTCATAAAATAATTGGTTTCTAATGCCTACAACTAACAGCTCAATACTCTTCTTCCATTATCGTTTATGATTACATGCAGGCAATGAACATGCGTGTTTAGATACTGAGCTTAAGCATGATCCTGTAAGTTATAAATACATTCTGGGGAGCTCTTAAAAGGAAATCAGAAAGGTGCATTACCCAATAAAGTGAGATCATAAAACCATACACTTTAGTCACTTCAAAGAAATTAATGTATTTCCCCAGACTCCTTTTGTAAAATCCCAATCATCCGAATAAATGACCTGTGAAATAAGCCTCTATCTAAATTAGTCTATAACCTTCAAGTCTTTCCCCCACCAAAATCTCTCAAGTCTTCAACGTGACCACATTCCTCTCATAAAGCAATCTCTGAGTTTCAGCGGTTCACTCCTCAAGGAACATATCACAAAGGAACAGTACAATTTCCCCTCTATTTACTTTAGGTTTATGAAAAACATCACAGGAATGTCCAAAGCACCATTAGACTGTGGAGAACTGGTTACCATTGCAAAATGAAGCAGTCTGATGCTGCAAGCATCCTCTCAAGAACATGTTTCTCCTACCCAATGTGTAACTACTGATTTGGCTTATCCCCAAACTTATCAGAAGCTATGAAAATACAGTCAGTATCCATAAAAACTTGCACCACTAAAGGCCCTGGTGTACAGTGTTCAGTGTGGAAAACATGAAGTGGAAGAAAGCACCACGTGTACACTATTTCTCACATGCCATTTCTTTATAACACCACATATTATTATTCCAGACACACATTTAACTACTCATAAAAAATTCTTCTGTAGTTTACAAAAAGAATTGGAGGAACCCATACAGTGCTGGAATATGTAACTGAAATAGGAGCATTTTGATTTTGTACCACAGACATAAATCACTTGCTAATTGGATTCTTACATTTGGACATCAGCCTTTAATCTCATGCCTCACTGCCCAGGAAGCAGTTGCATTTGTTCTTGGCTTCCTAATTGTGATATATATATCTGATAGTAAAACAGTCATTCATTCAGACTCACCTGATGCTTTAGATTTTCCCATTTGAAGTGGGGCCTGAGGACATGAAAGGTGTTTCTTCTGTGAAGTGTCCTTTAGATGATGGTTCACGGAAAACGTAGGACATCAGTGATCATTGTGTCCCGTGGCTCCAAGTGACACAGGTAGAATATGGATAAGCAAATCTACATGCGTGGATAATGAAAAAAAAAGTTAACTTCCTTAAATTTTTGCATAATGAATAAATATTTAATGAAATATTTACGGAAGAATCAGAAATTTCTAAAACTGATTGGTTTAAAAACCACGGGGTAGAATCCCACAAGCAAAGATACCTATAAATGCACCCACAAAAGCCAGGACAGCTCCAAGTTGTCCCAGCAAATCCAAACCCATTTCAAGCTGTTGTCAAGCATCAATGCAAAATCTACTTATATGATGGTCCTCTGCAAAAAAACCCCACCTTTTTATCTGAAATAACAGATATTTCTATACATATTTAAAATAACATATATATAAAATAACAGATATTTCTATAGCATAAGTTATAATAGTCTTTTTTTATTATTTTCATCTCTAATTATAGTTGAAGATTTCCAAATAAAGACAAACAAAACCCTCAACCTCATTTTACTTCAGCAACTGCTAAATTATTGGTATCATATAGTAAAGTTGTTCAAGCTTATAAGGCATCTTTCAGAGACCTAACTGATAAATGAGATAATTAGAAAAGACTTTATGAAAAACCTTCACCAAAAAGAAGAAAAATCAACAGTCAAAGGACTAAGAGCAGTAGAATCACCTCTGTACTCAAGAGAAAATTTATAATCAATGCAAAAAATGTATTCAGTACTCTATTCTGTTTCTGAGGGTTACAGGAATTGATTCTTTTTTCAATTCGCATTTTCTGAATTATTTCCAGAATTTCTTCACTTTTAATACTAATTAGAAGATAACTAAGTAAATGTTTAGCCTCCAATATTATGTTTATTATCCCACTTTTTTTCCTGTAATTTCTCAAAAAAAGTACCAGTTCTTTATTTCAGAGTCTAAATCACCTTTTGATTTTCTCCAATCTACCTCGCATTTTCTTTTTAGAATATTCAAGTACTTGTTGGCACAAACAGAAGAAAAATTTCAAAAGTGAATGTATGAGAATACATAGAAATAAAATGGTAAATTCAGACACACAAACAACACAAATTTATCCAGTGATTAAAATAAAGCACTTCTCTTTTGCTTATCCAAACAGGCACAATTAAGTAGCACTGCATAATTTTTTTTAAAATTGCTGTTCTTCTTTGAAATAAAAAACTCAAAAAACATTCTGGCAAATAAACACGAACACTTAAGAAATCATGACCTAAATACTGATATTGCACAAACAAAAAAGACTACATTAATCAGATAAATTACTCACTCCACGAGTTAGAGGAACGACTAGGATGATACATATCCAGGAATTTCACTTTAATAATTTTTAGGCAAACTATAATGCCAATTTTTAGCATTTATATGTAATTCCATGTATTGCTATGACTCACAAATCTTTACAACTTTAAAAGTAGTCACTACTACTAAAAAGAGAGAATTTGCTAGCAGTTAGCACCTCAAAATTAACAAAATAATGGGAGCAAACCCATTAATAATTTAGCAAATAATATATTGATAAATATCAACTTTTATATGGCATCCATCTCTCTTTAAAAAATGTGATATGGAAGCAAAAGTGCCTATCCTTAGTTATCAAGTCCCTGCAGCAAGTCAGTATCTGAACTGGTTTACTTTTGATGCTAAAAGTTCATTTAAGTTGCTTCATCTCTACCAGTCATGAGGTTCACAAAACAAATGGAGCCACAGAGCTCCATTTCCAAAAGCAGACCACAGCAATATTGCCTTTCCAACTAGTTGGAAGTGGTCACAGGCCTCTTGAGGCATTAGGCAAGTGCCCACCAGACACCCCCCAGCCCAAGCCCAATGTGGGATTGTTTGTTACACAGGGAGGGCACACCCTGCCAAGCAGAACCCCCTGGGCAGGGGGCACAGCCCAGGGCTCTCGCTCCATCCCACGTGTCCAGCCACAGGCTCCCTGTGCCAGGGCTGACGGGGGGGGAAGGGAAGGATGTTTTCCTGCAGGAAGTTCATGGGTTGAGGATGGTGCACCATTACTTCAGATTAATCTGATTTTTCCCTGCTCTAAAATAGCACTCAGGTCTATCTCCTCTCCTTCTCTTCAGCACTGGCTCTGCCTAGCCCCTGTCCTCAGCCCTGGGCAGCTCTGCAAGAAGGGGAAGACAGCGGTGCCATATAACCTGTATTTAGGAAAATCCCTGATCACAGACTCCCATTCAGAGATTATTTTTTTATACAGGAATACAATTTGAAAATATAAACCTTCAGATCTCCTCCATAAATACACAAGAATTACTTTAATGGGGCAACAAAAACTTTATCAGCTGAAGTCCGGTCTTGTAACTCCTACAGGATTTATAGGATTAAATTTGGTGTCTTTTTAAAGTCTCACTACTGTATAATTCTTTCCTTTTAAGCCTCTTTTTCACCATCTTTCAGTCCCAGAAGTTCCCTCAAACCATGCAAATACATTTTTGAAGCATGGATTAGGTCTCTCATGTTTAATAGAAAGTCTACTTAAATTATTTTTCAGCTTTGTTATAAATGAATATTGTGAATCTTTCAATGAACTGAACATATCTCTCTTCTGTTCAAACAAATCCACTCCAATATTAACATTTTAAGGATTTATGTAAAATATTACCAATACACACATTGCACATCCAGTGTTTGTCCCACAGTAGCAAAGCAAAACAGAATCTTTTGGATCCCCTGCTGTATTGCAAGTCAGAATCATACTTCAGTTCCTTAATTCTGTTTTGTATAACATTATCCATAAAACTTCCACTATTTTTTTCAGAATTACTACAGTGAGGCCTTTCTCAAATCTACAATCAATCAACCTGACTCACACCACAGCTTCTCTCCCTTCAGAAAGGGCTGAATAACTCAAAGGATCCTGAACCTCATTTGCATTCCCAAACTTGCATCACAGATTTGGAAACAATTTCACAAAGTTACATTATAAACCTCTGTAATTTGATTTAACCCTGTGAGATGGGGCTCACACTGTGCTGGTGACCAAGCAAGGCCACTTGTGCAGCAGCACTTGGCTGAGCCCCCAAGAAGGTGCCAGCACCTTCCTCGTCCCTGGAGGAGTCTGAGAGAGCTGCAGAGAGGTGACAGGCACAGGCAGAGCTCCCAGCAGAGGAGCAGGCAGGGCCTCACCCATCAGACACCTGAGGAGGATGCAGAGGCTGCATCCCAGCCATCAGCTGAGCTTTTACTGAGAGCAGCTCTGCACTGGGACACACCTGAACTCAAGGCAACATCATCTAGACTAAAATATCTCCTTCCCTCTCCCACCCATCTCTGCAGGTGTGCTGGGCCACCAGCCTTTCAAACTATCCCAGAATTTGATTCCAAGCTCACTTTTTGACAGCCAGGCCACTCATATTTTGTATTTAGTCAGAATGGAACCACAGCATTAAATTATTTCTAATTAACGTCGTATTCTAGTTCTAGTTTTATGTCCAGTTCTGTAGAAGAGCTCTTACACTCTAATCAATGTGCTTTAATGGGATTTTATTTTGGATTCAGGAATATATCTTATTTGTTTTTATAAATGATGTCCACTTTTTTCTGCCTACAGGGTCTATATTCTGATACTTAAATATTTGATTATAATACTATTAAAACAAACAAATCTATAAGCATTTAATGACTGGTTAAAAAAAAAAAACCTCACATTTCTGGACTGCTAAAACCACTGTACAGCTATATGTTTTCTCTCTGTCTCTCAAAAAATTGATTTTTAGAGCTTTGCCATGAGCTTTTGCAGTGCTTAAGACAAATGGATTGTATTATTGAATCCAGCCCTCAGGAATCTTACTTCAAAATCAATCAAAACCAGAACCATTCTTTCCTGCAGGCCCACTAAAAACTTGTGTAGAAAAAATAATTAACAGCTTCACAAAAACAAAATAAGTTTTATGTGACTAGAGCAGTGTATAGAACACTAATAGCATGTTTATAATGGCTAAATGGAAAATGCAGATAACAGAAAATACTAATAACCCTCATGTACAAGGACAGTCATCTCCAAGTAGGAAAAATTAATTAATAAATTATTGTGCAAAGCTGTCATTTTTATGTAGCTGTCAACTGTTTCAGATTCATTTTTTCCGAGGTCTGGAAAATGAGGTCAAGATCATTTTCTGCCAATTAATTCAGAGAAAACTGCTGTAAAAATCACAGACTTTCTGAAAAGCAAGCATCTCCTGTGGGCTCATTAATATTCTAGTCAGAAAAAAAATCCATTTCAAAGTTCAAAATAAAGGGTCACATCATTCAGCTGCTGCAAACCATCAGTATTTACATACTTACAGAGAGCTCTCTCTACAGGTATATAGACATACAAGTATGTTATATAAGTAATTACCCATAGGTTTGGTGACTTAAATTGTCCCACACAAACATGTGTGGATAATTAATATGAATGAGCTAATAATCCTTTACTCTTTTATAGTTGTGCAACCCACAGGCTGGTGTCAGTGGAACTGGTTCTTCCCTCCCTTGCACTTCTGCTCACTGCTGTGCAAAGCACTCACCTTTCAGACAGAACACGAGGCTGCCCAGGCTCCCCTGCAGCCACAGCACCCCCGGCTGGGCCCTGCTTCTCTGCCCCACCTCCTGAGCACATGAAAGCTGTTTGCACTCATTTGCTCCAGGTGGCTGTGGTCCTCCCACGAGGTCATCAGTGGAGACTATAACTCACCATACATAACCACCCTGTTCACCTGCCACAGCCCCATGACCAATACAAGATGTTTATGAGCAGCAGCATCAATTCCTGCCTGCCAGGGGAATCCTGCTGGGGGGCTTGAACCTGAACTCTTGTGGAAAAAGATAGAAACATTAGTATGGGAGGGAGAGACACAAAAGGCTTTAATACTTGGTATTATGGGCATAGTAACAGATTTTAGATTTTTGCTTGTATTATCAACAGTACTCCAGGTTGCTCTTAGTGCATAAAGAATATATTGTTCAGTTTCTTCTGCAAAATGCAGCTGAAAGAATACAGGAGCATTCCCTGAACACTGTAACTTTAAACCATGATTTCCTCAATTTCCATTGTATAGGAAGATGTGGCTGATTTTATTGTTGTTGCTTCACTTGTCCTCACCAATTCATATTCATTTCAACTTAAAATTGCCAACAAATCAGTTCAGGACCCTGACTTTACCTATCTGCCTGCCAGATTTGGTATCTAGGTGGAGGGATCAGCTAAAAATGCCAGTGAGAGATTCTGGTGTTATTGAGCAGAGTTTCCTAAGAAAAGTTGCTCTTCATGGAAAGTATAACTATAGTGGTTTGGCCTATCTATCAGCTTGGGTTTGAATATGGCCTCAGAGCACACAAAGTTTGGCCCTCAACAGCTTAAGCTATTCAATTTATCTCTAACTTTAGTTTTAACTTGAATCTCTGAGGCTCCTGATTTAGCTGTGTTAGATCAGATTTCCTGTCTCTGCTGTAATTTCATCCAAGCAGGGGTCCCGGAGGTCCTCTTGACCCAATCAATTAGAGAACTTATTTTTCTTGTGTCCAAGCTACAAGAAAAAGCTACATTTTCCTTTCATCCATTTAACCAGCCTACATACAGTCTCTATGAGGTGAAAAGTAGAGCCATAGCTTGGAGCATTTATTTGCTCTATGACTTTTCAAACGGAACTAAGTTGCCCATATAAAACTATAGTTCCCTAGCATGCATTCAGAAAGCTCCACACAGCTTCTGAGAGTGCAGGAGGAAGCAACTGGACCCAAAGGGTGCTGTGTTCCACTTTTGCACATGCAAAACCAGGTCAGTGCTGCACACCCATCCACCACTGACTGCGAGGTCCTGCACTGTGGTATTAATAGTAGTTACTTACATAGAGGTGAGTCAGTGCAGTTTATCTGTCCAGTTTTTTTTCTATGTACAATATTCACTACTACAGAAATATTACACTGATATTTAGAACTAGATTTTTTTTCTACGTAAAGCTAAACACATAAAGAAAAGGAGATAATCATGCCTTTCTGTTGAGAATCAACATTAATCCCTGTAACTTTTGACACATCACCAATTCACCTTCATATCTCAGTTTGGTTTACCATAAGTTATACCTCAAACCAAACTCCCCAGATTTCTGAGATCTACACAGAATCCTTACTGCACCACTTCCCTCACTTGCTATCCCTCACAAATGCCCCAGAGCATTATCTGTCCCATCATACCAAGGACTGCTTTTCAGAGGCTATCTAAGCCTTTGTCACTTCATCATCAGGACACAGACTTCACTGTCCCCATAAAGGATACAGCATCTATCCCACTAACTGGAAAATTCAGCAGTGGTCCAAGAACCAGCTCTGGCCTGGGACAGACAAGTGTTGTAATGTGTTTAAGAAACCAGCCTCTTCTTTGCAGTGCCTGATAAATCACAAATGCTGCTAGTGCTCTGTACTTCTAGATAGAAAAAGCTAGTAGATATCCTACAATCTGGTCTTTAAAACTTACATGTAGGTGATTTCTCACACTTAGATTGGGTGTTAGAATCTGAGTATATAATCTTCCATTTTATTCAATGTACTTCTAGATAGAAAAAGATGAAAAGAAAAAGTATGAAAGAAATAGTATGAAAAGAAAAAGCTGAGATAGGAAAAAGCCGAGTCTTGGTTGCACATCTGATGCAGATGAGCATGTACTGACTTGTGCAAATCACAAGCCCTCTTCATTCAGATTTAAAATAATGATGATTGATGATGATGATGAAGATAAAGTAAGCCACTGTTCTGGTATTTTATTATGAAATGTTGTTAATTTCAGCCCATATCTGTGTTCAAAAAGGAAAAATCTTACAAAAATAATTTTATTCCCTTCAATTATTTTTTTTTTAAATTATTTCTGGTAAAGAGTGGGTCCAACTAGATAAAAATTTCCCTGTTCCCACTAGACAAAAATTGCTCTCCTCTTTTGTAAGAAGCAATACCAGATCTCAATTTCTGTAACGAGCTGTACAGAGGTGGTGAAAATGCAATGAAGGAACAGGACCAAAATTCAACACTAGTCACTCCAATTTTCTGTAACATTCCTGAGCACTCAAAGTTTCCTATTTCAGATCAATGCATAAATTATATTTAAATTTTATTGTGACTTTCACTATGTTCCCAGAAGCACTCACAGCTGTAATTTACCATTTTAGTCTAAATGAAAGAAGTACATTTTGCTCTCATTGAACCACACAACCTCATTGACTTTGGTGAAACAAGGAGCACGAGAACGAGTCAAGCCTAAGTGCAATTACAGTATGTATACAGAACGCTGCATGTGCTATTATTTACAATGTGATGACATTTTGGAGCGAAAGGTAAAGCTGATCCTGCTACATTAGAACAACAAGATAATTTCATCAAAGGAGCAGCAGTAACATATGATGTGTTACTGAGTTCTGTTTTAGTGTTTTCCATTTGTTAGCATTTTAATTTCGTATTGAACAAAAACAAGTTCACAAAAAATATTAACACTACCATAGTGCTGTGCTGCAAGGTAAAAAGCTAGCTACAGCACATTAAGGTTCTCCTGTTTAATTTAAATCAGGGAATGGAAAAGGAAGTCTTATGACCCTTCTTGGAAATATTTTCTATATAGAGAGAACACATAAAGGCATGCTATATAATTAACCAATAAACCAGTGTTTCAAGGCAAACATTAGAATACTAAATAATGAGTACAATTTAGGCTTGTTGCTACTCCAGTGATTAGATATAACTGCTCCAATCTCTGCAGGCAACCTTTAGAGGTTGAATTTTCACATCCCCATACCCATGTCCTGAAGAACATGCTCAGCAGCCACTTCAGCTCCTCCTCACCCAGCCCTCAGTCCTGTTCTGCCTTAATGGCTTATCATGGGTCACATGCATATCAAAGCAGTCAGGATACAATGGCTTCATAAAATCACCCAGAATTCACAAGCTGCATCTTTAAAAAGTCCCCAACTGCCAGACAATAGTGTAAATGTATAAAAATATCCACATAGGCATTTTGCATTATAGCTCAGCAACATAAAATTACAGTCATTATAAATAATGAAGTCTCTGTCAGGCTTCAGTGAAAACTGAAAGATACTTAAAGAGAACATCCCTCTGCCTTCCCCACACAGACATCTATTTACTGGTCACAGCCTGACAGTGAGGAGAAGCAAGGAAGTAGCTGCTTCACCCACCACGCCTCTCAGACACTGCAGGGTGAAGATCCCTTTGGGAATCAAACTTTAGGTGGGGCTCAAAGCAAACAGAACTTCTGCTCTGTGAGCCAACAGCAGTGGTGTAGAGGGAAGCTGCAGACTGGAGAGCTCCTGCTGCTCCAGCATGCACAAGGCACGTCCTGTAATTGGGGATCTACAGCTTTGGGGGACGTGTCCTTTGCCTATCCTACATCACTGATGGAAATCCTCCAGGAGAATGGATTACTTCGTTCTCTTCTCTATGCTTTCTATTAAACCATGTTTGCAAAGGATTAAAAACAGCTCCAGTAAGGCTCTAATGATAATGTGAAACAAACATTCAAAGTGCTTTGAATGTATTAGCATTAGCTAATGTATGCAGAATTTAGACCCATTTTCCTTAGACGGAATTGAGAGGAATAAAGGAGGTAACAGTAAGGACAAGTCAGCTTGCAGACACAACCTCAACTGACTAAAGCAAATAAGCTTTCCATGTCCATCATCTGTGCTGGAGCCACATGGTTGTGGCTGGCCACAAAGTAGAAAGAGAAGACCAGATCTGTCTGAAAAACACTAAACAGATGCCACAGCTTCCACAAGTGTCCAATTGTGCAGCACAGTTTTATATCCTGAAAAGTAATGGCACATTTTTACTGGCAAGTTAGCCATATCCTCCTTTCACACCATTCTGCAAAATTACCCGGCCATGAGTAGGAAGATAAAGATTTTTAAAATATGAAAACTTTAAAAACATGAGAAGTTACATCTCAAGCCTGGATTTAAATAATGTTGTATGCTGAAATTATTTCTTTATTTCTTTATCAGAAGGTTTTAAAAAGCCACTCTACCCGGTGGCTTACTGGCCTGGGATATTTGGTGAGGACTGCTCACTGAATTTTGCTCCAGCACAGATCTGATTGGTTTGAGGCACAAAACAGGCTGTAATTTCTTAAAGTGGGCCTCCAATTTTGGGAAGATAAATATTGTTCTATCCCCCTTTGACAAAGATAGCAAACATCACCAGCACAGTTGTGGGAAGAGTATAGAATGGCTTGGCATTGCTCTTCCCAAATTCATGACCAAATTTCAAAAGTTATCAAAAAAATTGTAGGAGAAGAAGATGTGTGTCAATTCAATCACTACAGCTGACTGCAAATGCATTATAAATTATGTTTTCTGATGTTTTCCCTAGCTTTAAAATCCTGAAGTGATTGGATATAATCTATGATTGGAATAACAACATGAGCAGCATCAGAGAAGTGTATTTCACAAAACTGAAAGGTTTAAATAGCACAGCTACTCATAGAATTTGTACTACTTCATTTGGCAATCTGTGTGCAGATTTGTCACTTGTTCAGCTGTCCCTAATAGGGTCATTTCTAAAGCAGGCCTATGGTGGCTTATGCTTCAGGATGAGATGAGGTTTGCAATAGCACTCCAAAAACATTCCACATTATAAAATTACTGCACAGAGTGATTCGCTTGCAATGTGAGGCGATTGCATAGTCTGCTCTGAAAACCTCAGTTTAACTTCTGTTGATATGCCTTGGCTTTCAAAGTGCTTAACCTAATTTCTAGGATGGAAGATGTTATCTGGTCTGTCATTAATGTTCTGGAGAGGACATAACTTCTTTTCTCTTCAATCATCATCATAAAGTTCTCAAAATTGTTTGTTTCAAACTAGCTTAAGTTTGAGATTCTAACCAAAACTTGATGACAGAAATGTCAGTGCTCTGTTTAGACATGACAAGGATACCTGAAAGCTAGGGAACATTGAATAAATATCCTATTACACCTGCCCTGTGTGGCAGGTCACCAAATTAGTAGCACACAGCAATTAAAACCACTCAGACTTTTAGCTGGTGACATCTCCCCTTGACCCCCTAACAGCAGCAGAACTTTCAGTGCTAAACTTCACAGGGCTGGATAAGCAGGAGTCTAATACAAAGGGAACTTCTAGATCAAAATAGGAAATTTGAAATAAAATGCTCTACAGTAAGTACTGGAGATATATTTGCATTAAAAGCATTTATGAACAATTATTTCAACTATTTATATCCTGTACTACCTGCTGGCATCTTATTAAATCAGATCCTATTAAGTTATATCCCCAAACTTAAAAGCTTATAGCATAATGAAAAAAACCAAAGCCCAGCAAAGCAAAATACACAAAACTATAAGTAGAGAGGAAAATATGCAAAGTAGAAGGATAATGGAAACTAATTAGTGCATTTTCTAAGTACACCTGAGTTTGCAAAGAGAGGTAGCACTGTTTGTGAGATGATTTTATACAGCAGACAAAAGAACAGATGTGATTTTAGGTACACAACACCAGCGAGGCCTGAAAAAGAAGCCATAGACTTCAGCCTAAGGGCAGCTTGCAAACAAATCTCCATGTTTAAATTAGTTATGGCAATCATTTATTAAATTTGAAAGAAAAAGCACCTTTGGAGAAGAAAGTAGTATTAGCAAAAATGGAGATGATTAGCTCCTGTGGGATAAGCTTGACAGATAACTAATTAATTATTATCCTTGAAACATTGAGGGTGTCCTACACAGAAAACTGCAATGTATCATTAAAAAAGTATCTATTGAATACATGATTTGTATCCAAGAGTAATTTCTTTTCCAAACTATTCTTACATGACATGATGATGTTAGGATGAAGCTGTATTCTCACATTCTCTTCTGTAAGAACTTTCTAATTGCAACAGTAGCAAGAACCAGAATGTTGTTAGAAGGCAGGGAGAGGGATCTATGGAAAAATTATTTCACCATATGACCTACAGGAAGGAGAAATTACATTTTAACTACACTCAGCATCTAGTTAATTTGATTGCTGTTTTATACCAATGTAAAGTCAAATACATTATGTTATTCTTAATGAAGTCACTTGAAACAGATTGGGTCAAAATACAGACATTTATACACCACAGTCCACCAAGACTATATCTCAGGTTTGGTATTATTGAAGTTCTTCAAGCAACTTTCAAAATTAAGTATTCCCTGAGACACAAATATTCATTTCCTTTGATATAGAGATTTTTTTTCCCCTCTCTATTTTTTTTTCTCTTAAAAAAGAAGAATTAATACATTTTTGGAACAAAAGTAAACTGGACAATAGGTCTGCCACAATAAAGGAGTGGAAGGGAAGATACAGCAAAGCAGAAGTGGTGTAACAATGAGCTTCCTAAAAATGTCAGTGTCTCATTCGAACCCATACTAGTCACAGAAGCAGAGTTCAGGATGATTCCAAGGAGAGTTGTGTCTAATATGGATAATGAGACAATAACTGTCTCTGAATAAGAAATACTCCTACTTTTAAATAAATGCCTGATATCAGAGCATTTAAGAGCAAAATGAGGTCTTTTCTTTTGACGTTTTAAAATAATTCTAAATCTAAAACTGTATCTATCAACTTAAGCAATATTCTGTTCATTTTAACTCCAAGCTCTATTATCAAGAAACCAAACAAAAGACAATTTTGGTCAGGATTGCCTGATTAACTTGATTTTACATTTTTAAATATAAATATTTGAAATCTACGTTCAAATGTCCAAGTTTTATTGATATTCCTTTTTGAAAAGTGGAGGAAAAATAATTCCCAGAAAGATAACTTTTCCAAGAGAAATGTAAAATAAGTGATGACAAGACCTTGATTCTCATTCCAGTGACTCTGATCCTCCTTGAATGCTTCCTGAGCCTACCCGTGCCAAGGAGTCCATATTAGGAGTCTTTCATTTTAAGTGTCTGGATATAGCAATAAAAAAGAATTCTGCATTCATAATTGCCCATAATGAACAGGCACTTCTGCTAGCATCAGAGGTTGAAGGACACAATGTTTCCTGGTGATGTGGCTTTAGGGGAGCTGGAGAATGCTACAAAACTCATGCAAACACAATGACTAGTTCATAGCAGCAGTCAACTTCAGCACATACCATGTCTATGGTTTTTCAAACCATATGCTAAACCCCTGCATGGGAAACGTGCAGCTAAGTCCAAATAATTGCCTGAATTTACTCTCTTATGTTAGTCTTCAACACAGAAACCTAAGAGTTTTTTGGGTTAGAAGACACCTTAATGATCATCTAGATCCAACCTAGTGTAGTTTGAGAATTCTGTCCAGGATTATATCTTTCAAAATCTATATAGTATTTAGCATGGTTATTATTGAAAACAAGTAAGCAAAATAAAATAGCTTTTATAGGCTGGTTTGTTTTTTTTTTTTTTAATTTACTTTTCAAGTAAATGGATATAATTTGTTAATTCAGAACTCAGACAAACTGGTCCCTCCAACTACACTAGAGAAATCTGAAAGGGGAACTTCTGTCAGAGAAGAGAAAGGCAAGAACCTTGGCTGTGTGACTGACAAAATGATCAAGGCTTCTACTTTTCATAATGTAGAAACTGGCAGCATCATCAGTGTTAGATCACCAGTGTGGGTGCTCTTCTGACAGACAAATAGTATTGTCATGAGCAAGTGCACTAGGCAACTGCTGGGCACGTTTCTTTTGATATCTTCAGCAGCATCTGTAATCTTAATGTTAAAATCTGGAACTGTCATTTGTCAAGAGGTGTTTAGGCTTCCTTTAAAGCCATTACACTTCTAATACTAACCTGATGGTGCCAAGAACTATTTCCACCAAATGTTTTATTCAACAAGACTTAAGAGAGAGGTTTGTCAGATGCACTTCCTGTCATTCGCTAGTAGGCCAGACCTTTTGATATTTAGCAGATAAGCTAAAAGTAAGGATGAGAGTCAGCAAAATGTAAGGAATAGAAAACTTTTCTTTCACTTTCCTGTTTTCATGTTGTTCATCAAAATCACAATTTAAAAATCTTGGATAACACAAGTTTCATTTTTATTTTAATTTCTTAACTATATAATGCTATAATAACTTAATGGCCATGCAGCAGATTTATCATGACGAACAGGCATCATAGTCTGACAATTCTAGATTACTGTTCTTTATAGAGGGAATTCAGCACTACTTCTGCACTTTTTGTGATCTCATATTTTCGAAGGAATTCTTGTACGTCAGAAGACAAAACCAAACCTTTAAAAGTTTGAAGGTCAGATGAGGGTCTTATTTCTGAGCATGCAATAGTCAGCTATAAATCTTAAGTGAACAGGCACTCTTTCTCCAGTTATGTAGTGCTTACATTTCTAATTACAATAAGAAAAAAATAAGATATATTTATTTATTTCAAAGCCTTTAAAATTATTATTTTTAAAAATTAAACCAAAAATTTCCACACCTACACATTCAAATCTAAAGTAATATAATATTGAGGAATCCATTTATATCAAAATTCTGATCATTAATTTTCTCTCTAAACAATATCCTCATGAAGGAAGATGTAGATCTTCAGCTAGAAGATTAAAGATAATATTACAGTTGCACTGATCAACAACTATTGCAACTATCTAATGAGCTCTTATATTGGACTGTACATGTTTATTTTTACATACGTCTCAGCATCTCCACTACTGGCACCACTCATCATAAAGAGCCATTTCACCAGAAACAGATTCTTTTTCTTTCCACTGCAGAGCAGATCCAGCAGTTGACACACAGGAGCTGCAGATGCAGTGCCTTCTGCAGCTTAGATTCTCCTGAGAGAATCTGAGACTGTCTTTATCCTGACTACGTAAAGTTTATTTCTCTGCTCCTTGTAAAGCATAACAAAGAACACAAAATAGTTGACTTGTATGTAAGAACATCAGAAGTCCACTGGCATTTAAGAACTTTTGTTTTGTCTTGCAGTCTGCTTGGTTTTTGTCTTGTTTTTCTAATGCAGAGTAAAGACTCTAAAAGCTCTATTTAATTTGAAAATAATTGTGTTTATATTAAAATGCTTGAGAGAATTACAAACTTGATCTGGGCACAGCCCAGTTCCTATCTGCCATTTTTTCTTAAGTTTAGGTCCTGTGACAACAAAAGAAGGCAGCATCCTGCCCCTAAAAAAGGTGTTATAGAACCAATAAGCAGACATGCTGGACATGGACAAGGCTTAGGGTGGTGAAGGGACAGAGGTGATAATGAGAATTCTAAAAGTAGCAACAGAAATGCCCAAATGCCCAGTCATTTGGGAGTTGAAAAGCACAGGTCCTCTTTTTGAGGCAGCCACCACTTCTTTCAGTATTTACTAGACATAATAAAGCGGGAATATAAAATTCCCATCTGGTATTTAAAATTCCAGAAGCCTGACCAGCTCTTTAAATGTTATCACATGCTAAAATAGGAAAAGCCAGATGCTACATTTATAAAGTCAATGTGCTGCATCTTCTCAAAATCCAAGAGCTGCCACTGCTAAATCTAGTCTGTTTGGATAATTAATCAGTTAAACAGTTAACCTTTACCAGAGAAATAAAGCAGTGCATGGTGTGAGATACAAACAGCCATGCATTGCCCAGGCCAATTATACACACCGGAGACAGAAAACCAGGCATCAGCAGGACTCTGAAATGATCCTTGGTAAATTAGCCTTTCCTTGGAACACATTCTGGATTTCTCATGTTTGGAGTCTACAGCTGTAGCTGCTGATCTGTAGTTAACTAGGCTGCCATGGGGCAAGACAGGACTCAAAGTAAACAACTCTATTTCTTCCTACTGTATCTATCAAACAAATGTAGGCTCTATTCAAAATACTTTAAAAAAAAAAAAAAAAAAGCCAGCCAAACCAGAGGCCTAAACACATACTAGAAACACATTGTGGACCCATTTCAGAAGTATTTGTTACTATCTTGGGTGCCCTTCAAGAAGAAGACTAAGCAACAAAAAGCTTGCAAATGTCACAAGAACCATCCCACTAGAGATGAAAGACAACAGCAACAGCAGTAGCACAAGAAGCCTGACACTCATTTATAAATTTAAAAGTCAAAACTGTAACTGGAAGCTGTATCTGTATGTGCATATAATCTTGGAGCCGAGAGAATGAATGAGCAGCAAAAAGGGAGAATCTCTCCTCAAGCAACAGCTGACAACAGGGTTTGTGTAAATGCTATTAATACTGAGAGGCCCAGGCAGACTGCAATAACCTCACAAAAGTAAGAGGAATGACAACCACACTTGGCCAAAACCCCTCTCCTAAGCCACCCAGACAGCACTGCGCTCCAAGATGCATGCAAGCTGTTAGTCCTAGGCGACTTCAGCAATAGATGCTGAACCTGGGCTGGTTTGCTCCCTGAAGGCCTTTTCTTATGCACTGGGTGGGATACAAAATATAACATTGTTCAGGCAAACCCTCAGGCAAAGTCTTTGCTGTAACAGAAGACTCCAGATGACACTGTCAGGTATGTGCTGCAAACCGAGCACCTCTTCCCAAATGCGATGCCTATAATTAAATGCACCAGAAACCAGAGCAGCAAAGAGATGCATGCTTACTCTTAGCTGGCTGAGACTACTTCTGCAATCATCTTGTTCTTAGTCATCAAGTCATTAAATTGCTTAATATCCATTGGACATCAAGGAAAAGCTTCCATCAAGCAGGAGAGCAGAAAGTCTATTATTAGGCTGCATACTATCACAATTATACAAACACCTTATGAGACCTCTTCTACCACACGTTGCCCTTGAAAGTTTTGGATCATTTCAGAGCATGAAAAAACACTGAAAAATGTGTTTAACTTACACATGGGTGTCCTACACTTGCAGAAGTCCATTTCCATGGACTCTCCTGGGTATTTTGTAGAAAGATACAGAACTAAATTCCCAGGCCTTAAGGCAGATGTGCTGGGATGCTGCCCCAGAACCAACAAGAGAGGCAAAACCATGAGGATGAGGCACTGGCTCCTTTTGAACCCACCCCCACTGCCAGCTGTGGGAAGGGCAGTCCAGGTGGGCACTCTTGGACTAGACCCCAAAGCACCCCAGGTCTCCAGCCTCCATCTCTTTCAGACTGAATGACAACTGGGTGGGTGAGAATACCATGTGTAAAGCATTGACCTGGGCCCGAAAAATCTTTTACTGTAGCGTTGTAGCACCAAGATTCAGCACTGCTCTGGGAAAGGAGTTATCCCAGTTTGCAGCTTATCAGACAATAGGAGATAAGTGAGCACTGCCAACAGGAAAAAGCCAGGCCCAAGCATTCACAGCTCCTATTAAGTTCAGTTGCAGTAACACTGCTGAATTTTGTATAAACCTTGTAACAAAGGGACAGTAACTACACTAATCAGAAATATTTTCCCTAGGCAAGAAGAAATGATTGAAATAACACACCACAGCAGGCTGTTACAGTCTTGTGGTCCTGACAATGCTGTATTGAAACAAAAAATCATAGTCCTTAAAAAAATTGTTTCATACCCTGACATGTAATCTCAGATGTCAATAGTAAAGCTATAGCAAAATGAGTTTAATGGGCTCTGGTGGCACTAAAGATCAACTACCAAACAAAGAATAAAGGCAGAAATTAAATGGCCCACTACATTTATTTTCTGCATCTATCACTTAAAGTTATAGCTAAACAATTTTTAAACAATACTGCAAAAGGAACTTCACACAGCAGGTTTTTAAAAACTTACGAGATCCACCAACAGAGGTGATTTAATTGGTTTGGTACCTATTTTTCAGATTGGTTTCTTATGAGCACTGTAAAATGCTTAATCCATCCTGCAGAAGATTGCTCAGTCCCTTTGAAGGGCAGTTTTTAAGCAGCAGGTGCCTAGGGACACTGTTATTCAACAGGAGTCTAATTTATGAATGGCATTCAAGGATACAGATGCCAGCTGTATAAAGACAACTCCCTGCAGTCTCTCTCTCCCCCCAGAACTTGAGATGCTGGAGCATGCTGATATTTGAGACCTTCTTCAGTGACTCCAGAGGTATACAGAAAAAGAGGTAGATGCCTTAGAATATGTAATCTTATATACTGACATAGAATACTGTGCTGCAGTCTCTGGCTTTGTGATACTGAGCAAATGTTTTTGTCTTCCATTTCATTTTATCTGCAGGGGTGGCTGACAAATGACCTACTTCTCAGTCTAACAGATCTACTTTTGGAAACTAGCAATGTTAATCTTGTTATTGCTGGTTTCATCATTTCTCATATTAAAAGATGTTATGCCTAAACTTTTTGTTACTAGAGCAAGGCAACTGATTTTTCATGTATGATACGATCTGATGGCTTTTCTTCTGTAAGTGCTAGATATAGATATAATTTACAGGTTATTTTCTGCCAGCCAGGATAATAATCTGTTATTGCTTGAGGAAGAAAATACTTTTGGTGGTCCAAATACAGTGTACTGGGCACCTAAAGAGTGATTGTAGATTTTTGTCTGTTGTCATATCACTAAGACACTAAAAATCTCATCCATGCTTCTTCCAAACAGCCTAAATTGGAGAGCAAGCCTACTTGTATTTAGCTTGTCAAGTCACTTTTAAAAACTGATCTTGGGTTTCGGATAACTTTTTCCTATGTTTTATAACTCATAGCAAAGCAATCTGCTTACGTGTGTTTTTCATGCACGCTGTCATTCTGAAGTCTTTAAAAAATGATATTCAACACTAACCCTGTCCTCTCCTGCTACAAGGGAGAGACTGCTTGTAGTAGTTTATTAAAATGGCAGCATATTGCCATATTGAAATTGCTTTTACGATCATAAATGGCAGTGCACTTATTTTAAGTCACCATCACTTTGGGCATCTTGGATTGCTGCAAGGTTGAGTGAACACTTAGAACAAGAACAATTTATGTAAAATAAAGTTACACCTGAAAGATGACGAGGCGGATTGACTTCCTCGACTGTTTTGGTCACTAACCCTATCTAGACTGGAAGTTTTCTCAAGTACAGTGACTAAATAGTGTGTATGTGCTACTCTTGGGGGGTGACTTTGCTCCTAGAAGCATTTAATCCCACTCAAAGACCTGACAGCCAGAAGGTGGATCATTCTGCCGCTGTGTTAGCCAGTGAAGGCGCAATTAATATCAGGTTTATTGATTGAAAACGCATGTTAACAGGAGGAAGATGTACTTATCAATCTGGCGAAAAACTGCACACCCTCTAGTCAAAAACCTTCATCTTTAGCTCTATTTATTATTGTAACTTCATTTAAGTGCAAGAAATTTTTTAAAACTTCAAAAACTCAATTTGTTTCAAACCATAACGATAAATAATTTGTCACACCAAGTAACTTCTTGCTTTTACTTTAGATGTATATAGAGAAAAATCACAGGCAAACCCAAAGCATTATTATTTTTAGCCGACCTGAGGGATTTAGCAATTTAAGTTTGAGAAAGAGATTTTTAAAAAGGATTAGCTGCATATTGGCTCTTACCTTCCTAGCAGTGGACACTTTAACCAACATTTGGAGAGAAAACCATACCAAATTTTGTCACTCTCAAAACATTTGGACTAAATTTGTTAATAGCCTTGGCCCAATGACAAAAGTTTGACCCCACATGGAAGAATTATAGGAACCTGATGAGTAAGTGATTGATATGCTACCTTCATAACTGCAGCTTGGGATTGCATTTTGCCACAATATTGTACAACCCTTGGCAAGCAACCAGCAGTCTATCCCTCGTTACACCATCTGGAGGAAAAAAAACAACAGCAAAAAAGCCTCGGCACACACTCTGTTTTGGCAAAGACACATGTGGGAGAATAGCCTACCTGAGCCAAGCTGTCCTTGGCTTCTAAGAAGAATCTGGCTGATTCAGAGGCTAGTGACAGCCT
The DNA here is from genome assembly GCA_013399945.1 of Ploceus nigricollis. NCBI lineage: Eukaryota > Metazoa > Chordata > Aves > Passeriformes > Ploceidae > Ploceus > Ploceus nigricollis. The sequence goes on along the minus strand of VXBC01004838.1, from coordinate 982,016 downwards.
CTCACTATGTTTTCATTTTCTGTCAAAATCAGAAAATCACATCCATCTTCAAAATAGCAGCACATTCTCAAATGCTATTCTATTCATGCCACTTAAAGCTGCTAGATGCACGATCAGATTTCCTGTAAAAATCCAATTAGGTTTCCAGTTTAACTTCAGAGTGATCTCAGGAGAGTTTTCACAATACCAAATGATCCAGGGATCCAATGGATCATTTGGTATTGTGAAAACAAAAAAAAATTTTAAGGGAGAGTATTTTTCTTAATTCTTGACAAGTCCTTGAATTGTAATCAGTAATTTTTCCAGTAGTCGCTGAAATTTAAACATAAATATTTGATAGGCAAGCAAATGGTTTTTGGTTTTTTACTTGTTTGTAATTGATGCAAGAGGAGGAAACAGCTGTGTGCTTGGTCTTACTCTTGTGTAAGGAAATCTTGGGGCTATTGCTACAGTTCCCAAGGGAATAAGGAGAGCCCTCAGCTCTCTAATACTCGTTTAAGGCAGGGGTGTGGTTATGAAAACAGGTCTGCCCCATTTTGCCTCATCCTCTCGTTTCAAAGTGAGAATGCCCCTCGGCTGTGCTGATCCAGGCTTTTGTGTGACCATGAGGCACATCTGACCAGGGAACTGATCAGACTAAAAATCATCATGAAGCATTAATGAATGCATGGATATTTTTGTGGCAGTGCCAGCTTACAGACACACTGGCTCTAGTTTCTGAGATGCAAAGAAATGTTTTCCACCTTGATCTCATGTAGTTATTTTTATCAGCTCCTGAAGCACTCATCTCCAAAGACAAGGCACAAGCAGTTGAGAAGGAGCAAGGTGAGCCCCTTTTCTCACACTCTCGCTTTCCCTGTTAAGGAGGGGACCATTAAACCCCCTCACCCACTGAGGGGTTCCTGAGTTCTGAGAGGGCCATGTCCTGCTTGGAGGTGAGAGACTGCCTCGTGGCAGCCTGGGGTAACCCAAGGACAGGCAGCCTTGGTCCTGCCATGTGTCCAGCACCATCCACCACTGCTCCCCTGTCTGCTGCAAGAGGCACGTGTAGCAAGAGGCTGAGAGGAAAATTATCTGGAAGAAGGGTTAGAAAATGTAAAAAATTATTTGACTTTATATCAAAAATTTGTTATGGAGTTTAATTGATCCAGCCAGTGCACAGGAGGAGGAATTGAAATGGAGTTTTTTACCCAGCATATTTTTCAGAGAATGAATTAATGACTTGCTGAAAAGGAGATTTGCAGTTGGCATTTCAGGCAGCCTTACTGCCTGGCTCAGGAATTATTTGCATTGTTGTTCACACAAAAGGAAAATAAACTCAACCACTTGACTTCCTTTTCCCTGAAATATATGTCTAAGATCACAGTTCAGAAAGGAAAGTAAATGGCAGATGGCAGCATCTTTGCAAAGTACACAGACTCTGAGCTATACAGGGAAATTGTTTTTTTCAAAGAAAAACACAAAGGAAGAGTGAGAAAGAATAACAAAGCAGTGAAGTTCTCATTAAAAGTACTGGGGTAGCTTTTGGTTATGTTGTTACCACATACACAAGAGACAAACAAGAAATTATTTACATCCCTTTGTTTTGTGGCATTACTCTTCATTACATCTAGCAAGAAAGGTTTTTAAAGAATAAATTGAAATTTTGCGCACTTAGATCATTTGTCTCCCTCTCGCCTTGAACAATTCCCTATAGGGAGGCTTCACTCTGCAATCCAGGCAGGGTTGCCTGTCTTCCTCTGTGTACCCAAGAGGGTTTAGCCAGACACCACCTGCCTCTCCAGCAGCTCTTGCCCCACTTTCCTGAGAGTGACATGAAGTCATTCCTTTCCTCCCAAGCAGCAGGACGAAGTATTACTGATGTTTGCATCAATTTACAGGTTTCCTGCCCTTTTTCCACATGAGGAGAATGAATCTGACCACACCTTCTTCCTTGATGGACAGACAGAGTGCCAGTGGAGACAGACCCTGACTGTGTCATGGAACAGTCCCATGTCAAGCACTTGGTCACACAGCAAAGCAGGGTTCCTGTGTGATCCCACAACAGTTGGCCCAACAGCTGCTTTACTGGATTTCTTTTCACTTTTGCTTCATGCTGCCTTTGATATCAGAGTAGCCAAGAAATAAAAGGAACCAAAGACTGCAGACTGCTTTAAAATCTCTTTTGTTCAACAGATCTTTCAGATTAAAATAATGCTGAAAGGAGACTGCTAAAAGTGAGAAAAGGTTTTAGGATGCAGAGGGAGCCCTACACAAGAGTTAAAACAAGCTCAGGAGAATCCCTGTTGTTTCCAGCCACCTTATGAGCCAAACACCTTCCTCCAGAGATCTTGGTTCACATTATTTATATAGCAATCTCTTTTGATTCTGCTCAAAGACTAAGCACCTCCAAAGTCTGGAAAATGATCAAAAGGGGTGTTTGATCTTATGCTGCTTCTATAAGAAAAAGTATCCCAGAAGATAATGTGTCTCTGTTAAAACTACTCTATTTAATTCTTATACCCCTGTGGTATGTATCAAGATTTGGACCCTTAAATTGCTTGGCATATTTTATTACTGTGTTATCTGCCTCCTTGGGGTGTACAGCTGCTCAGTGAGCTTGTGTTTATAGAGCTCTTGAAGGTCCACAGATGGAGAGTGTAGAGAAGCAATCTATATTTTTACACTGTATATTCATGTACCCTCTTTTTCCTTAAGGCTTGGCCTCGAACACATGGATAACTAAGGTTTGATATGATTCCCTTGGGCATGAAACAGTGACAGAAACATATTTTCTGTTTATTGCTTCACAAATTTGATTTCTATCAGTAGTGCACTACATTCCTATCCTAGCAGGAGCCAACACATCCCAAAGAAAAGTGGGTGATAAAAAGAGAACATTGTCTGTTGAGCTGCATTAGAATCAAGGCAGAATCAAGGCACAAGACACCAAAGCAGAGAAACCTCACTGTGGTCTTCAACACCCTCACAAGGGGAACTGGAGGGGCAAACATCAGTCTCTGCACTCTTGGGACCAGTGACAGGACCCAAGGGAATGGCATGAAGCTGAGTCAGGGGAGATTTAGATATCAAGAAAAGGTTTTTTACCCAGAGGGTGGTTGAGCACTGGAACAGACTCCCCAGGGAAGTGTTCACAGCACCAAGCATGACCGAGTTGAAGAAGCATTTGGACAATGCTGTCAGGCACATGGTGTGACTCTTGGGGTGTGCTGTGCAAGGCCAGGAGCTGGAACAGAAAACACTGAGCGATGCTGCGCACAAGTTGCTGCATAATCCTCTCTGGTGCAGTCCTGTAATCACACACTTTACCTGTGCTACAGCAGAGTTTCAGTAAGAGTCAATACAGAGAAGCAAGACTGTTCTCCCTGCTTTTCAATCCTGAATATACTTGAGGTCACCTTTCATGTAACAGTTCTTTGCCTTTGTTTTGTGAAACCCTTCAGTATGGACAAATGAGTCTACATTTATACCTACATCAGCCCACCACAGACAATGCAATTACAGGTGGAGAAGCCAACTGAAGAGTTTCCAATTATTCTGGGCAGTTCTGGTTACACTCCCTTAATCACAATAGGATAAAGAGAAAGCTGAATGTGCTATCAGCATAATGAGCCCACAGAAATGGCCCGTTACATTTAGTGACAGACAGACAAACACATACGGACAAATATTAGGAAGAAGTTTGTTTAGCTATTTTCCTAGTTACCAGTCACTGTGAATACCCCTAATTAACAATGCTCACAGACAAAAGATGTAAGAAATCAGTTAGTATTCCTGACTGCTCACAGAGATATCTGGGATTTGAAATTTATGTTCCCTAGTGAAAGCTTCTAAAGTACACATGGAGGACACCTCTAAGGACATAAGTGATAAAAGTAAGCTGAACAGGAATTCAGATTTACTGTTTAACAAAATGCACTTCTTCCTGCTGCTTTATCAGATACCTAAGATTATCAGCCATATTCTGCCCAGCTGGGAGATAGGAGTTATTAACAAAGAAATTCTTACAAAATATTCATCAATAACACTTAGCAAGAAAACTTCCTCAATTTTTGCTTTTAACAGTTCTCATAGAGTCAGGTTCAATTCTGATCTGAGCACAAATGGACAAGCTGTTAACTGGTTGCCTTCTACAGAGACACCCAACTTTTTTTCACTGATATTAATACACAGTTTTCACAATTTTTGTAAAGGAGATAGAGTGGGAAAATAAAGAAACAGTTTTTTGAGCAAGAGGGTAGACTAGGTAAGCATAGCTGATAACCCAGAATGAAGTTTTCACTTCAGCTAAGGAGGCAGCAACCCATTTATGATGACAAACAGTATTTTTCAAACGTCCTCTCAGCTGAGGACACAAGTTGCTGCACTTTTGAAATATGATAGAAGAATGAGGACAGTTTTACTCCCATGGATTCACCAGAATATATATTTACCAAATAACTACAGCATGCACTCCTTTATTTGATTCATCCAAGAAACCCCAGTTATTATGAGCCCGTTTCAAAATCATGCCACAAGAGATATGGCCTCTTGTGTTGAGTGAATGTTTAAGTGTAACATTGCCCAGCCATCTATTCAGCTGCAAGCTTCAGAAAACTAAATGCTGACAAATAGTCTGGGCTCATGTCTGTGAAATGCTCCATATGTGCTAACTGAAAGAGTCTGATGCTAGCTTGCTCTCAAATGTTAACAGCTTTGCAAAAACAATGCCCTCTCTTCTGCAGCAGAAATTTTTCTTGTTCAATCCCCAATAAAAGTAGGTTTTGATTTAGGTTTGAGAAAAACCTCATCTATCATTTAGTTATGACAAAGTGAAAAGAAACCTGTTTCTTTGTTCTAAGGCAATTATATACAGCTAAGAGACAGAAGTGCTGGCCCTGAGCTGTGCTGAGGTCAGTGGGCCTGTGAGCACCTACACTGGCTGGTGGCCACACCAACACTTCTGCAGAAAAGCGCCACTCCAGGTATTCAAGGCAAACATCCAAGGCAATAATTCCACTTTTCATCAAAGAGCAAGCAAATCCCACTTTCCCAACACGCCTGTCCCTTCTCTGCAAGGTAACTCGCTTGGGAAGCCCAGGCTGGAGGTGCAGGTGCTGGCTGTGGCAGCCGGAGCAGTGTGGGACAGAGCCATGGAACACAGAGCAGCAGAGGCAGGGGGCACAGCCAGCCCTGCCTGCCTGGTACAGCCCAAACTGCTCCAACTGCCAGGCTTAAGGCAATGCTTTCTGAAAGCCCTGACCCTGTTCAGAGAGCCCCAGTAAACTGGGGGATATCAATCATGACTAACCAACTGCCAAAAAGAGAAAAGAACCAATAAAGTGTATGTCTAGGAAATATTTTTCACGTATCTGAGAATAAGTAATTTGTTTGTTGAAGATAAAAGTAATTTTTTTGGTTGTGGGTTTTTTTAAGTTACAGTTCAGTGAGAGACATGCAATTTTAAAAGCAACAGCCTGTGTTAAATTTATCACAACTTCGCAATGGGAGTTAGAAACCTGAAGCTTGACTTATAAACAGCTCATGGGACAAATGCTTCACAACACAGCTTCACATTAATTACTGTAATGTAAACATGAAAAAAACTGTACTGCAATCTGTTCATGTGTGGACAGGTCAAGGCTCTGGGACCTCCTCAACATGAAGAATATTTCCAGGGAAAATTAAAAAAAAAAGCCCACACAGACACATTGTCACAGTACCCAACAATTTCCTTGGACATCTGATAATACCTAACCTTATCCTTAAACAGAAAAGTTGAATTTATGCTAGTAATACGATCAGCTAAAATCACTAATTACAAAATTTTCTAGCCTCATTGCTGTGGAAAAAATGGGAGAATAACATGAATTCTAGCTTTTTTCTAGCTGTAAATACTTTTCAGCCTTAAAAAGAGGTATCTCTCCAACAATCACATGTAAAGATACATAAAAATTACAATAAATATAGGTATTGTACAGATATGCCTATGATATTGTGGAATCCTTCCAGTTATTGACCATCAATATGAGTTTCTAACAATATATTTACATATAGCTGTTTCCAGCCTGAAGCATCCCCAGTTTTGATGAAGTTAAAAGCCAAGCTCCTCAAGCATCATGACTGCTACCTTAATGGGCAGGCTCAAAACTATTTTAGGACTTTTCCCAGTAAATCCAAAAGCTTTGATTGATTGTATTTTTCTTTTGATGCCCCTAAGAGCATGTGAATTATGGCAAGTAGATTCATTATCCAGTTTGATGAGTTATCATCACCACAGAGACTGTGATTTCAGGTGTTCTGGTCTTCATGTAATTGTTACTCCTCCTTTTCTGACAAAGATTAATTGAGAAAAGCATATATTTTTAACATATGACAGCTATGAACCTTCTAAATAGAATAATTCATTTTTCTAAAAAACATGGACCTGAAATGAATGCTTGTACTTTCCTCCCTTCAGCCCAAGACTGTGGCTTCTGCATCTGTTACAGCTCCTTTCCACAATGTCATAGAGAAGAAAGTCTTTCTTCGCAGCAGTGATTTGGTTTTAGATCCATTACACCCAGGCAGAATAAGCATTTAGAATATTTAGGAAACTTTAAATGAAGTTCCCAGAAAGGAGGTTGCAATCTTCTGCTAAATCACCTGTGCCATCTGTCCAAAATTTCCTCCAGAAATTACTATGAAAACATACAGCCTAGAACATAATAGATCCCCAGATTTCGATGTAGATGTGTTCTTAATGTTCAGTATAATTATCTTCTCAACAAGATTCAGTAATAATCACAGACTTTTCCCTAGGTAATTTAAGGATTTCATAAATGGTGAAGGCATTTCAGCATCTTGGTCTATATACAGATGAAAGCCATGATCACAGAAAACTTACAAAAATATCTCCTCAGGGAAAATGAGAAGAGTTTGCTACATTTACTAAATAATTTAGCAGCTGCATTCCCTCTTTTTTCCAGGGAAAGGAAAAGGTACATTTTAGCAGAGATGCACAGTCTTAATTTGACTCAGTTGTGCTCTGCCTAACAGACTCCTGGGTGTCAGGATGAACAGCTGTCATCTCCCTTGGCTTCTCACCCAGGTTATCCCCAGGACTCAGTCAGCATCCTGACTCCCTGCACTCAGCACCTCCCTCAGCAGTAGTGGCACGGCATGGATTACAGCTATGGCAACCAGCCAGGCTTCAAGAGCTGTGGCTTCTATCACGGGCTTCCACTGTGATCTAGACACATTAATGCAACTGCACTTACATAGGACAGGCTTTCTTGAAAGAAAGATCAACAGCCTCTCAGCAGAGACAGCAGCATTCCAAAATATTGGCAAAATATTGCCGTTGATGAGTGACGTTAGCTGAACTCATCTGGTGTCTGCCTGAAAATTGCCCATGAACAGTTAACAAGATTCTAAAATGTGCTCATTATCTGGAGGATTATTCTTGATGTGCAGTCAGCTCATAAAAGGTTTGCTGCAAATATAGTCCTCATGAAGACAATTACTTACAGAAGTTACACAGTACAGCTTTCTGTGCTCCGACTGGCTGGCTTCTCTGCCTTGCACAGCACGAGCTGTGAACAGTGCAATTAAATGCACAACTTTGTGTCACAGTACGGAAACACAATGCTAAACAGCTGCTTTTTGCCATCATCTATCCTCAATGCTTGAGCCTTTTATTACTTATAGTATGACTACCAGGTTAGAAAAAGGGACAGATTGAATTAAAACAATTTTAAAACCAGGGATCCAAGAGCTTAAACATTGCTACTGTCCTGCTAGAAAGCTTTCTTTCACTCTAAAGAAGAAAGGAAAGGAGGTGACACCTTCCTTTGCCTGTGTAAGTATCCCCAAATATGATATAGTCTATTCCAACAGACAAAATCCAAAGCTGATAAAACCTTTCCACTCTCCCTGTGACATCCCATATCTTCCTGGTTAGAAGATCTTCGAATTTCAACACCAAATTAAAGAAGATCATGGCACAAGTGAAAAAAAAAAGGTCATCCTTATAGTGATGATATACTGAATCCATCATCTAAATGGATTAAAATACAATATATAAATGAATTTGCTAAATACTTAAATATTGAAGGCAACTTTTGAAATATTTACAATTGATGAGGTTAAAAATATTTTAATAACTTCTGGGCAAACTGCTAAAGGAAGTACAGTAACGTGGGCATTGAAGTGCTTTCAGTCATTATTCTAATCATAGTAATCTTAGTTCACATACTTTACTCCTCCTCTTTTACAAATGAGTAATTAACACAAAATTTTTAATTCACTATAATTTGAGTACATTAGTTTTACACTCTGATTTCACTCCGTACAATTCACATCCTTGATATACAAGTCCCACAAGACTGTACATTTGTTACAGGTCACAACACATGACAACAAAAAGATCGCTGTCACAGACTTTGATACTGTGAATAATTTTGCAAAATTCCTAGAATTATTCCTGTGTTGCAGCTAAGCCTGAGTTAGGTGCTAGTTTAGGATCTTGATTAATTAGCATAATCTTTAATAATAGAATTTGGCAACCTCTGAAATTCTTGACTGCTAAATCATCACAAAGTAAGTATTTCACTGCTTAGTTCATATTTCTCTGCCTAATCAAGCTAGGTATTTTCTTATACAAATACAAAATACACATTATTGAAATTACTGGGCAGGACCAATGTTACCAGAAATAATCTGTAGGAGCATTTGCCCTGTGGCCAAAACAATACACAACATAGCTACTTATCCAACCCCTCTGTGATACCACGAAGAGGAAGTGAGATCAGTCCTGGAGGCAAAAATAATCTCACCTAAACTACAAACCACAACTTCTCAGCTAATTGCATTAGCTATTTGTATAGGTATTGTATTCACACTATTTGCCAATTTGGCTTATGCTCTTTTCTTTCAAATCTCTTCCCCATGTATAGCACAAAGCTCAGGTAAAGAAGGAATATGAACTTTAATTTTTACATCTTCACGTCACAAGAGCTGGAATAGGAGGGAGCTCTCATTTTGGTTTTCCCCTCAATCTTCCTAAAAAATAAGTAAATGTAAAATTTCACTCATCAGGAAAACTACAGCCTGTGCACTCTTAACCACTTCACTTGCACTTTGCTCAAAACTTCTGCAGGGTCACTGTAGAACACTCCAAACCAAAGCAAACCATCTCAACTCTTATTGTTCTTTTAAAAAGCAAAGTAAACAAAAAAAACTCTGCCAAATACACAACAGAAAAAGATAAAATTGTTTCAAGACCCAGCAATCCAAGGGCCAATATAAGAAGCGTTCATCCCACACAGCTACCTATAGATTTCATAATGGAGAAAAAAATTCCCTACAGCAGCTCAGAATCTTTTTTCAAAATGGAGTAAGGCTTTTGTTGCTTCTAATCCTTTCAGAGCACACAAGATGGGATATCACAGCCATGACATTGCTGGACTGAAAAGCAATTTTATGTAATTTTGCAGTTTGTAAGAGGCATTGGTTACAATTTTCCTTTCCCTCAGATATCTGCACAGTGCTCATGGTAACTAATGCACCTATCCTTATGAAAGAAAAGATATAGAACATAATACACTTTTAGATAATACAATATACAGTTTCCTAAAATAATACATCATATGCAGAATATTACACTTAGTTGTGAGACCTTAATGCTGGAGTCCATTAAACACACTGACTTATGTATCTCTCGCGCTACAGCTCCAATCCATGATTGCTGTATTTCTTTCTTTATTAACGCAGTTTTCTAGACTTTACACTCTTGTGTCTTCATTACATTATGGCTTTTTGCACTTGGTGGTTTTCCTCACTGGCATTTCCAGTGGGAGTATTAGCAGAGCTTCACAGTGAAGCCAGAAACACAACCAACCTACCAGACCAGGGATGGGTTTTGCCTTTCTCACAACTGTATCACAGCAGGTTGTTAAAGCAGGATACATCCCGTCTCTGGCCATTACAGTAGTATCTCTATATGTATTTATCACAACCATATTTATTTAGGATGTACATGTGTCTGCCCTGCCAAGATTGTTGTGTTCTGCAGCCCTGTGGAGCAATTAAAGGTCTCACTTAAATGCACTGCTCTCATACATTTGCTGGTACTGCTTGGTGGGAAAAGATTGCAAACCCTGAGTCCTGTTACAAGCAATAAAGGCGATCACAGCCCACCTCTACCTAATTAAATTGCCCCAGTTATAGGGCAAAACAAATTGAAAGTGATGAAGCTCTGAAACAGGCAAAAAATTCACATTACCCTAGTTTGTGAAAGGGAAGAGCAGCATGTGAGTTCCAGTCATTAAATAATTAAAAGTGCATGTAATGAAGACTAGCAGGACAGTACTAGCTATAAGAATTTATAAGGAGAATACAGTCTGTATAGATTCAGCAAATGTTTAGGTTGTTTCTCTGTTGTTCTTAAACCTCAGTGTGAAATAATGCACAGGGTACCTAAAAGTCCTTTCATTCCGATGGCCTGCCTAGAGGGTGGTCTGACTGCAATGTGTCAGTGGTGTGAAATCAGAGAGGACATTTCTAAGACAAGGCTTCTATCTTTTTATTTGAATACATATTTTGTTCTATCTAAAGTAAATGTTAAATATTTCAGAGACTCTTGCAAAAAGCTCCTCTGTTGCATGCTTCTACTATCCTTTAGCTCTGAAGTAACACAACAGTAAAACTCAGGAAGGTGGAGCCTACAGGCACTCTCCAGCTACTGATGTGCCTTGGAGGAGTCAGCACTGAGCTGGCAGGCTTAAGGCAGCTTGTCTCATTTCCACAAAATGATGATGAACTGAACTGGTTCCCAGCAAAATTCCCAAGAGCAATGGAAGGTTCAGGGCTGGCACATTCCCTCCATCCAGGAAAGTCTCAAAAGTACCTGATGCTGGAGGCAGGACTGGAACAGCCCAAGACAGGGCTGCCAGTGCCAGAACCCTGTCCAGGCAGGCAACTCTCTGCACACCAGCCAGTGAAGTACCACCATTACTAGGCTGCCATCATGATTCATCTTACACGGTCCACAAACTATGTTTGCTCATGGAAAGACTGGTTTGGGGGGAGAGGAAAAGGAAACCAACAAGAATAACTGAACTGTGTTAATTTATTTTTAGACTTTTATGGAGTCTACTTGAGCGCTGATCTTTGCATGGGTAAGACAGCACACATATCTCTCTCTCTTCTACACCTTTCCCAGTGAGTTCCATTCTGTCTGATTTCCACCAAAGTGTGTTCTTGTTAATAGGACACACACTAACATTTAGACCAAATTAGATTTGTAAGTATTTGTGTGCATAACTGCCACAGATGCTGCCGATCCTAGAACAAAGTACACTATTTTTCATTCTTTAAATAATTTTAAAATGTTCCACAGCACATTTTGAAAGATTGGCCAGAAGAAATGCTAAGAAGCAAGAAAATGCAAGAAACCATAAAATTATTTTCATATACCTTTAAAATTATCTAAATGGTCAACATGCTATGCATGCTTATCTTCTTTTATATAAAACCATCTGTGAGAAATTACCAGTCATAAAGGCATTACTTCAGTTACACTGCTCTATTCCAATACACTATCTTGCATTTTGGTACCTCATGAGAAAAAAAGGAATATCTGAGAAATGCATTAAGACACTTAGCTTATTAATGGCCAACCATATATAAGCTCATTTTTCGTGCCCTAGGCTTTTATGGTCTCGCAATGGAAAATTTTTCTTCATATTTTTCAGAAATAACAGAAAATTCCAAGAAATGGAAGTCGCTGCTAATAAAAGAAGAAAAGCTGAGTATCATCAGGGTTAATAGCTCCTATCTGAGATCCATGAATGATTACAGAGTTACTTTTCTATATCGAACTTTCAAGTTTCATTAATAATATGCTGCCTCTCCAGGACACAGGTGCACTCACAGTACAAAGGCTATCGGTTCATCACATGGAATAGAAGAGCTAGAGGAACAATGGCTTCAAAGGTCTCATGTTTATACATTTTGACAGTAGTTTGTTGGGCAAGTGCTCTTTGGTACTTAAGTATAACTCGTCCTACTTCTTCCTACACGGGCCACAGACAGGTCAGTAGCATATCCATTGCCAGAAAAAATGTTTCCTTTGGCAACATAAGAACTCGACCTATAAATCCACATTCCTTTGACTTCCTTATCAACGAACCCAACAAATGTGAGAAGAGCGCCCCGTTCTTGGTCATTCTTATCAGTACGACTCACAAAGAGTTTGATGCAAGGCAAGCCATTCGAGAAACCTGGGGTGATGAAAACAACTTCAAAGGAATTAAAATCGCCACACTATTTCTTCTTGGAAAAAACGCAGATCCTGTGTTAAATCAAATGGTAGAGCAAGAAAGCCAAATTTTTCATGACATTATTGTGGAAGATTTTATCGACTCTTACCATAACCTCACTCTGAAAACACTGATGGGGATGAGGTGGGTAGCAACATTTTGTTCAAAAGCGAAGTATGTTATGAAGACAGACAGTGATATTTTTGTAAATATGGACAATCTTATTTATAAGCTGCTCAAACCTAACACCAAGCCAAGGAGAAGGTACTTCACAGGCTATGTTATAAATGGAGGACCAATAAGAGATGTTCGCAGTAAGTGGTACATGCCCAGAGATTTGTATCCCGACAGCAATTACCCACCCTTCTGTTCAGGCACTGGCTACATTTTTTCTGCTGATGTAGCAGAACTGATTTACAAAACCTCCCTTCATACCAGACTTCTACATCTTGAAGATGTGTACGTTGGACTCTGCCTTCGGAAGCTGGGCATTCACCCCTTCCAAAACAGTGGCTTCAATCACTGGAAAATGGCCTACAGCTTGTGCAGGTACCGCAGGGTGATCACAGTGCACCAGATAACACCAGAAGAAATGCACAGAATTTGGAATGACATGTCCAGCAAGAAACACCTTAGATGTTAAGATTTTTACAGATGTAAATACCTTTTTTAAAATTTTGGTTGAGTTTGTTTATTTTTTGACAAAGTGATCTGCTGATTTACAAGTTAAACTGTGGGGTATTAACTGTGAGAGGATTTTTAATGACTGATTTTTCATTCTCACTTTGACTACTGGTTTACAATCTTCAGGCTCTTTTTCATAAGGACATTATGCTAACTGAAAGAATCTGGAGTCAAATCTCAGATTTTGTATATTATCATCTATTGCACATATCCATTCTTGTATCTGTGTGTAAAAGGACAGTAATAAACTATTATGAGCTGCTTAACAATTCACACCCCAGCCTCTGAGGTAAGACTCAGGCTCTAAGAAATGAAGAATTACAAACATACTTTTATTCTTGACACCCTACAACCATCTCTATTTAGAGCCTTGTTAAAAAATTAAGCAGCATACATTTGCACTGAACTTATATACCTACTTTGACGTGTATTTTATAGTATGTGTGCAATTCCCAAATAGCTTACTAATGGTGTAATAGCAGAATTTAGACAGGTAAGAACATCAAAGTTTCATTGGCCTTAGAAACAAACCCACACACTGAAATACATTTTCATCCACCAAACGGTATTTCTTTAAATTATTTCAGAATAATCCATTTCTTTACAATTCTTAAAATAGCCCATAAAATACGTAACACAATTTAAAAAGTAAGTAAATCTGTAGGTGAGATAAGACAGGGAAGATGTATGAAAAACTATCTTTAAAATATATAACAAAAGCATGACTATCTTAACTTTTAATTTCAAAACAAGGCAATGTTTCTCATTAGTATTAACTGATTCTCCATTAAACACCTTGAATAGCAATATACAATTATACTGAATGCTGAAAGTGTCAATAGGCAGCATATTTCTTCAACATCAGTCAGTGCACTATTTACCTGAAAACAAGTAACACAAAAGCAGCTTTTTAAGGGGAAGCTTTACTTTTTGCTGCAGTACATACAGAAACAAGATTCTAACAGATTCTTAATGGTGTAGAAAAGAGGAATTTAGTTCAATAAAAGAATGCAATCAATTTTCTGTTGACTAGACATACAACAGAATACATAACATGTATGTACAAATTTCACAGCAAAATAGAGGGTTTTTAAGGAAAAAACTATTAAGACTACACAAATTCTATCCTTTTTAAAAACCTTTTAAAGTTCTCCATTTACTCATCACAGTCAATACTCACTGAGGTCTCACTCAGGATATCAAGTACACAAGATTTATTCAAGTTTCATAACATGCTTATATGTATTTTGAATATGAATGTTTACGAAATGTCATGAAAACTCTGATAAATTCAGGCCACTTCTATTCAGTACCATCTTATAACAAGGAGGTGAAATATGATATTGCTCAGCAAATAACTTGAAATGAAGAACTCACAAGTTACACAACCAAAACTCACCACATGTATTATCAGGTGACGATTACTCACACCATTCTCAGCACACACAAAGTCTCATTCATTGCAGCTGGCATTATGTGTAACATATGCAAAACTGTTAAGTCTGTATGTTATTCAGAATGTCTATAAAGTTGTCAGAAATTAACTGAAGAAGAATTTAAAGGGAAACTTTGACCTGATTTTGCCATAAACGTACACAGCACTTTACAACAGTAACAAAGGAATGAAGATGCTATCCTAAAAGGTTTGCAGTTTCATGGCAAATTGTTAGTCTTGTTCACAGATGCAGCACTATCATTTCAGAAGAAACTACTTGTAAATACGGTAAAGTGTACCTGGCTTTTAAGTCACTAGCAGGAGCCATCTCAAGCAAATCTATGTCAGATCTGAAGATGAAGCGACACAACAGGCAGCCTAGGAGTTACTGTTAACAGGAGCTTGTGGACCCTTCATAAATAAAAATAACCCAAACCAAAACACCAGTAATTGTTATAAGAACGCTAAATCTCTTGCAGCATAATTAAAGTTATCCTTCCCTAGTTGATCTAGTCCTTGTTAAAGCTGCTATGCCCTATTAAATCCAGAACTTCCAAGGTCCAACTAATTGCATAAGTGAATATATAACACGCTGACTGGGTGAAGTTCAGATCTCCTTACACAAGTCCCATAATATTCTTGTTTATGAATGGAAATGCAAGAGGAATTCATCTCCAGACCTTGGGTAAATCAGATAGTACAGATGCCATCCTGCCCAGAACATATTTTGTAATAATTTGAACCCGCAGGCTGCAATCACTTCTGCTATCCCTCTGCACTGTGCAGTAATTTGGGGGTTCTGAATCACAAAACACATGGATTTGGTTGCCTTATTTCTGCTGATGCTTCTGTGGCCTTTGCTTAGTAACCAGGAGGACAGCAGGGCTCCCAATCCAGATACCTCAGGGCTCATGCAGCATGGTAGCCTTGAATTTCTCCTAATACAAGTAGACTGCATTAATAATTGCAAGGTACACCTTGAAAATAGTATCTAAAAAAGTGTATTTCCTGCCATTTATAAATAGACAGACCTTCAACAGAAATGTAAATGTTCATCTTGAAACTGATGTACATATTTCTAAGGCATTTTCTTCTGTATTCAGCTGTATATATGTGTCAGTCTGCTTGCTATGTAGAATTCTGTTATGCATGGAGCTGAGTGAGGCATTATATTTGTCCAGTGTTTCAAGAGCCTTAAGCATGTGTGCCCTAACTTTTGAATGTACAAGATACTTTTTCTTTTGCTGTCAAGTGAATTTAAAACAACACAACAAAATCCTAATTTTCTACTTCTATTAATTTTCTGGTATTAAATTTCATTAGCTCGTTACACTGAGATTTGTTTTCACTTTGCTCAGAAATTTCACTATTGGAACCTGGATATGGAAAGGCAGCAATACATCTACTTATAGGGACAGTTTTCCCTTCCACTCAGTAATATTTGTGCCATGTGGGATACTGTTAAGAAATAAATGCTTTCAATAGACTTCCTTTAAACAAAAAAATATTTACATTACTTAAAGGTCATTTTGTTTCATTGGGCATGGGACAAATGACAACTTGATCAAACATGCTGGCTTCTACTCACTTCAAAAGTTTGACTGTAATCACATTTTGATTCCAAAATGCATATGAAAAAAGCACATTGAGCGAAGCAGCTGGGGGGAAGTGCCTCTCTTTAGGAGGAATTTTTTCACAAAAGCATTTTTCCTTTTTTATTTTGCTAAAGCTGTGAGAGTATTTAAACAGAAGCCTCAAGGTTCATTTTCCACATTTCCTAATAATAATGTTAAGTATCAATTTTGACTCTTTGAGGGTTTTTTGTCTTCATAATGTAGATGGCAATGGCAATTTGTAAATGAAGAGTGTAATTAACTAGAAAAGCTTGTCAACAGTAACCGAAATTTAGGTGTATCATTATATATGACTGGCTGTACTTATGTATTTATTTGTCTAAATTGTATATATTGTTTTATCTGTAGTGTCTGTAGGAGTGCATTCTTTTAGATTAATGTATTATTTACAGTTTTGTGGGATTGCCAGCAAAGCTGCTAATCAAGATACTATTTTTTTGTATCAATGTCAAATAATAATAAAAAAAAAATCAAGTGAAAAATGAAAGGTGTCCTGTAAGTTTTCTTTTTCACCTCTTTCTAGAAATGTAAGTTGTATTACCTGAAAACAAGTGTCAGTGAATTGGCTCATTTGTCATGAGGAAGAATATTGTGCTGTAAAAGCAGATATTTTTTAAAAAATTGGAAAAAATAAACAAAACAAAATACTACTTTTATTCATTACTTGTGCAACAACTTCATCGAGCTGATGTCCACACAGATCAGGTGTACTACTTCATCTGAAGCTTCTGAACTTCAAAGCAGTAATATTAATGCAGCCATGGCAACATCTGGCAAAGCAGCAGACAAGTTCATTCTCTGCTCTGCCCGATTTAGCTGCTTTGGCATCCCCAGCCAATGAGACCCAGGTTTGGCCATTCTGAGGTGGCAAAGCTTTTTGACACCCTCAGCAGGGCTCTTTGGCTACTTGCATGGTGTCTTAACGTGTGGGCTTGCAGCCATCAAAAGCTGCACACAGGAGAAAAGGAGAAATGTCCCAAAACCCCCATCTCATAAAACCCCAATAAAGTTGTTTGAAGTTGCTGTGTCACCAGCCAGGTCACCCATACGGAGGGAAGGGGTCCTCCCCAATTTCTCACAGACACACAGTGACCACGACAGAGCCTTTTGCTTCCCCCACACCCCACAAAGCACCAGAAAATAAATGAAGAATCACAGTCTGAGTACACTCAGATTACCCAGTAAGTCGCATGTAGCCTTTGTCTCCCAACACACATATCTTAAGATACTGTTTTGTCTCTCAGGGAGGTCTGGGCAACTTTAGGGTCCTCCTATCAAAATAGAAGCAAAAAACCAAAATAACAAAAAAGTAGGAAGAAGTCCCTTTTCTTGTAAGAACATCAGAAAAATTAATCTCTCCCCATTCTCCCCTTTGCAGTTTCCTACACAGAACAAAGTATCCAACCTCTTTTCCACTGGCTTTAGATCTCAATATCCAAAGCTCATTTATGAAATGGAGGGGAAAATAACCCCACCCCTCAGAAGAAAGGTAGCTTTTGCAAACCAAAGTGGTCACCATAAGTAGTTGAAGCCTACAACAGTGTCCTCAGGCATCCCAGGAGTGTCTGCAGCAACACAGCAACCTTACAAACCACAATGAGATGCTTTAAAGCAACCAAGAGTTTTACATACAGCAAAACCCCTCCAATCATTTTCATCTCTCTTGTTTCCATCAAAGCAGCCTGAGTCTAATTGCAACACTTACATGGTGTTTAATTAATAGACAGCTTGGAGATATACAGATATTAGCACTACTAGGGTAGATTTCATGTAGCTTGATTATCTTAATTACAAGCATTCTATTTTCTCATTTACTTAATTGATTCTCATAGATTTTCCAGAGAAATTTGCAGTGCCCTAAGTGAAAATAGTATGTAGAAAACCTTCTTGAAAGTGCTGACACTGGCCTATTACAGGAGAAATGCACCAAAAAAGGGAGATCTATATGACACGGAACATTGTACTGAATAGCATCTGCTTCCTCTTCTCTTGTTCAAAAATATGAATTTATGAAATGGAAGGAGTCATCTGGGGAGAAAAAAAAGAAAGAATGTACCTTATTTATTCAACTGCACCTGCAATTAAGTTGTGTCAAGTGTCTCCTCTGATGACTTGCCTAACACAGGAAAAAAATCCATTTTTCTGCTAGGTCCACATATTAGCTGAATCTACATTGTATCACTGCCTCACCTGAAAGAGCCAAGAGCAAGAGGCATTTATTAGTCATGCAAGATTTAGCCTTGAGCACTTATTCTGCAAAGGCAGCATTACACGTCAAGCTGGACAGAATTAAGCGCAGTGGTTTTGTAATGCAGACACCTTTTATCTGAGTGAAGCAAATACCCCAAACTTGAGGTATGCTGGCTAACACCTACCATATCTACATCTATCAAGCATCCCTTTTCTCTTTAAGAGTTCCTTTCTCTGGCCTATTTTCTAACATGACATCTTTCTCCAAAGAGAAATGGGACCTCTAGATATCTCAGGATAGCAATAAAAGCAAGAGGGAAGCAGAGAACACCCTACAGCATCATTACAAGCTTTTCCCTTGATTTACAAAAGTCACTTAGCCTTGCTCTGTCCTTCTGTACTTTTAATCTACTTCAATCTGGTACATTTCCCTGTTATTTCCAAAACTCTTTCCATTTTCTTTATGTGCTTTTGCATAACTCAGCATTCTCCCATCTAAAAGTATCCATTCAAACCAGCCACAAAGATAAGAACACAGTGTTTCCATGAAGAGAGGGCCCTTACCTGACAGGTTTACAGTCCTACACTAATACCTGGCAAACTGATTTCAGCAAGTTTCAAGAGACAAGTAGCACTTGAATTGTTCCTTCAAAAATCTTTTCTTTGATATTGCCTAGTTCAGGTATATGGGGAAAAAAAAATCTATCATCTTTCACCTTGCCTCCGCCTGCAGAGATCACTATCAGTCTAAGGTTGTTTGGATTTTTTTCCTTATTCCTCTTACCTTTCCTCACAACCTTGGTTAGCTCATCAGAACTCAAACCAGCATTTTTTCATGTTTCACTTTAACTCCCACTTAATCAAGTACACTTTATTCCACAATTTCAATGTTTTAACCTTTTTATCTGCTTCTGCTCTCTGCGTTGCCTCCGTTCTCCTCATATCTCCCTATTAGTCAGACATCTGGTATTGAATCTGTTACAAGAGTATTTGCATGAAGGCTGAACACAGCACTACTTTTCTCTGTTCCTGTCTTTGAGCTATCAAAAACTGCATTATTGGATTTGTTTCACCAGACAGGACAGCTTATCTTACTGATATAACATTTAAAGCAGAAAAAGAACTTCCGCTAGCCTCTGGAACAGACAGTACGCCTGCAAGGCTGCAGTAGCTGTGGACATGGTAGGCGCTGTACAGGGAACTCCTCTGGCAGTCGCACTCCCAAGGCCACACCTGCAGCGCTGGACAGGGGTGACACAGAAACAGCCGGACCCGCTGCCTCCGCGGAGCGTTCCCAACAAAGGAAGCCCCGGGCTTTGAGCCCCTCCCAGCCCCAGCCCGGGGAAGCTCCGGCCCCTGCCGTGTCCCTGCGTCCATCCCCGGCGGCACCAGCGCCCTTTGTCACACGGAGCTGGCGGCTCACGGCCTCTTGTCTCCCCCGAGCTCCATCTGCAGCTTCAACCCCAGCGACCGCGCCAGGTATTCCCCAACAGCTGCCTGCATACCCATAGTGTATGCAGTCAATCAATTTTACACACAACACCATTTCCCCTCACAAAGGCCGCAAAAGGTCCAGATCATTCAGGACAAACCTCGCAAGGTGCACTCAGCTTTGTACTATGTTTGCCATCACTTTGGCAGGATGGGTTATGAAAGGAGGAACTGCGGCCCCTGGAGAGTGGTGTCCTGTTAGGATGAGGCCGACTGTACTTCCCCAGCACTGCTCTACTCTAAGCATAGCTGTACTTTGAATTACTAACACAGCTGATGATAGGCTGCTTTAATTGCTCATTAAAAGGCAGTATTATTTACTGCCTTGTTTCTTGGATTCAGCATTTCTACACATGGGGATAAAAGTAATGGGCTAGAATAAAGAATATATACAGCATGTAATTAAAATCACATTTTTTAATAGGGGAATATACATGCACATAGTGCAGGTGCTGTCACAGAAGTAGAGGTTATGGAAGTATACTTTTTTAATTGTATTATACTGCAATTTAGCTGCCACTTCAAACAGATGGGTGAGTTGTGCAACATTTTTAAACTGATTTAATTACTTGCAAAGGTATTGGCTTGTGTTAATTGGTGCAATAAATTACACAATGGTTCACAGATTCCATTAAAAAGAACTTTGAACATCTAGTATCTATAGGAAAATAAACTGAGCCTTGCAAGTCAGTATTTGACAAAATTGTTATTGGTTGTTTGTTTTATCAATTCATAAACAAGATCAAAAAAGCCCTCCATTCACACAAGACAATGTGCCTAGCATGATAGATATTGATGTATAATTGTATCTCAGAGACAGGTGAAGACAATATATCCAGCCATACACCTAGAAGAATGATCAGACTAAGTAAATGTAAATAGGTGACCCTTACTTTCCCAAAAAAGTAACACAACCCCACAGGTTATGTGCAATTTATCCAGTGTCAGATGATTATTGCTGTCCTTCTTTAGGACAAAGCCATTTACTGAAGTATGAGACATGGGGAAGAAAGTCCACAAGCACATCTAACAGCTTTTGAAATATCTAGGCCTCTAGTCAATTTCAGGTTTAAGCTCCAGATGTTGCTTCTTGTCTTGAACTCCAGGAATAGCCAAAATCCCCTGAAGTCAACAAGTAGAAAAATGTCTAGCCTATTAAGTACCACAGCAAACTACACCTGTATTAGCCAAACAAAATCTGCAGGGCAGCAATGGTCTTCAAACTCTGTAGCAGCAGCTTTCTAGCATAAGCAGGCAAAAACCTTGCAGGATCTTTGGTTACACTTCGGCACAAATTTTAAACTGGGGAAGAGCACATTTTAACTTGGAGAAAAGATCATGGTGGCCCGAAATACTACATTTTAGGGTTTCTATGAACTAAGGAGAGTAAGGAGATTAAACCTTGAGCAGAAAAAGTTACTTCATTTGTGACAAATCAGCTATTTCCTGACCATTTAAAATGAAATGCTTTTGAAATTTTTTTCATGGTTTTGAAATTGCTGTGCGTGAAATGTCATTGAAAACAAGCTTGCACTTTTATCTCCTGCTAAACACCAGAGATATACCACTTCAAAGGGGTACATTACATTTTATTTGAATGCTGGGACAGACATATCAATGAGTAAACGAAAAATCATATGAATTGTCAATGTTAATACTATCACCTGGCCATGTTTCCCTTTTCCAGCAATAATTTCATTATTTTCTTTTCTATGCCTTTCATTTCAATAGCACCTAACAATTTGTTATTTTGAATGAAGTAAGCTTTAGTAATTTTACCTGTTGGTGACATATTAGCTTGAGGAAATGTAATGTGGTTTATGGTTAAATTAGGTCTGTGTTATAATTTAAATTTGTTATATCAAACATGTAATTTTGGACTAAATGCAGTGATCTGCATCACAATTTCTGTAAAGCTGCATTTTCATAAATAAAATAAAAAGCTTAATGTAATGCAAATTTTTAAAAGAAAAAACAGAAAAAATCCATCTGGAAAATTGTACTTGCATGCACATGGCTGGCTGGCAACAGGGGCATGAAATACAGAAATAAAATGAGAAAAAAATTTGCTTTTTCCTCAGCAAGTACTGTGAGGATGGGTGACAGCTCAAGAGGAGACATTAGGGCAAACAGCACTGCCCATTCCCAGGTATTACTTTTACTAGTTGTGCTATTGCTGGAGAGCAAGAAAACCTGATCTAATCAAAGACTGAGTGTTGGACTAGAAGACCTGCAAAGGTCCCTTCCAATCCAAACTAGTCTATGATTGTGTTACTGCTCCTTGCAGGGGGTTGGACCAGATGACCCTTTAAAGGTCCCTTGCAACCCAAACCATTCTATGATAGGAAGCAAAGAGAACATCACATCATCACCACTCAGAGGTGGTGGGGAGGAACAAAGGGGCCTTATGTACAAGGACTAGACCAAAAACTTGGGAACTGCAGAAATTTTAGTGGAAGTGACACCCTGCAGATGACAAAAATACTAATTTCTTTGAAACCTATGTCAGATAACAAAGCTTTAGAAAAATAAACATGTTCTGAAATTTCATGTACACCACTGCTTCTAATTTGCATGTTTATTCTCAGTTTGCTGTAATGCCAGGTCGTGTATTTGCTGTAAGCAATAATTCACAATGGGTGAGACATCATCATCTGGGGGATTTCCAGCTGCCTGCAACATATCAGACAATTTGCAACAGATTTATCTGAACAGTTCTGAAAGTACATATTTGTGAAACTGCAGTTTTAATCATATCAGGACCCACACCATGATGAAAAGCAGCATTTTCAAGAGGAGTAGTACACATTCTGTCTTCTTCCCACAACTCACATCTTTTCCAATAAACTCAGATCACTGCATTTAGTCCAAAATTACATGTTTGATATAACAAATTTAAATTATAACACAGACCTAATTTAACCATAAACCACATTACATTTCCTCAAGCTAATATGTCACCAACAGGTAAAATTACTAAAGCTTACTTTATTTTTTTTCTGGAAAAACTTCTTCCATGCTAGCTTGAAAAAACATCAACAACAGAAAGAAGTAATAGAAATGTAAATGGCATGCACCAATAACTTAGCCTCACCTGCCTGATTGTTACCATGGAATGGATATAGGTACCATTTTGTATCTTGTGAAGTGCATTTATAGCCTTGTTCCTAGATTTGCCATTATCCACATTATGTACAAATAATCTTAGTGTTAACTTACCAAAAATTCAGACAGTAATATGAGTCAGTTCTACAAGAACAAATCAGCTCTGAAATCCTCTCCAGAAGGCAAACTTACTAGCTTGCATTTAAGTACAAAAAATATTTTCAGAGTTAAGAGATTTCTTTTGTGACTAAGACAGGGATTGTGATCATTGTTAGATAAGCAGCAGAAGCCCTAATTTTCAGAGTTTGTTACCTATTTATATTAGCTAATGTTAACATGAAAGCATGCTTGTCTCCAACAGAAGCTTTTGAAAGGATCTCATTGAGATCTAAGCATGTATGGGATTGAAATAGTTTTGGTTTGTTTTTTCAAATGCCTTTAAAAGTACTAACAAATTGTAAATACCACAGATTTATTTTGTCAAGCATTAGTAATGCTCCATTAGCTTAATTTGTGTTGACAGACAAACAGAAATCAGGTCTAGTAAGAAAAACACAAGTTCAGAGGTGACAATAAACCTTGAGCACAGCACAGACATACCAAAAGCTCAATATTGTAAGAGAGAGCCAGTCAGGTTTACAGCTACAAGAAGGGGTTTGGGTTTTTACACCACCTAACTCTTCAGATATCAAAGCCCTGCTAGATTTTTTTCACAGTTACAGTGGTAGCTCTAAAACCCACAAATGACTGCTGGAGTAAGTCACACCTGGGGGAGTCTGTTGTACAGAACATTTAGGAATTGCTCAACAGTTAATGCAGCTGCACCTTGGGCTCCAGAGCTGACTATGAAGAACCAAATCGTGTAAAGCTGTGAGCAAACCCTGAAATGGTTTTCTAGAAGGGGCAGTTTCCAAACAACCGCAGTTATAAGTTCTGAAAAGAGTCTGCACACACATCTCTGCATGAGCCACAACTCAGCACCTGAGGGCCCGGAGATTTCCTCATTTGACAGCGAGCTGTCCACGGAAAGGCAAGGCAGGACTAAGGAAACAGAACAAGGGGCCCAGTGCCTCACGTTTCTCTCATGTCAAGTTAAGTGCTGGGATGCGGAAACCCAGACAAAAAGGTAAATCCACTGGTAAAAAAAATAACATTTCAGAACAGAGGAAAAAGAAAACAAAGTATTTTGTGAACTGCAAGGTTCACAACAGTTTTAAGTATCTATAAATTGGGACAGAAAAAGAAATACTGTGGAGAGCTGAACAATTACTGATGTGATTTTTGGAAGAATCAAAGACCACTAATTAAATTGGTATGTGAAGTAGTAGAGTTTTGTTTGTTTAGGAAATTGCTGCCATGTACTTTCTAGAAAGGAAGCAAGGACAGCATATAAATAAGCAAGAGCAGCACAAAAAGATGCATACACCTCGAGGATGTATTAAATACTTTATCAGGATCTTTGTAGTCACCCTGAGGTTTTTATACTCATATACCTCCCTATAAACTCAGTGCTGAAACCACTGAGTGAAAATAAGAGAATGTACAAGAGAAATGTGCTGGTGCAGGGTGAGAGAATCAGAGCCCAGGTGTTTGTTCACAGGCACTTACAGACTAAATATAAGCTAGGAGGTAACAACATTCCCCATTATTTACTGGCAACGCTGCATTTGCCACCCTGCTCCTCAGAAGTTTCTCCTCTCCCCTTTCAGTAAATAAGGAGCACAGGCTGAGCAGCAGGACCGCGTCCAGGCGATGTTCTGGAGGTCCTTCCACACCCCTCACACCGGCACTGTGCACACACAAGGCTCCACAATCCACAGCAACCAACATCCACACAGCCCTGCTGGGCTACCTTCAGTGCAAGAGCTCAACCACCTCCAGAAAGCAGAGCAGACCTGGCTGGAGCAGCTCTGGAGAAGGCTTACGCAAGCCGCAAAAATACAAAATAAAAGTTACAGTTACAAAATATTGTGGTATCAATTATTTCTTCTATGCATTGCCTTGCCAGTAATTAACATAAATAAAGATGTAAGAAGGTGTACTTGATAAGTGGTAGCCCCACCAAAAGCTCACATACACAATAAAACAGGCCTTTTGCAATTATTAAATACAATTACCATCCAAATTT
The DNA here is from genome assembly GCA_013399945.1 of Ploceus nigricollis. Classification (NCBI taxonomy): domain Eukaryota; kingdom Metazoa; phylum Chordata; class Aves; order Passeriformes; family Ploceidae; genus Ploceus; species Ploceus nigricollis. The sequence goes on along the minus strand of VXBC01004838.1, from coordinate 957,068 downwards.
TAAACTTAGGCTAAAGAACACACTTTGCCTCAAACAATTTTGAGAACATTATCTGCATGTCTCAGTACCTCAAAGTATATCCCTCACTAAACCGAAATGGTACCAAACATTTTCAAAATGCCAATTTCATCACAAGTAAAACACTGTCCCTTTTCTGTAACACTGAAGATATGCATCTAACACACACCTGGAAAGCAAACCTGTTTACTCTCCTGGACTGAAACAGAATGTTTGATTCACTTTGCCGCAATTGTTTGTATCCAACAGCTGTCTTCAGTTTAAACTGACACCAATTTGGTATGTCATAAGTACTCTTCCAAAGGGTATTTTTAGGCCTTCAGCTTATACCAGAAAAGAGAAGGAATAGTAAATTTACTTCAGTACTGTTACTTTTAGCATAAACTCTTTATGTTGCCTAAACATTTTATAGGGCATATGGAAATCTTACAGCCCCCCCAGTCATCCTTATTTGGATTTAAATACATACAGCCCTACTGTAAGACTTCATCTGCAATTACTTTATTAAAAATTAAAATCTTTGGCTATGAAAAAGCTCAACTAAGCTGACAACAGAATATGAAGATGATAAAAAAGGGAAAAGAGTAACACTCACCCATTTCCTTAAACACAGCCCTGCTTTGACTTCCACAGACCAATCCAAGCTACACTACCTTCAAACAGGACAGACCTCAGAGATTCAGACCTTTGTTGGCCTTATAAATCCATACACATAAATAAACAGAAATCCATCAACACAAAGCACTTCTAAATGAGTAATTAATGTAACACTAAATTGTAGCTCAGTAGCTCTCATCCAAGAGTCTAGATTCATCTTTGCAAAAATCCTTTTGGAGAAAAAACAAAAAAGGAAGTATCAAGCAATACAAAAGTGCAGGAGTCCCCTCACCCTTTCCATCTTTTGTAGAACATCAGGTTTATGGGTGATTTGGCAGTGCCCCATCTGACAGGCAAATTTACAAGGTTAGCACTGAACCTAATCAGAGATAATCAGAAAACTCTTTCTCTCTGGTGTAATTTTCTGCTTGGATAGCTCTGCTATGCTATTATAAATAAGAAAAGCTTGCAGCACAAGCAGGGTAGAAGACTTCAGAGAGATTTTAGTAATCACCTTCCATTCAAATCACTCTTTAATCAGGATTGGATCCTGTTCCATTTTATAGCCCCAGAAGTAAACTGAGGAGCTCATAATCGACACAGATTGGGAGTGAAATTTTGCCCCACTGAAGCTGTTGTGAAGTATTACTAATTCATGGGGCCGAGATTTCAATAATGGTCCTTCCCTCTGGATCCTCTGTTCTAATTCAAGGCAGATTTCTCCACCCTCTTCCTATTTCTCATAATATAGAGTAAATGCTCCAGTGTTTTGTTTTAATCAGAGGTGATCTAAGAAGGAGAGAGAAGAATGAGAGTCAGAGAGAAACAGATTCTGAATGCAACAGGATTCTTAGCTGATTCTATGAAATGATGGGAAGAGTTTCAGGTTTAACAACCTCAACCAGATAACTATTGCACTTCTCCTCACTGTAAACACTTCACAAAAAGCTTTCCACAGAGCTGAAAAAAATGGTAAGGAATTTTATTTAATTTCACAAATTGCCCACCTTGCACTATCAGAAAGCTGCAGCTTTCAGCTTATGCGATAAGATCTCTGCAACAGAAGCAACCTGGAAAACTGTAAAATCAATTTCTTTGCCTAAATACAAAGTCCTGCGAAAAAGGCATAGTAAATTTACCTTTAGGAAGGTACTTTTTACGTCAGAATGGAGCACTGCTAACTTCTTGCTCAGGCACATTCAGAGCCAAAGAGGCCAGCTCAGTGCTGGCCGGGGGAGCAATGAGCGCACTCGGCGGGCCGGGACCTGCAGCCGCACCGCGGCACCGGAGCCGCCGCCTCCAGCCAGCACGGGAGAGAGCGCGGACTGACCCCAGCGAGGCCTGGCAGAAGAGGAAGCATTGACACCCTCGCCTCCCTTCTTCCGAAAAACTTGTGTTTGCTGACCATTTGATTTTTTTACTTTGTTCTTTCTTGGTCAGTAATAGAGCAACAGCACAATGCAGGGCACTGGCAAAAGATATTCAGAAGGAAACAACTAAACTTTCAGCAACCCTAAAACAAATACCAGAAGGTTAAGGTAACAGTCTTCAAGAGCTTTCCTTGCCCTCTACATTATAAACCACCACAGGTACAGTACAGGTGTGGGCTGGGGGGGGAGGTAGTTTGGTGGGTTTTCCCCCCTCCCAATACCAGAATGCTTCGTAAAACCAATTCCATGCTTTCAAAAACAGAGATGCAGGTAGAAATGCAGGCTTCTCCCTCAAAGCAGCAATTTAGTGCTGCACAGCCTGTCTTCCAGAACACAGCAGTTTTACTACCTGTGAGGTTAAATCTTTTTGCCTACTGATTTATTTTTATAGGACATGAGTAGCACAAAGTCCACCTACTCAAACGCTTTTGACACTCTGGTTCTTCTGCTTCATTATTTATAATTGCCTGTTGATGACAGCTATGCACACTGCTTTTTATGCGAAAAGAAAATTGTATTACCAAATAACCACACATTCCTATACATTTTGAGATGTCATAACTCAATTGTCCTCAAAGGAAAGATAGATCAGGGTCTACAGAGTAAACATGACACAACTCAAAAAGCCTTTTTACTCAAAGTAAATCTAAAGAACCCCAGCACTCCTACTCATGAGCAGCATCTTTCCTTAATGAGTCTGAATGATTACACAGATGAAAAAGAACCAGGTAACAATTTGGTTTATTTCCATAAGAATAAATAAATAAATAAATAAATAAATCTCCCTATTTGAAACATAGCTGGCTTTTTTATTAATTTTTAGAAGTGTACCTATGGGGAAAAAATTGAGTAAAGGCATGTATTTTTCATCTATTCCAATTCTATTTTGTCTAGCTGTCCCTCTATATAAACACATCCACTTGCGTAAGTGATTTTCTACACCCTACTGAGACAATAAACAAGCACAGCCTTTCAAATTCATGCTTGAAAATTAGATGGCAAAATATGCATGTCCCAAAAAGGACAAGATTGCCTCCTTATTGGTTTATGCAGGGAAAATTATATTTTTCCTTCTTACCACATACTCTTCCATGTCTCAGTAATTGCTCACTGAGCCACCATTGCCCAGATTCTCACTGTTATTAGCAGCAGACAACTTCACAACTACTGAGTTTGATTCAACATCTCAGATGAACACAACTACGAAAGCAGCTTGATGAGCATCAATCTAACAATCATAAAGCAGATATAAAACCACATTTTTATGTGCATTGCAATGTTACTGTTAGTCATTGAGGGAAAATGAATAACTAAAATGTCACAATGCTCAACTAATATGCCTGGATTATTTCATCAGCTGGGCCACTGTGCAATAAAATGCAAGGAAACCAGACTTTGTTGGAGTTTTTGTGGTTTGAGTAAACCTGGCTGTTCATTAGCAGAGCTCATGCACAGGGAACTCAAAGATATAGTTTCCTGATCCTTTTCCAGCTTCTCATTTTAAAATAATTAGCATTCTTTGTGCATGCACATGCATGAGTACACTGCAAGAGAGTGGAAAGGCTGCCCACTTGATGCAGCAGAAAAACCCACAGCAAGTGACTGAATAAAGTTCTATCACAATTGATTCAGAGAAAAAATAGACTAACTGCTATTTGTTATCAACAAGGCCTCTCATTTGGTTTTTTTGCTGCTTTGGTAAAATGTGGGAGGGTAAGGTGGGAATGGGCGGCAACATCCTCTGCTCCCTGCTAAACAGAAATCAGCATTTTCAATGCACTCAATTAGCAGTGTTTTAGGTCTGTGTCAGAGTCCTCATCAGAGCTAATTGATTTCAGGCACAGGCAAATCTCACCATTCAACATCATTATGCAGAGGTAGGTGGTGAAAAGGAAAACATATCTCTGATTAAAGAAAAGCATGAGGGGGAAGCACACCATTTACAAGCTGCACACAGCATTCCCTCACAGAGAAATAACAGTGTTTAAAAACATTTTGAAGAGAGATGCCTCACAATCAAATTTCACAGGACTGCTCTGGAAGCCCCAAAATTGGAGATGTGACAACGGACCAAGCTATGTGAAAAGGCACACATCTTTATCTCAGGAGAGAACACGGGAGAGAGAAAATTCAATTATGTTTCCTGACTTATTTCCCTGCTCCTCCTTCCATTCCTACTCACAAAGGGTGTTTTAGGGCAATTACAGACATACCAAAAGTACATAGTTTATAGTACTTCTATTACTTTAATATTTTGAAAACAAGAATACTTATCAAACTAGCTAGCTGAATTGCAGTTTGAGTGCACAACTCAGTACACATTGGTGGGAAGATCTGAGGTCAGCACTTGTCAGAAGGAAGAGATGTGCTCCTGTTCTCTTGGCACAAAAAGCATATGTTGCCAGCATGGGAAACAGCTTTCCTGGCCTAAAGCCCACGCTGGAGTCCCACAAGATAAAAGGCTGGAAATGTCCCTTCTCTCCCACTCCTTTACACATGCAAAACCAGTCTCCAGATCTGGTTTTGTGCTAAGCTAAATTCTATGTTTATATTCATCCTAACACTTTGAAACTAATAAATGCAGAACTGTGTTTTGACTGACTTTCATCTCAGTCCACAGAGCTACTTTCAGCAAGCTAATGCACAGCACACTGGCATGGATGGCTCCACGGACACTGACATTAATCAGCCCACAGAGCCTGCAAGTGCCCAGCTGCAGGCACTGGCATATAATCACCATACAGATGATTGTATTTTTAGCACCATCTAATTAAGCCCTATTTTCCTGGCCGTAGAGACAGCTACATGGTAGCTCCCCTGTTCCAGCTTCACCTCATTAATTAGAGACCTTTTCTTTCAAACAAGACAGGTGCTGTGGCCAGCACCACAACTATTTTGGGGCAAGTAATGTCACATGTATAAGATCTTCAACCAGCTTCTTAACGCTTTTCATGTAAACGTGAACAAATGAAGAGCTGCTAGTTTTCTCCCTTATTATTCAACAGAGGATGGGTATATAAAAATAAAAAAGCAAATTGCTATGATGTTTGCCATTTACTTCCACTCATCACAGCTTGCTCACTGCTTTCTACTGCAATGTACTATATATTTTCACCTTCTTTTTACCTTCTGTACATACTAAAAGTATAAACTACTTACAAATGTCATTTTAACACACTAAAGCTTTAATTACCCTTTCTTTCTACCTTTTCAAAAATGCATTTTGCTCACATTGTATTTATACACAATATCTTAGCATTAAAAACAATAAAAAAGTTTTAAAACCCAACACAGCTGTGACAACAGTGCCACATGAATTTGCTGCCCCACTGAACCGCAGAAGCATCACCATGTTTCTGCATCAGACCACAAGTGAGCAGCAACTCTAACGACTTTATCTTGGTACAATACTGCTGCCTGCCTCAATTAAAGCATTAGATTCTTTATTGAGACACCTCCTGCAGCCCCAACCAGCACAGCAGATGAGCACTTTTGACAGTTGCTACTCATATCCCAACACTTTTTCCCAGCTTCTGGGGAGGTGTATAGCAAGTGGAACATGATTTTCATCCAAATATATATTCTATATATATTCCACTTCTTTTCCTAGAACAGCGAAAACAAGAAGCTTCCCTGAACATTCACTTCGTCTGAGAAAGTATTGTAGCAGTAGTGCAGGTGGATCAAGAACGGTGAAATGCTGACAGAAATGTACATTAAAATAATCCCATAGCAACGCTCAGAATTTAGCCCCTTCCCATCGCAGTGCTGCAAGTTATCACCTGGGTCACTGGTATGTGCACGTTTCAGGTACCTTTTTTATTGACACACTCTGGCACCAAGACGAACACCCAGCTGCGAACCCGCGGCCTGCCCCNCGGCCACGGCGGGGCCCAGAGACACAGTGCCCAGGCCCCGGGGGAAAGGCTCACTTACCCGCTGCTCGCCAGCCGCACGGACGCCGAGAGCCAGCCCAGCCCTGGGAATCGCCCACCAGGAGCTCTGCGGGCACCAACAGCCCCAAGAGGCCCGACCGGCCCCAAGGCGCCTCACCTGGGCCACCGACCCCACGCCGGGCCCTCCCGCTCTCCGCCCACACAAACCAGCAGCACACGGGGCCTGCCCCGGCAAAACCATTGAAAACTAAGTAAGGGCAGCAGTCTTTTGCAAATAACAACTCTGTAATCCACTCAGAGCATGCAAATTCAAAATACAAATCAGTTTGTGCAATACATCTTTATTTTAATTTTATTTTTTTAATCTTTGCAGTCATCTTGGAGTAATCATTATGTAAACAGTAGGATGGGATGGGATTACATTGAGTCATATGCAAATAGTTCTAGAACACCTCAACGATTATGACAAGGCATTATAAATAACTTCTCTTAACAATATATATTTGCCATTTTCAGTACATTAAAGAGCTGCCACTTATCTAGGATTAACTAGGAAGTAGTTTAAAGTGTAACCTCTGAGATATACATCTCCGAATGTGGAAGTCTTTCTAAGGTTCCCTAGCTCCATAACATCTATGTCACAGGTTAAGCAGAGGACTACTTGGGTCAAAGTGTTTTCTTTGTAACAGAGTTTTACTTGATCATTGCACAAAGCCCTATTATTTTCACTCAACCTTGGTATTTAGCAGAACCTCAAATAAAGCTTCAGTTCCATTCTTCAAGTTTTTATTCACTTGTATGAAACTGGTTTCTATCATTAAGGGTAAGTCAGAACAGAGATGGACACAGTAAGCGTTCTACCTTAACAACAGTTCACAGTAGCTCTAGCTCATAGACTCCCCAATACAGCATAGTCAAAATACTCTAACATCTTTGCTACTGCATATCCCCTCCTTGCTCAGATAACTATATATATTTATATTTATTGTACCATATGTATGGTACTTCTAGAAAATGGAGATTATTTATATAAGCAGCCTCAGGCACATTCTTAAAACATTAATATCTGCAAGGCACCTCCCACTCCCTTGAGGATCAGTTTGTGGACTGTTTTTTGACACACAACCAACAAAAGTTTGCTAATGCCAGATCAAATGATTTCAAAAAACCCCTAGAAGTTACCAAATACTTCAAAGACATACCTGAAACTTTTTTAAATAGTGGGAGATTAACTGCAAATAGCACATAATCAAGTCAAATAATTTTCTTATTATTAGTATGTGTAATGCATAAATATATGAAAAATAAAATTCACAGTCATTTTTTAAACTAGAATTCAAGTTTGGCTAATATTTCTAAACTTTTATATGTATGTTAATTTCTAAATGTAACAGAACAGAGGCAGTATTATCAACCACAAGTACAGGTAAAATAGTATCACTCAAAGTCTATGAAAGAAGTAAGCTTGATAGAAAGTTCCTTTTGTAATCAATAAATAGAGCCACCTGAGAGCATTTCCACAGGCTTTTCACTTTGGGGGAATCCAAATCAACTGCTAAGAGACATTTAGGAGCATTTTGAACGCTAACAGCAGCGGTGTAGCTGTGGGCTTTGCTTGTTCTGACTTTGTGAATTGCTAGATAATGAAGCAGAACTCAGTGTGTGGTGCATTAATTTTCCTTTGCATCTAAGCTGGCTTTTTCGCAATCTCACAATTCGGCTTGGGGTCAAGGGACAGACATCAGCTGACACTTAACTGAGCAAAACCAATCAGTTTCACTTCATCAGGAATCTCAGTGCCATCACAGCCAGAGGCCTGCAAGTACAAACAGAAATGTTTAGTATATCATGCTACAAAGGAGCATTTGACAGCCAAGATATAAAGTTCCCCCATATCACCCAGTCAGCAAACAGCTTGATTGAAGGAAAGCTTTCAGACTGCTTCATGTGGCCTCAGTCAGCGTCAACCAATTGCATCCTTAATTTTAGCAAACTCTTGCAGTCAGTATTAAGAATTATGGAAAAAAAAATATTGGAAAATGGACACTGAAATACCCAAAATCTTTAAACCGAACTTTCCAGACTGGAGCCAAATTTGTTTTTTCATGGGAGTAAACAGTTTTCACTCATGAAGAGCATCTAATATACATGCATAGAATCCACTTTTTACCACTGTGCTGTACACAGCAAATGTCTCATAAGTCCAGCCAGCATGTTAGTTCACCAACCAGCTGAATTTTTAAACGAGAAACTGAAGCAGTCTTCAGTAAAAGAGTAAATACTAATATTTGCAAAAGGACAGCTCCCTCCTGACAGTACAATCTAGTACTTAAAATTGTACAGTTTAGATTCTTCAGTAAAGCCTGTCACAAAACAAATTGGCACAAGTGATCAGTTCATTTTTCATGTATAACAGTAAGAATATAAAACCACTTTGCTCAGGACTGAACAATTACTTTAGGTCTGTTTTAGAAAAAATATGCTGGAGGCAAAGTATTTTTATGTTTCAATTTTTAAACACAAAAGTTGCTTCTGTAGGACAAAAGTGACATTTTAAATAAAGGGATTTATACATTTTTATCTGTATGGTAGATAAGTCAAAATATTAATAGAATTGGATTAAAAGTGTGCAATGCTAACTTACTTATGACAGATGCCTTCAGATTCTTTTGCATATCACAAAATATCTCCAACAGAAGAATCGGTCCCCCCTATAAAAATGCTTGTGATCCTTTTTGCATAAGTAGCAGTTGAACCCTTTAATAGAACTGGTTCATGAACATGTGCTGTAAGGTTAAGAACTCTCAGATTGTGCATAGAAGGTGCACTGACACAATCCATTGAATTTTCATGACCAGAAATAAAACTGTGTTGACACTTGTGGAAGTATTACATCAGGCTACTCCTTCAAATTTACTCTGAGCAGACACAGAGAACAGTTCTCTCTTCAGATAGTATTTCACATCTCTTATTCCACAGAAGCAGCAAGTTAAAGGTCTGAGACCACTGCTCCTGGTTACTATTCAGATATCTGAATGGTGCTTGGATTGGGAATTTATCAAATAAATGGAGTTTGAATTTTGCTCCTCAAAGCTATGCTAAGTAACATATCTAGATGCATATAGATTTTTAAATGCCTTTCTTATCAATAAATATTATCTTATGTCTATTTAATGCACCTGCAATCTATTAACTTATATTTTGTGCTTAGCATAAATACAAATACTATACACAAACTGCAAAGTAAAAGTACTTGGTAGAGACTGAACACACTCTTTCATTATTGGTTTTCTTTCCACCCTTTTTCATAAGCAAAGTCCTTACACGAAATGCAAATTATGCTGTGCAATGATTTTGTGTTTCCTTGAGTGTTTCCAAGATTATTTGTGTATTAAAGCAGCCTCCTTCCCAAAGTGTGGACAGCGGGATCCTACAGGAAAGTTTTCATTCTGTGTTAGCCAAGACAGCTAGGGGATATTTAATACTATATATGCTCAGCAGAATTACATCATTGCAAGAGCAAAGATACATTGTTTTTAAAATATGCAAGAGAGGGAATCCAACCCCTGCCATCCAGGCACCTCACCTTAAAAATTTTCTTTACTATTTTGGTAATAATTAAATACAAAAATAGTTAAGACAGAAACTGTTCCTTTTTCATCCCAAAGATAGACAGATTGCTGTTTGAATAGAAATATTATTTACCAGCAAAATACCAGCAACAGCAACCTGTAAGCAGAGAGATACTAACCAGACTCCTTGTCCAGAAATACTTGCAACTAATCCTAGACTAAGAAGTATTTTTCAGTTGAATTTTCTGAATTGATATAGGATTAGCTACATTTAGACCTTTAATCCCCATTAAATATTTACCAACAAAATGTGTTTTTATCAAATTGTATACAAGTGTTCAAATTCAGTGAGATCTTGCTAGATCTTCAGTAGTGCATACAAAGATATGAGAGAGTTCTCATAGGCAACAATTCATTTAGCAACTTCACTATACAATACAGAAATAGGCAGAAGCAGAACATACATTAATCTAAGGAGAAAAATAAATTGGGATACTTCTAGTTATGGTCTTTCCCTGTCAAAATAGGAACTAGTGCAGGAAACCTAGGTCAAAAGTATGAGGAAGAAACTAAGGCAAAAAATTAACCTCCAGAATTCCTACCTATCCAGTGGAACCTACATACAGCAGGGACAAAGACATTGATTTTGGATTGTCTACTAATTCTAAGTATGGTAAGCAGCAGGATGATAGTAGCATTCACTCAATGGAATCTGAAATGCTATGTGACATTGACTAAACCTCAGCAATAAATCCAACTGGATCACCAAAAAATAGAAAAAAAATATCCCAACCAAAATTTTCAAGTGGATGTGTTTTCAACATACATAACCTGGATACTATGGGATATTACATTTTGGAATCACAAGCCTCTATTTTAAGCGTGGGAATGAGAACCCAGGCTTCTCAGAGCCTCTGGAGTATCTATAATCTAAATGCTCTTGGTGAGATGCCACTTACTACACAATAAAGCCAAGTCAGATGTTTAGACAGCAAGAGCACAGACCAGCTGCAAAAAGAAAAGCACTAGCTTTTAAGCTATATTTATAGTAAAGGCCAGAGAAAGAAATGAATTTGAGTTACATGTCTTTATTCCCCTACCCCAACCCCTTCTCACAAAGAATGTGGAAGTTCAGGGGATTTCACTGGACTGTAGTGGAAAAATGAGTCCAAATTAGTCAGCTAAAACTCCTCAGATCTGTATAAAGAATGACATGGGAAGAAGAGTCTTGAATTAATACATCATCATCAATTAGGTCTAAAAATGGCTCTCTACAGCAGCTGCTTTTATAAACAAAGCTGTGATTCTGGAGACCTACTTATCTAACAGACATTCAGTCTAGTCTCTCATGTGACTGAGTCACTGTCAGCAAAAGGTGCTGAAAACTAATTGGCATTTACATAACTAATAATTCTATAGCTTCAGGTATATACATTTTTCAACTTAATTTTAACAATAAATAAAAGCAAACACAGCACATCAATTCTGGCTCAAGTTTTTGCAATTTAAATTTATTAATATTAAATTAAATCTATCATGCTACGACCAATATTGACCAAAATTAAGGACCTATGGTCCAGTGTACAAAATGCAGCATAGAAAGGAGTCCCAAGCCTCGAGCCAGGGTCTGATGACATACATACAGAAGATAGAAGGAGGTAGAGAAGGAGAAACAACAATAAAATACAGTGGGAGAAAGACCAACATTCAGGTGTGCATGGTCAACTGAAAGAAGGTTAAAAAGAAGAACTACGGAGAAGTAAGCAGTGGAGAAGGTGAAGTGTGTGCAAGAAAAATGGGGGCAGGTGTTTGAAAAAAAGGGACTGGAACAATATGTCCATCAGCAGAGGACACTTCAGCTAGGGTCGAGCTAAGGGGGTGGGGGTGAAGGAGTGTTAACCTAGCTATTACAGTTTTCTCTGCTTTACTTGTTTCTGCAATTCTTCCCAGGGGTTTTCGTATTGCAGCTTCTCACCTAAATGTCAGGCTGCCTCAGAACTCATGTGACTGAACCTCCTTTCCCATGCAGTTATGGAACTGTCCTGTCAAAACAGGGTTTAAGCTTTTTCTCTAATACATGGAAATTTCAGTCACTTATCTGTCAACACATTTATTCAACAAAGTATCTGTAACTGAGATAGAACCCAGATTCTATGTGAATATTGTGATAATTTGTTTGTTTCTTCCATTGATGCTTTTACTTACCAACTTAAAAGTCAATGTTTTCAAGGCCTTTGGATCATCTACTATCTTCTGTAAGTTAGCAGCAACTGTAAAAAAAAAGACAAAAAAATAGGATTTACAGAAAATTGCATTCAACTTGACATCAAGGCTTTTGTTGAATCTTCTACTTAATTCTACACATATACGTGTCTGTAAATTACCACTTGAATCATTTAATCCCTCTCTAGCTGTTGTTTCAGAGGGCAGTTGGGCTGCCATAAATCCTACTTCCTTTCTTTCATGGTCACCGATACTTTGTGACTATGTGAACTGATTCAGGGGGATAATCTGCCTGAAAACCAAATGACAGAAAAAAACCCAATTTACTAATTGTCACTTTAGTCTATTCCATAAACAGTTAACAATCACACAAATGCAAGGGCAAGGAAGATGGGAGAATCAGACAGCCAAGGATAAGTTGATGGCTGGCATGATTTAGATCATCTTTCTGCTATAGCCAGGGTCACTCTCAGCATCAGCTTCTAGCAGAACACTGAGCTCACTGTCCCCTCTAACTGGTTTTATGCATGAGCTTCTTTCCCTTTTTTGGGCTGGCACTAACACAGACTCTAGGTGACATGTTACAGCTCACTAGCAGAAAAACAAGAAAAAAAGTTAAAATATGAGAGTGGCACAAAAAGAGCTATCTTCAAACTACTCTCTTGGAAAACATGATGAAGATTTGTCAAGTAACTGCAATAAACACTTTAACTGGATGAACAGAGCTTGAGTGTCCAGAAAAGGAAGCTCTATGCTGTAACAGAAATAGCAGGAAGGAAACAATTTACTCTTTGAAAACAGAGGAGAACTCAGGAAATTAATAAACACTGTTTCTATCAAAATACCTAAGTTACATTTTTAATTGGTCTGTTTTAACAATATTGCTACCATTAATCTTGACCAAAAAACCCCAATGTCTGCTTTCAGCTTTGTACGTTTACTAAACTGGCTCCCCAACTGTGCACAGTCACAGATCCTGAACTAAATCAGACCAAATCATTGAGGGCCTTTGTTCAAAACTGATGTATGAGCACAAGATGTAATCAACAGGATACGAGCATGAGATAAATATTTCACATCTGGCAGAGCTGTTTAAACAAGATTATAAAAAGGAAATGAACAGGTATTAAGTAGCAGACGTTTCTTAGTACACTGACTAGGTGAGTACCATAAAGCTAAGAAGCAAGAAAGTAGATGCTGCCCATAACTCTCTCCACATCATTCATATGGTGGAAGATACACACCAAACATGTGCACGTTCCATGTCCTACTGCTACAAACTTAGGTTTCTGCTTCCTCCGTCTTCTAACACTGTGATGACAATTTCACTCCCACTGTGCCTGATCATGCGTGATCCCCTGTGTAATAACAGAAATTCACCTCACAGGGGAAGTACAGTATCTAGCAAGGGAATTTAGAGAAGTAAACAATTAGGCCAATCTGCTGCCACTGTTAAATGCAAATCAATTTTCTGTGGGTCTCATTTTCTTTATACAATTAAAATGGCATCAAGGATTGTTTATACACTTGTAATAAATTTAACTGGAGATGAAAGTGTGTTTGAAACTAAAAATAGGACTTAAAAGCAAGCATAAAGTACATTTTGTAGAGAACACTTTTTGTAAAGAAAAGAACCTTCATAGTTAAATGAACTCAACTACAGGCACTACAATAGCAAGTCTTTCCATTTTTAAAGCCTCACTATTAATAAAATTTTTTATCCTACCAGTTACAGACAGATTTTATTTTAGTCACACAATTCACTTCCACAATCTTTCAGTCAATTTTATTGCAATACCTCCTACCTGGTAAAATACATGCAAATACATATAATGCTTTTCATTATAATTAATATTTAGAACCTTAGGAACATTCAGGCTCGTATCTCCTGAAGCCAGGAGAGAATAGCTTCAATTTTTTAGGTTCTAAAAATTTATTAAATACAGTTATGCACTCAAGAGCAGCTCTGGTTTATCCAAATCTCTGTAAACCATATTTAAAAAACAAAACAAAAAATACCAAAACAAAACAAAAAAACCACAACAACAACAACAACAAAAACCAAAAAAACCCTCCAGCTTGTGCTAGCTGGCTGCACTGAAATGAAGACAGTGCTACAAAACCAGATAGGCATCGGGTCCTAAATCCAAAGATTTCTAACTTCACCTAAATAAAATGTTACAAAAATACAAGCTTCAAGTGCATACGTGTGTTTAGGAAGGGCAGCCTTTCATTTAATGTCGACCTGCTGCGGAACAACTAAGACAAGTCAGTGTGCTGCTGGGCTATTCCCCCAGGAGCAAACCTTCCAGCTGCCCTTAGGCAGTTACTGGCAAAGGCATTATTAGTGCATTTGCAAACAGCAGCCCATGATCAGCAAGGGTTTTAATGAACTAGCATACAGTTGGCTGAGGGGCATCAGGGATGTCACAGGTAGTATTGAGTCTTTAAAAACCCTAACCCTGCTCCTGATTGATTCTTTACCAGAGAAGAGATTAAAAATTTCTAAGTAAAAATAACAAAATTGGATTTTTAATATAAGTAAATAGTTAATGTTAATTACTTTGTTGTTGTTGTTACTTAAACACTGTATCAGAATTGAGTGGTATTTTAGATGCTTATCATTCCTCAAGAAAGCCGAGAACAGTGCTCAGTAAAAGGCTATGGGACACTGTTTTATTTATTCAGTTGTCTTTACTTTTAATATGAACTCAAGTCAGAAACTTTTACATATTAAATATGATTTATTTTTGGTTTTCTGATGGACCATAGGTAGAGTGGGACATGTGTAATCAAATAGAAGATTAGGAGGATTTAAGGGTAAAATGTCAGATATTTTCAGGCTATGCTTGAAATTGAGAAAGCAGACCTATAAAGAGTCCATAATATTAGAATACAAGTTTACATTAAGGATAGTCACACCTGCAGTTTTCTACAGAGAGATCTTTTCAATTTTAATCGTACATATTCAGCATTTTCAAGTACAGCTAGCATTTCACCTCTGACTTTGGTACTGTGTTTTACATTTTCTGGCCCTTACAAAAAGGCAATAGAAATCATTTAGCCAAAATAATGTCATTAATCACAGTCAATCAAGCCACCATGAATGCAAATCCTCCCAAAAGCCTACTCTTTCTGCAATATCTGAAAACATATGTAATTATCATGAACTAAGAGCCAAGTATTTGCACATACTTATCTAGCAAAACCATACCATCCTGCTGGTATCTTTTTCATTTTTCTAACTCCTTGCTTTTGTTTTGCTATGTCTTGCCCTTATTTAGACAAGGGCAAAAATTAGAGGCAACTGTCTGAATTTGGATACCTAAAGTCATTATTTCAGGAAACTCTAAAATATGGTTCATTACCTTTAGGGATGAGACAATCATTACCCTTTTCACATTAATCCAAGGCAAAACTTCTAGGACCTCAGTAAGTACATAGCTTTGGATGTGTCCCTCTGCATCTGAAATGTTTAAGATCTGGATTCAAGTGGTAACTGAAATCCTTTGGAGCCTGATGAAGTCACCTAAGAAAAACATAACCCATAAACTGCAGGCATCTATGGCATCCCTAATCTAGGTAAATTCCACTGGAAACAGAGCCTGCAGCACAGGCAGTAGAAGCCATCCAAGCAGGTGAAAGTCCTTCCTGAATGCCTGCAGTCCCTTCCAGTTATTTCTCCAGAAGTTCTGGGGATCCCATAAAGTGAAGATATTCTCAGAATTATAAATACAACAACATACTCTACAGTTGAATACTCATCCTACTTTAAATGCAACTAAAGATATAATTTGCAGTAAATATAACTGACTTACCACTCCTGTAAATATATTTCTAAAAATTTAGGACTATTACTAAACCTACACAGTTTGGACCACTAGGTATGCAATTTTCTCCCAAAGACACCAAAAAAATTCATGGCAGGCATACATTCGTGACAGTAAAGAATGCTTTCACTTACAAGTAGTTGCTGTTACTGTTCAGCCCTATACAGAATTACTTGTCACTTCAGGCAAGTAAAAAAACCCAATTATTTTTAAGTGGAACACTTAAACAACACTTTATTGATTAAAATCTCCTCCAGCTACTGGATTGAGGCTCTTCTTATTCAGGAAGATTATTTACTAGGCCGAGACTCACTAACCCTCCTAGTACGGTTCACATGCAAAGTTCTAATTTGGCTTAAATACAACAAATGAGACTAAAGTTTCTAAATGCTCAGTTTCCAAATGAACCCAATCACATCTGCAAACCATAGTGAGGAAAATAACCATCCCATTTTCACCACCTTTCTCAATTCCACAGTCCCAACAATTCTTGTGTTGCAAGTTGGTGAACAAAGTCAATTTAATATAGTAACACTCTCCCTAAAGTGAAAAGGAGTTTCATACTAGGGCTTTCTAGAGAGGCAGGAATCATTTTCTCCACTGATATTTAGATTATTTGGAAAAGTGAAGAGCATTGTAAAATATATGTCTCTTTACACCTTATCTCTAAGTTAAGTATACAGCAGTTCCTATTGACAAAGCCATTTTTCTTTGAAATAATCTGAAGTCATGCTTTGGATGTTGTACTTGTGAAATTCATAGAATAGCACCTGCAAGCAGCACTAATTGATAATTAAACTCCTGTTGGGAATTCACTGTTTCTACAAGACCTGGATATTCTATACTCAACTTTATTTTGCAGAGTGTTTTCTCAATATGTTATGGCCATGCACCTATAAAAGTCAGAAGAAGAAACATGAACAAGAAAAAATTTAGTGGTGATGGAAAAACCTTTGCCAGCAGTAACCTCAGGTAAATAGAGTACACTTCAAATCATGCCTTGGAGCAAAAGCTCTCTATAGACATTAGCAGCAGTTAGGACAAGAGGCTTTTTGTTGTTTACAACAATAAATGAGGTGCTGTTCACTCTCTTCAGAAGGCTTCTGAAGGACATGTAATCAACCTACACACCACAAATCATTCCAGGTTCTTTTGCAGGTTTTGCTCAGTGACAAATGGTTGTGCCACTCTGACAAAATAAGTGTCTGCACTTGCAAAACATGCAGTAGGAGAAAAGGTCAAACCCAGCATATAAACATACAGAACACAGGGTGTTAATTGCAGATGGAATAAATAAAAACAACCCCATATAACTAGAGGCTTTGGCATGTATATAATACAAATTACTTACTCTTTGCTATATTACAATTTTGACCAACCATATAAATTACAGTTTTTAAATGAGTGATGGATATGAGGTAATAGAACAAAAAAAGGCCACCTTCAAGATCTTACAAATATAAGATAATAACCAAACTTTGGGCAGTCTCAAATAGCTGGTTTTCTCCTGTGATGTGACAAAGCTCTCTCTCTGGTTACTTAAAATTCTTAACACGGCATGAAACTTAACCCTAATGGCTTCTAAAGAGGGAAAACTTCTGGAAAAGTTAAAATTAATGAGACAGTAAATAAAGCTATATGAAGTACAGTTAAACTATTTCCAGTACAATGCCCACCCAGCCAACTAAGCCAGAGCCATCTGGCATAAACACAGACACAAGCAGAATCTAAAGCTTGAGATGATATTTCTGGGGTACTCTCAAAAGAATAATGATTCATCTGCTTTTCCATTTTGCAAAGAATGGATGGGTAACCTCGGAAATAGCTCATGAACTCATGCTTAGGTTCAACAGTTTGCAAAGCTAGTGCATATTGTAATCCTGAAATTCAGATATGAGGAAAGGGAAGTATTATTCAGGCACAAAATTACTGTCACCAAAAGGAGAAAAATTATAACCTTGGAGAAAATGAAAAATATTTTTAATAAGTTAGAAGTGAAATATTTTTTATGTAGTCTAAAACTCAGTCTATAAAAAATAGCTACCTTCAACTGCTCCCTACTTCATCAACAGTACGGCTGATAGAGAAGACAAGTTCAAACCTCCACAGATTTATTGGCTTTCCTGCTGATTGTTTCAAATATTACCTCTTCCCCAACAGCAGGCAGTTATTTTACCATTTTCATCTGATACATGGAGCTCACCATAATTAACTGCCTTGGGAGTCTGCTGGTTTGAGGATTAATGCTGTATTCTCCTGTATAGGTCTTAGGACACAGGGTGCCTGAGTAGCAGGGAATACTTTTAAGTGGAATTATCACTCCTAAAAATTCAGCTACTGGTAGGGTTTTCCTCCAAAGGGCTGAATTTATTATGCACGCTCTTGAGGCCATTTCACATATTGCAAGAGGTTCATTGCAATCTATGCATTCATTTATATTTCATACTACAGAGTGGTTTTCATGCATTTGCAAGTTCAGAATGAAGTCAAAACTAAGTTTTAAAACCTAGATAGTACTGTATTATAGTATATTATGCAAACAAAGAAAACAATCAGTGTTTAGAGTTTTTGGTAGCAATTCCTCCAGATCTCTGTCTTATTATCTAACAGCTCACCAACTGTCTGCCTTGAAAGATTAAAGGGCTCTTCAAAGAGAGATCAAAAAGGTCACTTAAGTGTAATGTGATTCCATTAGTTCAACCATTCAGGATGCTGTGAAAAAATCTCTTCAGTTTATGTTGCTCAGTAGCAAGGAAAATGTAAAGCATTTGCAGATCTGTGGCAGCTAACCAGCAAATGTTTATTGGTAGAGGACTGCAAGGACCTAGACACGATTCTTGTAAGTAAGAAATAAAAGAAAACAGAAAGATCAACAGCAAACCTGGCTTCTCTTCTGAGGAAGCTATTGGACACTGATATGGCAGAAGCATTAAAAGCATTTAGAAATGTATTATTTATGAAGAGGCTGTCATTAGGAATTTATCAAAGGGAGATTAAGGCTCACAAATTTGTCTGAATTCTCAAAGTGTGTTGCTGATATAGATAGATAGAGATAAAAGACAGTGGAAATTATCTCCATTTCAACTTTTGATACTGTGATAATTTCCTACAGCTCGATTTGCAGCCTCACCATCAGAAAACACAGACTAAAGAGGGCAGGTACAGGACAACAGAAGGCCAAAGCAGTTCTGCTTTGAAAGGAACACCAAGATTGGAAGTGGTCTCCTACAGCATCCCAGTGAACAGGGATCCTAGTGAACAATTTCCACCTGCACTTTCCACAATTTAAAGCAATTATTAACACCACTTGAGCTCTGTGGTTCTTATGAGTTCTGAGCCCCAATATTGTATAAATTCCTTATTCTATACAGACATCCTAGGTTTAGACTGGTTCATGTAATTAAAGACATTAACCAGCATTTGGCACCA
>VXBC01004838.1:867866-938034 GCA_013399945.1 Ploceus nigricollis | reverse complement strand
AAAGCAAAAAAAAAAAAAAAAAAAAAAAAAAGAAGAGGGACTTGGTTGGGACCAAAGCTTTAACAACTAACCAATTACCCTAGATTTTTCAAAGGAATGGCCGAGACATCAGGGGGGTATATTCCTGATTGACTTCTACCCACAAATAAAGACTTTAAATATTTACCCTTGCTCAAACCGGAAAAAAAATCTCAACACATTTACAAAATAATAGCAGACCTCAAATGTCTTCACATTAAGTGAATTAAGACTGATTAACATGGAGTATTGATATCCAGGGGTCACAGGCAAAAACTGGAAAACTGAGGATTGGTAAAGTAATATACAAGTTGTAATTTTTCTTTAGGTAGCTGATGGAAAAATTTGCGCCCAACAGAAGCAGCATATTGAATGAAACAGAAGTACTGTATCCAAATAGAACGTGACATAAGTTAGTGCTAGAAATCTACCTATATCAATTCCAAAATAACACGTTATTAAGCTCCTGAATTCTCAATTACTTAGTATGGATATCTGATCCAAATGCAAAGGAAACATTTTATATTCTATATTCTGTGAGAAGAGGAAGAAAAAAAGGAAAAAGACCATAACTGTGACAATTGGTTTTATGGATAAATTAAAATATTAATTGTACAACTGGAAAATTGTACCTTTTCCCAGAAACTTATTAAAAAAAGGAGGTTGATATTTCAAATTGATTTTTCTTCCCCCAGAGGATGTGAAAAATGCTTAGGGTAACCACTGCATGTTTGAAACAAACTAAAAGGATAAGTAAATAAAGTAAAAGGATGCTCTACTTTCCTTTATAAAAGGATAAATGGAATATATTTGGATAATTAAATACTTATGTATTTCAGACCTTGATTCTTCATGTACCTAATAGAGTAGATTACTTAGGAAGGGGAGGGATGAGTATACACATGTTTCATCACTTCCCCTTCATTTTGAGGGTCCTGAGCATTCTAAACCTCAGTCTATTCTCAAATGAACATTTATAATAAAAATTTAGACCTGCTGCCCAGCACTGCTAGTAGGACTATTTAACAAGCTTGAGATATTACAGTAAATTGTTCTCTTAAATTCTCTATACAAAAGAATAAGAGTACTAGGTTGAAAAAATAATTTCCCTGTGACTGAATGTAGAAATCAAGTGCTAGTTTTCAGATGCAGGTTTTTAGAACAGTTTGATAATCATCAAGATAGTGAAGACAGCTCTAACAAGTATCTTCATCACACTGGATTAGATCTGAAATATAGGTCTATGCAGAAATAAGGCAGGTCATATTCTGCTACGCATATTACTACTTTGCAATCTCCTTTTCCTATCAGGTCTTCACAAGTCCTCCTGTCCCAAGTTCAGCTATGAATTATAGATAATGTTCTGACAAAACTATTAAGAAGATGAAATAGCAGTCAGGCTACTTCAATACCTTGTATCTGAAACTTGAAACAAGAAGAATATATTTAGAAAAGACTCCCTGATGTGCTTGAGTTAGGTTCTGAAATAGAATACATCTAGTTTGAAGAACCTCAATAAATCCTTATTTTGACATACTAGCCCCTGGCAGAGAAGTGAATGCCAAGGAAATAAAGAACAGCAAGTACATTACTACTGAAAACGGAACATCACGTACATTGATGCTTTTGCAATTTCTGATTCAAATTCACAACTGTTTTGTTTTGTTTTCTTCTTAACTAGAAAGGAAAGTCCTTGAAACTTTGATTCAGATCTATGAGGGGCAGAGAGTTTACCACCTACTGTATCAGGCAAAACTCAAACTAATCCCACTGATAACCACATGGATTTATTCCTCATTTGCACACTTAAGTAGGAACCGATGGACTGCAGGTTGAAAAAAGGAACTTTCTTTGAAGGCAGTTGCCAATTCTACTTTTTTTTTCTTTAAAATAACTAAAAATTATTAGTGACTTTATCATGGCTGTAAGGTACATTCACTATGACACATGAACACACATATGTAGTGTGAAGAATAATTTGCACACTTGGAGAATTTCTTATATCACATATTTATAGTTCTGCCATAAACCACAGCAACAGTGATTATTCACCTAATACAAGGTTTTTTTCACCTTGAACCTTTACATTTTCACCACGCTGGAAATTCATCATGGTGGGAACTTCCATGAAACCTGCCAGCTTCACACAATACGCTTCCTCCAGTGCACCTTTTACATCCAACATAGAAAGTCTAAAATAACTTAGGTGCAATTAGACACAAAAATTCATTAGCTGCAGGTGCACCTCAAGCTTCCAGAACTCCTGGCAGTCTCATCATTATGAGTCACCCTTCAGTGCATTAGCTCTAAATGAGCCAGATGTGTTGAAATATTTAAGTCCTTGTTAAAGCCCCCAGGGATTTTAGAGATATTCTTCCACTTGTACTGCATTTGCATATCTTGCTAAAGAGATACTGAGTTATGTACACATATTGAAGGCACATAGGTTTCTACAAAATGCCTTAAAATACAGTCAGGTTTTCATTAAATCTATATGTTTTCTTTCTGGATAATATATTAAAAGTAAATACAAAGTATTTAGTCTATCTAATTTAGTTGAAATTAATTGATAAGAATCTATAAAGGCATTTTCTCATTAGAAAGTTTATGGGTACACTGAGCTTTGGAATAAATAAAACTGTACATTTAACTAAAAATTCAATTATTTCACTCGGTTTGAACCACAAGTAAAACAAACAAAACTTCTAAAATATTTCCTAAATATTACAAAAATCAGTGCACCTCCAAATATCACTGATATTAAATGACAAACCTAAGGTGCCTTCAAATGGTAGTGCTTTTCCAGTTAGCCACCCATACTGCTCTTTGAGCACAAAAATATATGCAGTATGTCTTCCACTCGTGCAGCTCTATCCCATTTCCTAACTGCAGTAAGGTGAGTTGGAATTAGGTGAACAAAACTCATCACTTCATTCAGTTTCAAAGATGACTAATCTAAAAAGACAAAGTAAAACCAGGTATAAGCAAATATAGAGCAAAACCTAGGAAAGCAAAAGGATATTTACTGTGTCAGTCCATAGCTTTTCTAGGAATGTGGATCATCAGTGCCACCATAAGCTAACTGTACTAACAAACTGGGCTGGTGCTTTTTCATCATTCCATTTCAGTATGAAAGTACCTTCAGCATCAGCAGACATCATACTGTAAGACAGTCAGCTGTTTCAATTTCAAATGCTTTACTACTGTGAGTAATTGGTAACTATATATTATTGCTACACTATGTTATATATATTACTTACTGTTTAACAACCCTTGAAATAATGTTATTCTGGATTTGGTCAGATTCATGTTCTCTGAACTCATTAGCCCATCCACAGCCATGCTGGGCTTTCTTTGTAAAACTAGATGCCAATTTAAGTTCTGTTTACTTACCAAAGTAATTGTATCAAACTATTATGGCATCTATTGCATTCACACTTCTAAGAAAATATTCAAGATATTGATGAAAAAGCTTGCTACTTTCAAAATATGACCTCATTACAAAATACAATCTGTTGGGTTTTCAGATGGTTCTTCTAAACACATTAGGCCTTTCAGCAGGAAGCTTCATTTTTAACTGACTAAAAGCTTTTCCTCTGGTTACTAAGTGGATATCTCCAGCATCAAAGACTTTCAGCAGTAGGTTATGTCATATGTATTTCAAAGTGAAGGTGTATCTTCCATGATGCTCAACATATTCAGAGATACTTTTTTGACAAAAACATCTTTTAAAAGGTACATTAATATAGTAGAAGGCAACATTTCTTGATGGCATGGACATCAAGGCTTTTATTTAAGCAGTATTCAGGAAGGGAAGGGGGTGGTGGTTACGTATGTACTGCAATTTAGTAATTGTAAATACACCTTCAGGTTCTGAAATTTAAGCAAGGACTCCAGAAAATTAACTGTAGTCTAAGGCTTCATTGTAATTATATGCACATTGTATATACACCAGTGGAGTAGGACTGCAACTATGTAATTTTCAACAGAATCAACTGTTGATATGATTTGAGTTTTCCTTATGGTATCAAAAATATAATGGAGCATTACCTGATTAACATTTACCAGCTAATATACATGTATTGCATATATTATCTCAAAAGGAATTTTGAAAATATTCCAGATCTGATTTAATATAGATATTTCAGTACTGCATAAAAATACCTCATCAGCAAGATACCACTGGCTCCAAGGCTCATTCCCCCCTCTGCAAACACAAGCTCTAGTCTGCTTTTAAACAAATCTCTGTGCTGATTCCCATGATCTAGGGACCTTCTGTGAAACAATGCTAAAGGAAAAGAAACCAGCCAGAGCCAAAACCAAACATGCAAGCTGGGATTTCTTTTCTGCAGAACAGGTTGAACTTCATGTACATCAGAAAGGAAATTTTCCTGGGAAACCTGTGTTAAGTGAAGCAAATCCAGCAAGACTCAAAAGGTGAAGCTTGTTGATGTTTA
Organism: Ploceus nigricollis; assembly: GCA_013399945.1. Lineage (NCBI taxonomy): Eukaryota > Metazoa > Chordata > Aves > Passeriformes > Ploceidae > Ploceus > Ploceus nigricollis. The sequence continues at coordinate 933,559 of VXBC01004838.1, read as the reverse complement.
GAAGCAAATTCTATAGAACTTAAGGTGTCAGCTTTTAAATTCTATACACTAACAACTTCAGCTCACACTTGCCATGGCCATACTTCCACAATAGCATTTTCTGACGCCTATTTAAATGTCCTTTCAGAAGATCAGCCATTATGCCAACAAATTGTTGAGTTCAACATAAAAATAGGTATTTTCACCTTCCTCTTTTGTCCAAGTCTCTACATGTTTTAACATCCATGAAAAGAATCTACAGGAACAACTTTCATGAGACTATCTCAGAATCTTGTTTTCATTCAGGTTACAGAGGCTGAATTTCTGCCTGCTTCAGCTAAAAAATGAAAGGTAATTTATCACCTGCTTTCAATCTAGAAACTAATGGAATCAGTTCTTCTGGTGAAGAAGGTTAACCAAGCTCTTCTATCCTATTCCCTTCTTCTACATAGGAAGATTTTAAACCTTTTGAGTGAAGAAGGTGCTAACATAATTTGATACAGAAAATTAGTTTTGTAAGCAGATTTACATTTTAAGCACCATCTGCTCTCTTATATGACCTCTGGCTTTAAACTGAAACACTTCTCAAGATTGCACTGTTACAGTGAAATATTCTAACGAAGTGCAAATTTAATTTTTTACTTAATTAAAAGCAAAATCACATTTTGCAGAAATTTTCCTTCAGTAAAATATGAAATCTGAATTTTCTAGGAAGGTAACAACGTCCAAACATATTTGAAAACTTCACAGGTGAAGCAGACACAAGATTATAACACAAATTCACTCAAGAATTTGTGCCTGTGTAGCTTGAGGTAAGTTACATCATTAAAAACCCACCATATAAACTAAATGAAGATTAATATAAAAGAAAAATAAATTATTGAAATTAAATATAAGTTGATTCATTTCATTACATACAAGAAATTGTATTTCCTTAGATTTTTTTAGTACCACAATAAAAGATAAAACATGAAAGTACAGAAGGAACCATCATAATCCTAAAAATCAAAGTCTGATGCAATTCAAAACAAGGACTAAGCAAGGAAGTAAACTTTTATCACTAACTAGACAGTGTCTCTAACCAAGCCTGCTAGGGAAAATCTTGTTTAAATATTTGTGCTTCTTCAAGGACCAAAATACTATCACTGTGGGATTGGAATTTATCACATGGGGGACATCTATTTTCATTTGTCTTTCCCCCATCATGCCCCTTGCAAGATGATAACAAATCCCATTCGTGCTGCCATTTTCACAGAAGTACTGGCACTTTGCATTGAAAGAGACTTCTGCAGCAAAGGGAAAATGAAGAAGGGAAAAGATTTCTCACTGGGTCCCAGCAGGACTGGCACTGCAGCATCACCAGCTGCGACTCAGAGTGCCACCTGACTGCCCAGGCAGTCAAATAGCAATCCTTTTGTTATCCAGAAAAAAAATGTCTTTTTTTTCTAAATGAAAATTCTGCCAGAAATACTATCAGCAGTATGGTAAAGACATTTTTCATACTGGATGTTTAAATGACAACAAACCAAGGCCATACAACACCTCTTCCTGAACACTTAAAATTACCATGCAGTACAAGTGACTTCAAGAGTGCCTACAGCTTGTATCATCTGCAAGCCTCCCTAAAATACTTTTTCTTTAGAAATAAAGGTAAAAGATCAGATAAGAATTTTAGTTCTTAGTTCAGCTAGAATTAATCTGTATTCTGATCATTGAAAAGCAAAAAGTACTGGCTACTCTCAGAAGGAGTTTAACTACAAATGCAGTGAGAATGTATTTTAGATAATCTTCCAGGCAAGTAATGCAATTCTGGAGCTGTAAAACACTCTCCATACCACTGAGGAGTTTGGTAAGGAAATCTGAACCTTAATAAGAGTATTTTTGACCACAACACAAAAATTGACTTGGTTGTATTCCTCAGTTCAGTTCTCCCTCATCTAGCATATACTATTCCCCTCTGATTTTGGTGACTACACATCATCTGGTCTTGAGCATCCAGAAGAAAGGAAGAAGATGCAGAGAAATAAGCACTTCTGAATTAATCATCCTTATGAAGTACTGAATTTCAAGTAAAAGAAAAAAAATTAAAACATTACTAACCCTGGAATAGAAAAATAAAGAAGCATCTTTCAGCCACCAGAAAACATTTCTGATTACCTTTTTTTTACCACAGAAATAACACTACTAGATGCAATTTCCATAGGTCCTGAACATTGTCTTGCTCCTCCTTCTATGAACCCAAACAGAAGACTTACTAACTTCAAAGTTGCCAAAGCACACTCTGCAATATCCTACTGACATTTTATTGTTACACAAGAAAATGAAGTTATCAAAAAATGCTCAATCACAGAATTGTCAATAATCATTCAGGAGAACTATATTATATCACCCCTCTCAAACTACTGAAGAAATCTGACTTCCAAAAGCAATTCTTGGACTGGTATCAAAAAATTGTCTTGTTGATTGAACTATGCATACATGAAAGCAAAATTAGGACAAAAAAGATTTTCTGAAATCCAGCATCAGAGAAAACATTTTTTCACACCCATTTAATACAAACTTGCCACACGAGCATAATTGCAAACAAAAATGTAATTTACCTATAACTACATCATGGCCATCAACCAGGCCTGCAGAGAACAGCTCCTGAGAAACGCCATCTGCTGTGTCTGTCCAAAAGGTGAAAGGAATAAGTGTAAGAATCCACAAAAACAACAAAAAGTATCAGTCATCCAATGCACTTCAACAAAAAATATATTTTAGTTCCAAAACACTCATGGAGGCAGGATTGAATTCAAAAGTATCTTTAATTAGGAGGAAAAAAAGATAATTATCAGGCTCTGCACAGCAAATCACATAAGATAATGACTTGATTCATTGCAAACCCCCTATAGAGCTCTCCTGGCCACCAGCACTTCTCCTATCTAACTACATCCTTGTACACATTTTACAAGTTCAGGATCTTCACAACCAAGAAAATAAACAGTGCTTTAGTGTGGTTTTCACTGTTTTCTTTATGCCCTCCATTGTTCTGCATATCTAGACAGAGACATGGTTGAGTAGACTTTCTCATTTGTTGCAAGTGGCATAAACGACTTACACAAACAGTCATTATTTTGAGATCTAGGTTTCAAATAGCTTGTAAGCATTGTGACTCAGGAAATTCAAAGTTTTGGATGGATTTTCTATTAACTGCTGTACCTGACTGGGTCAATTCCTAAGTCTCTGTGACTAGTACTTGCCCTGGATAAAGACCTTAGAAGGCTTAGATGTAAGTAGGCAAGAACAGCAGGAACAAGCCTAAATTCCAGCTAAGTCTCAACTGTAATCTGGCCCCAGCACCAAACACCCTAATGGAGCTCATGCTTTGAGGCAGTTACATAAGTTTTATCATTTCCTCAAGAAACACACACAGGTGAAAAGCAAGGTAGCTAAGCCAGCTGCAGTTTCTGGAGATGAGAAGCACAGCTGCCTTCTGGCAGTCTCAATGACTGACTATAGGAACAGTCCTGGTCTATCCTCTTATTTTTGACCAAGTAGGAATTCTCAAATGGCTTAAGTAACTGCTTCCCAAGTAATCCTTTTGGCAAACCGAGATGTTCTGTTCCCAATTAAGTAACAGGCCTTTTGTTTTCACTCATTGCCAAAATCAATGAGAAAAGCAGGTAGACAATATAGAATAAATCCATGCACAGAACTACTGCACATGAAAGATACTATGACTTACTGTTAAAGAGACACCTCTTCCAATCTGGATTTAATTTTAGGTAAAAGCTCTTTGAAGGCTACTCGAAAGAAAGTGAATACTGACTTCTAAGGAGCATAAAATAGGTTCATAGTTCAAAGGGTTGCAGCTTAACAAGGATGATACCTTCTTACTCAAAATATTAGCCTTCTGTGCATTTCATCCCAGTAATACCTGATTTTTTTCAAACAAAGGCAACTGTACAAGTTCTTACAGCTCTTAGCACTGGAAAGCCTACAGTTCTATAAGTATGCAGTAGAGTTTAAAGTTTCAATACCACAATTTATTTCTGGTGATAATACCAAAGCTAGAGATATAGCTAAACTTTCAGCTGAAGACAGCATCTGAAAAATGGTGTGCACTTTATACTCATTAATAGACTGTCTTTTATTATAAAAGGGAAAGAAACTTAAATATTACTATCATTACCACATACACTTTTATGGCTACTATATTCTATTTCCTACAATGTTTTCCAAATGTGAAAATGGAAATTTTGCTAGGCAAGATCTTATATATCATATAGATCATTTCAATAAGACATGAAATTGATAAAAGTATACTGTGAATAAAGTTTTCTAATATATATATTATGCAACCTTGCCACTAGAATTTACATACATTTGCAATTCTTACTCCACTGAGGTTCAATATAAAGCTCTGCACAGTAGGAAACATTCCAGAGAGGCAGTCTGCATTAAGCATAAGCAGTAATCCATTTCTGAAGTGCCTTTTTAAGCAGTAAGAGAATAATTCAGTTGCAGGAGCCTTACCTCTGCCTGGAGTAAACTCAAACCGTATGTCATTAAGTTCTTTCCTGGAGTTCCTGAAAAACAGTCAGTGCATACATTGAAATGTAATGAAGAATAGAACAACTATTCAGTTCCTACACCCAAAGAATACCTCTGGCATTGACAATCACATTTTTGTAGCATGTGTTTCCTTGAAAATACTGCTCTCCCAAAGCACCCAGACTGGAAAGACTCCATTGCATTTTCATGGCAGTATTTTGGGAAAACTAGCAGAAAAATATGCTTCAGCTGAAAATGCATTCAGTAACATAAAGGATAAAATAAAGTCCTCTGATAAATATTTTCCTTTTCATCTTCAAAAGACATTATGCCATAGTGATTCTAATAGTTCAACACAGTTTGAGTCAGATACCTCATCCTCCACGGACAACAGAAGATTCACTTGGACTTAAAGCTCCCCATTTGAGGTCACATTTTTACAAAGATGTTTAAGAGACAAGTGGTGATGCACAGTGTTTATAAAAGGGTAAATTCTTTACTCAAAATGAGTAAATTCTTTCACTGACCATCCTTGTCTCAGCAGTGAGGCGTAAACCTACATATAAAATGAGCAGTAAAATGTTAAATCCCAAGGTTTCTTGTCTTCCTGCTTGCCACAAAGAGTGTTTTAACCAGTTCAGTGTGTGACACAGTCTTAAGGGAGTTAATAGCAATGTTAAAGAATTCCTTTACAGGCTTATACTGTGCCACAAACCTCCATTCCATGCATGTTTACAGCTTCAGGTTTAGTTAATAATTTCTTCCATCAACAAAACATTAGCCTCTGCAAAACAGACGTCCATCTCATTTTTGGAAATGACAAGTCAACTGAGCACAGAGAGGAACCTAATTGCTGTAGCCCGCTCTTTTTCTAATGAATAGCTCAATCCACTTGAAATGCTAATAGCAACAGAATGTGTTTTGCAGTTCATTATTCTTCTCCTCAGCAAGGAAACTGTATGCAAGCTCCTATTTCAGCATACCAGGCCATGAAGTCTTGCTGTGGGAAAACTAAATCCAATAGGCAGGCTTATCAGCTGTGACTTACATCTATTATTGCTTGCTAAATACTTCTAAGAATATTGCAGAGCCAAAACCAGCAACATGCAGAAACACAAAACCCAGAATGATTGGCAACAGCAAGATAGCAAACCCTAAAAAATGAGTATGCCACATGCAGTGCTTAAAATGAAAAGTACTCATTTACTGAATCTACTAAATGCTTCAAAGCTGAAGGAGTTTCGGGTTCCCAAAATTCTACTCTAAATAAAGAACTACAGAAGTTTAAGATCACTGACACAAAGCTGCAGATAACGAAGCTAGCCAGATACAGATTTACAAGGCTCATTTACTTCTCCTGTAGAAGTCTGCTGCCATTATATGGAATATTGCATTGTCTATCTTTATTCAACAGAGAATTAGTATGAACCGCAATTTTTCCCCTTTCTCCCTCTCCTAGAAAAACATGGATGGCTTTTTGTTAAAACAAACAACAACAACAAAAAGTAATATAAAAACCATCAACTTAAGACCTAACGCCAAGTTCCCTTTTGACAAACTGCTTTCCAAAAAAAACAAAAATGCACAGAAATTCAGCATTATTCTTAAATGTGAAATGTTCTGACTGAATGTGTGATGTAACTCAAATACTCATTTCCTGCACACTTCAGAAGAAACAAATCAAGTGAATAAAGACTTTCACACCTTTGGAGAGGTAAACCAGGAGTTAGGAACTAGATGACCTTTAAGGTCCCTTCTAAGCCAAACCACTCTGATTCTATGACCAAGAAACCTAATACATTAGGTTCTCCAATTATATATTTCCACAGACCTCCCATAAGCAGAACATCTATCATATAAAAAGGCACCAAGTAATTATGAACTCTTATGAAAATTACCAGCTTTTCACAGCTGTGTGAAAGATGAGCTGCTCCTGATACACTCTTTCCTCCAGCAGGACGCACATGGAGCGTATGTTACTTTCTCTCCAAATTCCAAAATATCCCAAATAAAAAGCTAAGGAGTCAAATCAGCTTATTTTAGTCAAGGTGAAAATTCAATGAAGGTTGATGTATTCAGCAATCCAACTTTGCTATTGAGAATTGTTACACTCCGAACTATTTTGAACTTAGGACACTGTTGCTTTCTCTATAATGGTATACAACTGTTCAGGAAAGCAAAACAATGAAAGTTTGGCAAGATTAATTTGCTAGAAGCCTGTAAGTGATTTTGCTTATTGTTCCATTACCTGCCAGACATTTATTGGTTTCCATAAATTATGTATCCCAATATATAATCTACCAAATAGCAGATGCACTTGAGTTCTCTCCTAAAAGCTTCTCATGCTCTTTTCCACCCTTTAGACACTTCTCTGGTTCTAGTTAATGTCATTGTAACTGGAAATTAGCTTGCTAGTTCCCTTGGTGACAACTTTGGATTTGTTGATTTATTTGTAGGCAGAGTTTCCAAGCAGCATTTTGTTTGTTCCTTTTTTTTACTTACATCCATTATGCTTTTATCATGCAGCAGCATACAGACTTGATTTCTGCTATATAGAAATAGGATTGGAAAAAAGGCACTTAGTATCTTTGTGATTAATAATTTTATCTTCTTCATCATTTCTTAATGGTTCCTATTTTCTCAAATGCATTTGTGAAAAAGTTATTTCTGTTTTAAAATGCCAACTCAGACCTTTTTACCATCTCTTATAACCTCTTATGTGTTTCTAGCTCTGTGCCATTACAGACTAACATACCTTGATTATCATGGATAAAACCAACCCATCCCTCATCTCTTTTTAAAAGTAATAAATGTTAAGTACTTTGTGCATTTTTATTCACTTCAAGTTGATTTTCATTATGCACTCACCTCCAACAGGAAGAATTCCAAATGTTTTGAATAAGGATGACACCAAAGCATGCCGTGCTAAGACATTTTGGCAGCCATCTTACAGCAAAGTAATTTCAGAATCTAAAACTTCCCACTTCGTGAAAGCATGTTCTGCAACATCGTTTTTTTGTTTTCATCAGAACCACCTGATGTGCACACCAAGATTGCTAAATCTGATTTTCAAGGGAATAATGCTTCCTCAAGGAAGTAGAAAAAGCACAAAGGCCACCCACTTAGCCCCTCACCTACAAACTTTGGCAATCCTGTCATTAGGATATAAAAGAAAGATATTCTGTTTTGAAGGAAGTTATTTGCAAAACAATTATAATAATGACCAAAATCAGGATTAGAGAATAAACAAATTATGGAGCTATTCATGACATGGTTTTACTGACAAAATCATAAGACACAAGAGAGATTTCAGGCATTTGCATTTAAAGACAAAACCTTCAAATAACTACCTAATGATAGCATGATTCCTGCTACAGTCAATTATCTCTGTTCCACATGATTGACAAAAGATGTGTGTTGTTGAATTAAGATCGAAAATTGTTTGTGTAATGATACAACTGTAAATTAGAGACATTAAATGTCATTATTTCTTTTGTCCTTAAAAGCATAATGTCTCTCATGTAAGTGCAATTCAAGAAAATGAGATGCCTTGGAATTAAACTTTAGGACTAAAACATGCTGGCATACTTTGATTATGTATCAAGCAGTAGATTTTCTTTCAGTTTTGCTACCTTCTTTACCCTCACAAATTTATCCATCATTTCTTATGCAGAGTTATCAAAAACATCAGCTTCTATTTCACACAAGCTTCAGTATGTTTCATACAGCCCTCAGGGAGAGTCTGTATTCCTGGATGAGATGCATCCTACCATATCTAAATAACTGTATATTCTTCCTTCCCAATATAAGAAAAAAAAATTCTCAGACAAGGTAAACCAAAAGAAGCACGTGTGTGCATGTGTGTAAGAACGTCTACATTCTGTCTTTGCATTGCTTGCCTAATTTTCAGACTTCAGCTACTCAACCATCACATGTGGTTTCCAAAGACTGATGTAGGGAGCTAAGTTTCCAAGAATGCAGGTACTGACAGAATGGTAACCACCACAGCTGACTCATGACTGGAAGAGACAACAGCAGAATGCAGAATATGTATTCTTTTCTAGAACCAGAAATAAGCTCATCTTCAACCAAAACTGTAGAAACTTTATTATGAAAAGCACCATAACAATGGTGCCACATGGCACCCTTCACCAGTCAGTTTTCCCCTCCTCATATTCCTAATAAGCCCTATTCCCATCAGGACAGAAGCTTCCCCACCATCAGGGACTAATGAGACTGGCCAAGTTAGTGTGTCAGCTTTAACAAAAAACACAGGCTAAAAAAAAAATAATTAGAAAAAAAAAAATCACAATTATCTCACTTGTACAAAATTTCAGACCCACAGATGTCCTACCATCTAAAATTGAACTGCATTGAAACTATCATGGAAGCAAAGTTAGGATGGAAAAAACAAGACAGCATAGCCTAAGAAGCAAGGGCAAGCAGTTTGGCATTGGCACTACCTCACTGCAGTTGTCGCTGTAATTAAAACCACAGAAGAATTCAAATGACTTGCTCATTTAGACTGCAGAGAAAGGAGAAGTCCACATCAAAATGAAGTGGACTAATCAGAGTGATAGGTGGGTTGTACATCCTAGAGCTGTACTCATCCAATTTTCATTCTACATCTCTGGGGCAAGATCTTAGTGCATACAATGCAAGAAATATAATTGAGGGGGGAAAGCACAGAAGAGTGGGGTTTGCAGGTTTGTTTAAAAGATATTTTACTTGCATTTTTTTTTCTTGCTGGAGAGACAAATGTTTGGCCTCACCAAATGTCACTCAAATTTCAAAAGGTCATCTGCCTTCTCTCAATAAAGTGTCTCCCATTTTTCTTTCACATGCTAAAGGCAGAAAGCCCAGGATAAACACAGTTCCCCCATGTAGCCTATGTAGCCTTGTTTTCACACTGTTAGCTTATTTCACAGGTGTTGTATTTTTTATTAACAGCAGAATTTTAAGTATTAAATACCTGTACTCATGATCTGTAGTACCTGTTTATTATCTCAGTTTTGATTAATTAAAACTTTATTTCAACTTTATTTACAGAACATAGCTAATATACATACAACAGTGAAATACAAACTGGCACTTCACTTTCAATATTATAAAGAGGATGAGGGAATAAAATACTGGAATAAACAAGTAAACATATTAATTCATCACATATTCGAGGTTTAGCCAGGTCTCAATCTTCTATACATTTATGTTCTCTGCCTTACAATTTTCTTATGCTTCAGCTGTGCAATTTAGCTATTAATCTAGGGCAGAGCAAGTGAGAATCCTCTCCTACCTCAACAGAAAGCACAGTTCACTTTTTTCCTGCTCCTGCCCCCGCTTTCCTGATTTCTGAAGTCATGATACTATGCACGTAGATGAACCAAAGCAGGAAGAAGAGGAATTTATGTTTATTAATGTAATTTTGTGAATCAGAACTCAAAGGCTCCTGTGGGATCATATAAACACAACAGAAAAGAGCATTTGTAAAGAAGCATTAGCCTCCTGAGGATTCACCACATGCTTATGTAAACCCCTTTATTTCTAACACTTTCATGCTCAGCTGTCATTTACTAATCAATATCCATGCTCCTCCATTACAAATTACCATACTATCAAGAGCAGATCATGTCTGTTCAGCACTGTGGAGATGGTTCTTCTCTACTTACTTTTAATTACTTCAGGTCAATTCTAAATTAAATGAAAAGGCATTGCTGTTAACTTTTTTTAAGAGCAAAAGAGATGCTTGCATTCTCTTCTGCTTCCAGATTCCCACCAAAAAGAATGAGACTAAAATCTCTCTGTATTAATAAAATGTGGTCCCAAAATAAACAGTTATTTGAAGTTCATCAAAACCTTACAATTTATTTCAGTAGTTCTGGAAAAATTCCATGAGTTTACAACTTAGCTCCCTCTACACATATTACTGAAAGAAGGAAATATATTTAGTATATGATGTTTCACAATCAGGTTATAGGACTCAACAGTTTAATACACAAAAAAAAAATGCCATTACTATTTAATCATCACATGATCTTGGGTAAAGAGCAGATCCTTCAGATGATGCAAACACTTGTTAAGCAGTACACTTCAAGAGGTAGCAGCAACACTAACAGCAAAGCACAGCCAAATAATGCTTTCAAGAGTGGAAAACAGCCAATGCCAGAATGCAACATTGTCATTTGGCTGTTAAGCTGTTGGAATGAGACAGCAGCAGTTACCTGTTAAAGATTTACTGTTTCTATGCCACTTACCATACAGAAAAGGCAAGTGCACATTAAAAAAATCAGCCACCAAGGGAATTGTTATGGTCACAATCAGATCAGCTAGGAACACTGTCCAAGGCTCCAGGGCAGCTGATAGCTCCTCCCTCAGGAGGGGTCTTTACAAAACTTCTATCCATAGCTGATAGGTCCAAATTGCTTAGGACTCAAAAGAAACTAGAGTGATTTCCATCTGGTAGAAATGCATGGGATACGATAGTGAAACTTAGAAAATGTGTGACAGAAGAAACACAAGAAAACTGATACATTTTAGAAGTGACATATATACATTAAGTCCTCTCCCTCAATCCACTGGTTTACAGCCCCAAGTCTACATATTATGACAAAGAAGTGTTAGAACTAGAGACATTTTAAATATATCTATATCCAAATATGCTGCTTCTCTCTTTCTGCAGTTGCTGATGCCAGAAGCTAAATCAGAAGAACATTAAAAGCCCTTCAATTTTTTGACTTGCTATGTTCATTTCCAGCTAAGTCAAGCAGCAAATTCTGAAACAATATTTTTTGCCTCAGTTATCAGTGACTCATTTCACTGCACAGGCAGTGAAAAGCAGTATTCACTTGCATCATCTTTTTTGAAATTCACACTTCCTACCTGCTCTCATACATCAGCAGTGGGAATAACTTTGGCAAAAAGCTATCAGGTTTTTTTGCAGCAGAGATGGCAATATTGATCATAAGTTTTTTTCCTCTGAAATTACTCTGAAGTAGCACAGAAGTTTTTTTAAGAGCAGTGGTAAAGATTTAACTTATGAAAAGCATCAGTTTCTAACAAGTACTTGAAATACAAGGAAGGGCATACACAATTATACTTAGAATTTATTAATGTGGTAAAAAAACCAGAAGTGATCTAAAATGGACTTTTTCCTAGAAAGAACTGGAATTAAGTACAGAGAACATCAGTAATGTTAAAAAAAAAACCAATCACCTGGAAGTATTCAGAGAGCATTTTCAATAACAGAGAAGACAATATGCACATAATTTGATCACTTTGTTAAACATTACAGCGCATTGTGGTTATGGTTGCCTTTCTGGATTTGCCTGTAATGTAACTTATCCACTCTGAGTATATGTTTTGATACCAAATATTATTGATCAGTGCACACTTTAAGGAAGTCAAAGCTGTATTAGCTGCATGACTGAAGTGATACACCATCTGTCTGACTGATAAGAAATACCAGAGCAACTTAGAGATTAAGCAAGCAAAGCCTTGCTTTGTATGCTTCTGCATGCCTGGTGCATAAGAAGAGGGATTATAACCTGTTATTCCAGTGACAAATTCTTCAAGTACAGCATTGAAAAATAGCCACAATGCTTGAAGCAAAATGTCAGTTCCTTAAAGCAGAAAGCGTGAAAGGCCAATCATTGCCAGGAGGCTGGGGGCGTTTCAGAATACAGCTCTAGAAAAGTGATTTTATTTATGAAATCAAGACAAAAGACTTACAATGAGTTTGAGAGGTATATGGAGTTTTTTAATAGAACTTTGTAAGTCCCCAGTGCACAAAACAGGCTTTGAGGGGAAGGCACAGAGAAACTTTTGACTTTATCCAAATCAAAGAAAGTTTTAAACATGTTGAATCAAAAACTCCCTGGAAGCCTGCATCCTTTTAATCCCACTGGCTCAGAATTTTACAGTCCTGATCACCTGTCAGTATATTACTGTCAAACAAAAGGAGACTTTTAGCTAAACCAGAAAGACACCTGGCCACCACAAAAATTACAATCCATATATCATCCATCTAAAAGTCATGGATCCTGACTAGCTTATCAAAAGAGTGGGAAGCATGGAAAAAAAGTCTAAGCTTTGTTTTAAAATCTTCAAAGGTTTCATCTGTTTATCCTGCCAAACTTTCTCTTAACAGTAAATCAGCTTCACCAGCAAAGTCTGCTCCTATGTTAAATTCTTGTCACACCTGTGTCCCAGTGCACCTCTTGTGGCCATACACTGGCCCCACTAGAGCAATGACAAATGTGGGGCAAAACAAAATAAATCAGTTCATTTAATATTTTACCTTCTCCTCAAAAATATTGGAAGTCACAAAGCAACCAACTGAAAGCTGGCTGACCCAACACAGTCCAGAACATCCCTACCAGAGAAAAGAGGGAGAACCACACCACTAAGTGGGAACAGACAAAAAATTATTTCAAATGGTTTCAGCCCTGCCCAATGTACTATACCACCACATTCACAGGCATCTCCAGAGCAGATGGGTGAAGATGGAAGAGTTTGATCTCTCAAGGTAAAAAAAATGCTTTTAAAAAATTAGAAAAATATCTAATTAGAATCAAATTTTAAACTATCAAAAAGCAAACCCTATTACAGTTGACAAGTAATGTACATGCCATTAATAATACAAATAAAATTATTTTTAACACTGAGATCGATTCAAGCTTTAAATTGTTTCCTTTAATATAAAGAAGGTTGGGGGTGGTACTTAGGTTTCATTGTTATTTTTTATTTCTCCTCTTTTTTTTTCTTTTGCAAATAGTACAAAAAAAAGGCAGAATGGAACAAAAAAGTTCTAGTGATTTTTAATTTTCAGTATAAGCAACATCCCCAAATGCAATTGCCTGCCTAATTTACAACCTCAGCTGTGCAGGTTAAAAGCCTAATTCCTTTCCATCTAAATATTTAGACATACAAATCTTGATAACCTAAATTTAATAAGCATAAAAAATAGATTGATTCCTTGACTCAATAATTATAAATTTTACATTGTTTTGATAAAAAATATACCATTTCTCTATAAATGAGTGATGGTACAGCAATCACATCACATCACATACAAGATTATGTAGGTCATAATTAAAGTAAATTTTTCAATTTTTAATTTATTTCCAGTAAAAATACAGCAAGGCATAAAATCATCCTTAAGTAGTGAATAAGAAATACATAATTTACTGTGTTTAAGGAGCAAGCTTTGAAGGAAATAATATATGTAAAAAGAAAAAGCAGGATTAAAATCAATAGTTTAATCAAGGGTTCCTGCGTACTGATTTCAGTCATGATTTAATCATGGTTATACAGGGTATTTAAATGAAATCTCCATGCTGCGAAAATAAAATTCAGTTCAGTAACCCCAACCCCACACCTCCCTGATTCCCAGGACAAACCCCTTAGATCTAGCAAAATAAATGCTGTAATCACAGGTACAGTTATTTCAAGAATCATACAAATGTTTTTGTTTATGATGTTTGTAACTGGATCAATTCCCAGACCATACAGAAGTTCTGTTACTTTACAGTTGTAAATCTACTCTATGGGTGGGAGTGTGTGGACTTTGACATTAAATACACTTGATAACAGAAGCCACTTGAATAGCAAAAATGAGGGTGAAAAGATATACATTAGCCCCACTTCCTACAAAAGAGATTGAAATGATGGAAGTTTTTGCTTAAAATACCAAAACAAACCTATAAAAATATTTTAAACAGAATGAGAATGGAGAATTTTGATTTATGGTACTAAGCCAATTATCAAACTCATTCTGTCCCTAGCCAGAACAGATTTTGGGATTTGCTTGTTCATAGTTCTTAGGGGTTTATTCCTTTAAATGTAAACTTCAAACTTAGGTATTAACCAACACAGGAGTAGCTCTCCTAGGTACCTCCAGCCAAGTACATTTTTCTTATGACTTTACATGTAATTAATTTTGTAAGAAAGAGGTCAAAAAAACAGGCCAACATAAAAGCAGGAAGATCACCACCTGAGCTCGTGCTCAGACTAGTGAGCGATACCTCATCGTCTGTGTCCTGATACACACAGGAAATCATGTTTGACTCAAGTCCTGACAACTCTGCTGCTGCAGTGCCTGCTGCCAGCTACTCCTTGGACTTGTGTCTGTCCAGATCCCCAAGAGGTAAAGTTCTCAGAACTCACCAAATGCCACAGTTTCCAGCTACATTAGCAGAAGAAATGCTTTTCTGTTAGAGATACACACAAACATTTACATTTACATGTAAATAATATAGTGACATTACAGGCAATTCTGCCTTAGCATTTTCTCTACACTTTATTTAAAATAAGATATGCAATAACAGAAATATCCCATTTGCCAGTAAAATATTTCCATTTGCCCCTTTTATTCTCCCATAGGCTTAATTCATCTAGTGTGCACGAACTGTATTAAATTAGGTCCTGGGACAATCCAAATTACTGGCAATAAATTATCTTCCTGTCATAGGAGCTAATTTAACCATCTTAGATTGCTTCAGATAATTTGCAATTCTTAATTATTAACCATTAACAAGTCTCCTAATTTAACATGAAATATCCCTGTTATTAATCCAAGTAGTCAAATCCTCTAACAGTGACCTTCCTAAATCTGTAACTGCAACAGCTTGGTGGTTAGATTGGAAATTTCAAATCCAGGGTGGTAATTCCTCCCCACTTCCTTTCCCTGGTGCTGTGAACAGTCCTGTTGGAGGACTAAATCACAGACAATTGCCTTGGACTCTCTTTGCAGAGTTCCTACCAGAGTCTGCTGCTGAGACATGCGGTGTTCACAGCCTTACTGGAAAAAATCTGGACTGCAGATTTCATTCCTCCCTACTCTCGAATACCACTTTCTCTTGAGGGTGAGCATACAGAAGCATTGGCATTTCAAAGAGGCAATTGCTTAGGCTGGGTCAGAGTTACACACTGTGGTAACAGATCCAGCCAGTGAGAACCAGTATTTTCAGTTCACTGCAAAATTCAAGCACAGTCTCTTAACTACATTTGAGCTTTAAAACACTAATGGCCCATATTAAGCATTTAATACTAGAGCCTTTCAAGAGCTTTGCATGGAATTATCTAAAACAGCCTGCTGATAATTTCTGTTTTGGGGCAATGTACTCCAAGACACAATACTGCAAAAGATAGAAGAAAAACTGGTAATTGCTGTCTCCAGCCAATGAAGTAACCCTGACAGTAGAGAATTTTTTGACAAGTTAGTTCACACTGAGAAAACTATGAAAACAGAAAGGTATTAAATACAAGGTAAGGACAGATAAATCAGTTAGTCTGGATGGTATTCAACTTGAGTAAGGGAGTTAAATACCACCACTTGTATAAAGAGTGCCATGGGATTCTTCAAAGATTATTTCAGACTGTGAGTTGTGTTTCTGATCCACAACAAGGCATTTGCAGTAAACAGAGGACGGTGTTAATTTACCACACCCCACTGAATTACTGAATGAGTCCAACCCTGCTGTGACTGGGAAAAAATAATAGAACCTGACCATCCAGGTAAAGAATTACTTAAATGCATTGATTCTTCTGCCAGAATTCCTCCTTCATGAAAGCAATTTTTAATTTTTATGGGTACTATTAACCTTGTCTGGAACATACTACTAGGAAAAAAAAATGCAAGCTATCATCTAAAATGTGATGGGCTGTCATAGTGTAGCCTCACTGTAGAAGAGGAAAAAAGAACAAAACAGAGGAGCATTTTCTTCCTGCCCACCTCTTGTTCCTTTTTAAGGCTGTCCATCTCCTTACCCTTTGCCCTGTCCCAAATCCCCAGGCACTACTTTTTAAATCTCATGGTCCACACTCCCGAGCCTCATATTAAGTTGTTTCTGCTCAAAAAGCTCTAAATGTTTGCATCAACTTCCATGGCAAAGTCTCAACAGTGAAGAGGGTCAACAGTGAACAGGAAGCACAACTCAAGTGCTACCAAAGGTACCTTGCTAAAGACAGTATCCATAGTCAGCCAGTGGCTGCCTGAGCTTTGGTGCATGTTCCATAAGCAAACTAATTCTTGCCTTCAAATTAGTAAATATAAAGAAATTCTAAATACTGTCTCTGAATCTACACTACTGGGCAGATATATAGGCAGCTTGTAGCCCTCACAGTCAAATCAGCCCTTCACAAAGTGCCAAACAAAAGAAAAGTGTTATACTTAGTGTAACCCACGCCCCTACACTGCCCCCAAACACACACACACACACATACACTGCTCATGTGCTAGCGCTGACCCTACTCACATGCTCAGGCTTCCAGCAGAAGCAAAGTCTGTGCCAAGATTTGTAACTCTGCCCCCCTCCTACCACTGAGACCAGATACAGCCAGAGCTCACATGGGACAGAGGTTTGCACCATAGAGCATTCTTCCCTCAAAAGCAGGACAGGTAAATTAACAAAACTCTGCAAAATTACACATCAGATGTTCGTTTTTTTCAATGCTGCCAACTGTGTTCCCAGGCTCGAGAACGTATCTGCTTTTCAAGACTATTTTTTTTCTGTTTAAGGGAAACTTTGATTCCTAAAACAGAAATTCTTATTTCTTCCCTCTCTACCAATAACCACCTATATGTTCATAAATACAAGAAATTAACCTTTTTACTACAGACTTGCTTTTAGGGAAGGTAGGGAGAAGGAATTTTTTCCAGCCATGAATTAAAGAGGATCCTTGAAAAGAACAGAAGTTCATTGTGCAAGTAAGAGCTTGGAAACTCAAGTCTCCCAGGATCAGTCCTCCTTCACTTCAAGCTTAAAAGCTGCAAAAAATTGAAGCATAATCCCTGATGTTTCACTGTACTTGCAGGTCTAAAATGTTTGCCCTCTGAATATGCCAACACTGCAAATAACTGGGTAAGAAGCTGATCACTCTCTGGGTTTCAGGATAATTTATAGATACCCAAAGCATCTCACTGGTACATCCACACAGCAGTCAAATTGGTCTGTTTGTAAATGGTTTCATCTACCTGCCAGCAGAGAGATGAAAAAGAATATTGATAGCATAACTGGGCAGTTAGGTAAATTGGACAACTAAAATGACTCCAAATAATCTCTAAGTCTTTCCTATCCCCACAATAAAATTCATTAATCCTCTCTTTTGTACACAACCTTTGGCAGCCATGCAATTTTATTTGCAGCTGCCACTAGAAAAGTAGTAAAAGAGAAGGGAAGAAAATAGATTTTGAAAGTTGGCACTCATTCTGTGTAATTGTTTTTTTTCTGATTACAAACAGTGGAACCAGGACAGTACCAGGACAGTAACAATTTTTGATGTTACTGTTTTAAAGCTATTTGTTATGCATAAATCTGCTATTTGTTTTTCTAACATACTGGTTGTAATTTTCTAATTATTTCTGAGTTCTCATCTTTATGTTAGCATAAAAAACAGTAACACTTAACTTTTCTCCATAGCAATAATTGGGAATTTACAACCTCACATAGATATCCTGTCAACACAAACTGGATGTAAGCAAGTTTTAAAGTGAGTGGTAATCACCTTTTTAAGAAAAAACATAAAAAAGCTATCATACACATAAAAAGCTATCAAAGTTTCATATGAAGAAATAGTTTTATCCAAGACTGCATCATTAAGCAATTCAAACCTTAGTTATAAACTAATTTTAATTAAAGGTAATCTGACTAATTTCAACTAAGTAAAAATTTAAGTCAGACAACATATTTTTATCCATTTTCTAAAATACCCATCTCTTCTCCACAGTGGCTGATCAAACTTGCCAGTGAAAAACATTGTGAGTAGGCAACTTGTAATACAGCTATGGTTTATTTCTGTCAGAGGCTGACTGCTGAAGTGTGAAAGAAACTCATTAAAAACTTCTCACTGTGATTCTGCATTATAAGAAAAAAAAGAAAGAAAATACTTAATGAAGGGTACACTTAGCCTGAAGACACATTCATATTCTGCTTTTCATTTTACACTATTTCAGTAAGCAATCAAAAGACAGCAATTAGTCACAGAAACACTATTCATACTGGTCATACTGGGAGATTATACACTTCAGTACTGATTTTATGTTAATATTATGAAAGTAATGAGGGAGATCAAGATCATACAGCTAAATAAATAGAAGGATCTTTTACCTTAATCTTAAGACAAGATTCACCGCACATGGAACTTCACTGTATTCCTCACTAACAGCAGGCTGAGACTATTAGAGAAAAAAACAAAAAGTCTTGTAAAGGATGCCAAAGGGAAAAAAAAAAATCACAAAGAAACTTTCCATGCTAACAGTTTGAAGCTAGCGCAGAATATTTAACACATTCTCTAACTCTCAGAAACCCTTTAAACACTTTCAGTACACAGCCTATAATATAGCTGATACCAGTAAAATTGCCATATTTCAATTACAGAGAAACAAGTAATAAATAAAGCCTGCATTAAAGCACTGAATGTAGGAGCTTATAATCCACCTTGCACCAAAGCAGCACTTATCTATTGAATAATATGCACACAGTAAGAATTCCAAACTGCTACTCACATTATTTTTGTGTAACAGTTTTGGTTGTTAAGGAAGTCTTACATCTACCCATATGCAAGGAACTAGCAGCATATCAAAGCAGGTATCAAGCTCAGAGGATGTCTTCCGCAGAGAAAAATCAGAAACACTGATATCTTTCACCTTATCACTCCTCCCTCACACTGTGATATCCTCTCAGCTCTCAACTAAAATCTATATGAAGTCTCAAGCAAAAGTGTATCCTACATACAGAATGCACCAGGCTCCTCTACCCTACTATGATTTCATACCCAACTTGGCATACTGTCAGCAGTCACAGAACAGCCTGTTCAGAAGTTACAAAAGATTCAGAAGCCACAAAGGGTTCAGAAGCCCTCCCAAAATAAAAACTTGCATCACAAATTTCATTTGACTTTTTTTTTAACAATTTTCCATATCAAAGCCTCTTTTAAAAAAGTTACACAAGATCTGTATTTTATTATCTGGGTATTTTCAGCAAACGTTATTGAATTTTTGGAAAATTCTTTTTCACAATCACTAAAATGAGAGTGGGGTTTTTTCTGCTTCAATTAAATTCCTTCCATTCATATAAGCTACTATTATTTCTGCATCTTCAACAGACATGTTATGCCAGTATATAGGAATGTGGATCCCAAAGACCCAAGAGGCACACACCAACAGTGACAAGATGCACTAGTCTTAGTTCCAAGTCATCTTTAGAGCATTTAGTTCTAAGTCATCTTCTAGAGCATTTCAGGAAACAAAAATCAGCAGAAGACTTCAATCAGAGGGTTTGTTCTCTTTAATAAACTAAGCAACTTTTTTTATTATGAGTTACTTGTATAAGCCAGGTCGCAAGTAATAGAACTCTCAACATTTAAGACAGTAAGACTGTGTGGTGAAAGTCCTTTTTTTGTACCCTGCTTACATAAAGCACCCGACATGCTGAAGAGCTGTGTAAATTAGGTCTGCAGTGGAGACACTGGGGTCATCACAGGAGCTAACAGGACTAAATTTGGCAGGAAGCTGCTAGGCTTTTAGAAGATTTCTCTGACACCAATGAAAATCAGAAAATCTAAAATTGCAGGTGAAGTGGCAAGGGTCACCCACCCAAGGAACAGACATTTTTAAAGACCATTTAGTCTGTAAGCCATAATCCTATTAAACAATTGATTATAGTAGCAATGCTTCCCACACTTAGCACAGGGCCATGAAAATCTATACAGTATTTTATTCTTCTGAATTAATCTAATATGCCTCAGTACTGAACTATTTTACTGTGTTTGGAAGGAAATACTTTAATTATAAGCTACATGTCATGATATAGATACTAAGAAGAAAAATTTATTTGGAGATGTTCTGGCTACTCCAACACAGCCTTCATTATCCTTACAGACAGCAATTAGTGTGATCTAGTTACAAAGATTCATTAAAAACAGCCAAATTACCTATCTTCATGAATTCTCCTGGGCACAAACATAACGTGACTTTTAAATTCCTATCCATCTTATCCACTGTGTGCTGAAGTTCATTGTTACAGGCACAATGGCATAACAGCTCTATCCTCACAAGCACTTGCCATACAAGGCTGCAGAACAATACTCCCACTTCAATTCACATTTTTAACAGCAGACATGAAAAAGAAATCCCTTTACTCAAATGCTTAGAAGAAAAAAAAATTGATAAAGACATTTTTACCTCTGCGTTCTCCTCCTCTTTCAGTCTTCGTGACTGGAAAACAAATGCAGTGAGATATGAGCTATGCAGCTTTATGCAACAAAGATCCAGAAATACTAACAATTAACATAAAGACAGAATGTCTTTTAGAGTATAAATGTCTTGGCACAAACATAAGATACCTTTTCCTGAGAAATAGCAGCTTTGCCTTCCTCACTCTTCTCATCCATTTCATCATCACTCCATTCCCAGTCTCCATCTTCTGTTTTATGGAGGTGACCACTGGAACCTGGCACTCGTCTGACCTACCAAAACATTGTTTACTATTACACAGACATCTTTAGACTTTATTGGTGTTCTGGTTAATCAGCAATTATTTGCAATTTTTGTTCTGTGTGCTCTCATTAATTTGCTGCAGGAGCCACTAACATATTCTAATAATATCTGACCTTCTTAAGCCAGTGGTGTTTCGATGCCTTGCATCATATGAGCAGTGATCAACTTGGTTCTACATTCTGTTGGTTGGTGGCAGTGATGGAAAACACAAAACAGGGAAAAAAACTAAATATAAAAATCTGACTAGAAAAATTATGGTGTTTTTCAGCATAATGAAACTTCAAAGAAAGACTAAACTGGTATTAGCCCTGCTCTAAACCCCTGTGGTTTGCTGCAAACCATAGTGTGCAGAGAGATGCAGCATGGGACAAATTCCAGCTGCTTCTAAATCCCAGGTACCACAACAGCAAGATGCATGACATGAAAATAGTTTAGACCACTTCAAGTCTGAGACCATGAGCCTCCAAGGAAACTGTGATTCAGGCATTAATACAAGTTTTCCAAAGCTGATTTTCATAGAGAGCTAGGCTCTTATGCTATTCCTGTATTAAGTTTAAGCCAAGCACAATTTGGAGCTGGCTGGCCTGACACCACAAGAGCCTGAGCGATAGGAGCCTTCTTCCAAAACATTGTCCTGACACAAACAGGTATCTTGCTGTCTGTCTGGACTCTTTTCCACTCTTCACTTCCCAAACACCCACCTGCTCCTCCCCCTTCCCTCTTGCATATATAAGACTAAACCAAGAAGAAGGTGAAGTTTTCAGACCTCACCACAGTTCTGCATTTCCTTTGGTCCTTATGATATTCCTCCCTTACATTTCTTCCCTGTACAACTGAATTAGAGTGCCCTACTCAGTTTCTCTGTATTTTGCTCTCATTTGTAACTGAGAAGAGGGGAAACCTATGCAGGACACTGAGGGAATACCCTACTCCATCTCTTGATGGAAAAATTCTGCACAATTTTCCCTGTTTCCCATACCAAGCTCCTATTGGACCAATTTTAGCCTAGCTACCTCCATGCTTGGCAGAAGCAGCTCATGTGTGTTTGGGAGGGAGGACCAAGCAGACATCAAAGCAAGCAGTAGCACAGAAATTCTTTCTCAGCTGCAATCAGCCCAGGCACAATCAGTGGGCTCTTACTGTCTACATCATCAGGGATCAGCACAGACAAGGTAATCTAACAGGCAATGTGCCTGCTACTTGTGGATGTAATTTATTATCCTTCAAGGAGACTGAGGTAGGCATTGTTTAACAGCACAGGCATCTTCCAAATGGTTCTACGCAAACCTAGCAGAGGACATCATCCACAACTAAAACCATGCTTTTCCAGCACAATAGGATATATTGGTTTACAGACACATTCAAACACTGCATCGTGCACTAATCAGTATCTCCTTCTTCTTCTGCTTCCATTTTCAGTTGTTTTGAAGACTTATTCTAAACAGAATTATTTTAATGGGGCTTAATGATGCTTGCATCATTTGCAGAGAGGAGCGCATTTCAAGTTTTTAAATAGACTGCCTTTTAACAAAAAATAAACAAATGGCTCAAGTACAAAGCAAAATACCATGTTAAATTAAATTATTTTCTTGAGAGGTTTCTGAAAGCAGGAAAACAAGTTTACTGGTATGCTCTTTCAATCAGACTGATTCCCACCAACACACACGCTCACAGGAAAGAAATTATAATTTCAGCTAGAGCAAAGTACCCAACCTATTCAACTTTCAAAAATGTGAAGTTGTTGTCTGGAACATTTTTTTAATTGGTGTGTGTGCTTAACGCTTGCTTGGTGAACTAATTTGCACAATTTTTAGACTAACAAGCCTGGCTTTGATCACTTAGTTCTGGTTAAAGCCACAAAGAATCAGTCACATATGGAGGGCATGTACCCTACCTAGGTGAAGGAAAGACCATGAGTGGCACACCACGTCTGCAAATAAATTGTCTCTTTGCTCATCATAAACATCTCATTCTAGTATCAGATATTGGATGGAAATATACATAATTTATATAACATATTAAATTTCTGTTCTGGCTATCATTTGAGATACTAGTAGCAGACTGATACCACAGGCAGCATGCTTGTGTTTCACTCCAGTAGTAACAGTATTAAGGCAATTGAGAATATTCTATATATTTCTCCTGATACCCTGCTACAGGTCTTCCATTTTACAGAGAGAAATAAAGCAGCAAACAAAGGAAGCTATTTATATACAAGGGCACAAAGCAAAACCAGGACAGAGCATGGAACCTAAACAAACTTCTTGTGCATCTAGAAAAATAAGTAAGTTGGTTTACATTGCATGCAGTAATCATACAAATGTAATTTCCCCATCAGCTTCAGTCAAAATACACAGCATCAATAATTCCTTATGCTAGAATTGTATATCTCTCAGGAAGTATTTCAGAGGGAAAGGAAAACAAATTAAAACGTGCTCAATTTTAATTTGGATGTTACTGATTAAAAATCTAAATGATCATTCTAAATAGTAACTAAACTGAACCATAACTTTTGCTAATAAAGAAAACAATGAAAGTTCAGTTTTACAAGTCAAATTAATGCATATTAGAAAACATATTTCACAAAAGTCAGAAGACACAGAGAATAAAATATTACTTTGAATGACTGGCAGTTAAACTACAGCCAACACAAAAGCAGCTCGGAACATTGTAATGTACAATCAAAAGCTATTTCTAGAAGGAAAAGCTTAATAAGCGACTGTCAACATTACCACAGCTGTAGAAGAAAGACATTATGAACATTATGAATATCAGTTAAAACAGAGAATGTTGTACAAATCAGTGAGTGAAAAAAACCATGACCACCACATATTAAGCATTATATTAGTAGTAGTAGTAGGAGGAGTATTGCTGTATATGTTGTTCCTGGTTAAAGCTTATTTCAGAATTCAATACAGTCACAAAGATTTAAGTATAAATTAAGCTGCTGACAGAACTATTTATCCCCACCTTTTTAAAGTAGGATACAGATAATTTAACATTCCGTGCCAATAACACCATGCACGAGCTTTCCAGGAGAATGTGTGGTAACAGATGAATGGGGCAACTGTAAATCCCACCCAGTGAAGGTCAGGCCTAATCAGCCTGACAGAGAGAGAACTCCATCAGCAGAACGCAGAAGCTGCCACATTTCCCAAGGCTTGAAGAAAAGAAGGCTACAATGTAGAGAAGCGAAACATAAATTGTTGTCTTCAAGGCACTGATGTGCTCACTGTATGTAGATATTAGAGACTGGGGAAAGAAGAATCTATTATTCATTACTGATTCTTTAGCTGCTGCAATCTTTTGCAAGTTTATTTTTGTAAAGTGAACAGCGAAGGGAATGAATGCTTTCTGAACACTAAGAATTTTCTACTTCCTTATTCACAACTGCTCAAAACAGAAAAGAACTGGGCTCACTTACAGATTATTTTCTTTCAGTGTCTAAATTTAATAAATAAATAAGTAAAAAGCATACACTGTGGGATACCAGCGCACACTCATAAAGCATTACTGCATTTCATATATGGTACAACACATGATATTAGACTACATTACAAATCCAGTGTGTCAGTAAGAGCAGTATTATGCATCTACTGTATTTTTCCTCCTTCTGCAGGAAGATGACTGAACTAGTAACATTGACTTTCCCACTATCTGAAATATTTAAGGTATTCCTATTGAAGCTCTGGCAACTGAATATTTGCAATGGAGTCCTGAAGAGATTTAAACCAGCATTTTTAAACTTTGTTCCACGGAAAGAGTATGGTGACCTGAAAGCATGAGAAGTAAGATGCATTTGTGTAAGTAAAACTGAAGGCACTAATAAGCATTAGTATTGAGTATCATGGAAGGTGCCTTGCCACCCTCCATATACACGTAACAGAGAGCCCAAATTTAATTTGTTCCTGAATTCCTGGAGAGCAGCAAATGTGTAGATTCCACACACTTAAAGCACATCTGCAAAAGTCTTTGTGGAACCCTGACACTGCTTCCTAATTATTTCTAACTAGAGAAGAGTCAGTGCTGTTGTCCAGATTTTGCATTTGTGTATCTCTACAGAGGGCAAACTACACTTTTTTATTTTTAATTTTTAAACACATATCCTTCCAGAAATACTGCAGCTGGAGATAAAATTGTCCTTTATTTTACCACTGATTGTCTTTTATTTTACCACAGCTAGATATGCTAGTACAGTAGTGAAGATAGACCAAATCCCACATACCCCAGAGAGCAGTTATGACAAGGTGGTTATTTAAAAACCTCACCTTTTTCATTTTCTGCAGTCTGTCCTCATAAAAGCTTAAATTTGACTTTCAGGCAGAAAAAAAGAAAGACCAGTCAACTGATGCTGTATACCTTCACCTCACACTGGTTCTTACAGGAAACTGGACTCCCACTACTACACAAATCCCAGAAGATCTTATAGAAAAAATATACTCTTCAAAGTTTTAATAGTTACTTGGCAATTGATAAGGAGAGGGTTTTTGCACAGCCAGTGCTCCCCTCCTTTTTTTTAATCACAAGTTTCAAGAGCTTCACTTCTCATACAACTTCAAGAGAAGTATTTATAAAACCAGTTCCCATGCCAGTTCCATGTTAGTTATTTTATGGAAAGAACAGTGATGAGGAATAGGACATTACTGAATAGTTTTGGTTTCAGCACCACACTTTGCTCCATGTATTTTTCAAAAGAAATCACTAGACCAGTTCCTTCCATACACATCTTAAGCTTATAGAGCAAACAGATTTTATAATTTTTACCTTTCACCATCTTGCAAACCTCTCCTGAATGTTTCGTAAGACAAAAAAATAAATTTCCATCTCCACCCCTATGCATTTATTTTTTATTTCAATGCAACAAAGAAAATCAGCCTATCATTGTGCATTCAATTATGGTGCAAGTGTTTTGCTTAAAACAGTTACAGCTTTAATCACAGCTTAACTCCTGAGGTTAATGGCATGAAGTCACTTTCTACAATATATATTTAAGCAAAAGAACACTGTTCTTTTTGCATAAGAACACCTACACTGTAATCACATTTTTGCAAAAAAAAAAAATCCAAACCACAAAAACCCTGTGGTCCAAGACAGCACATGAATTCCCACATGTTCACATCATCCTTTGTTGAAGAGTTGAAGCACTACCTCAGGACAAGGCTGGTCCCCATCCAACCCAGTCTCACAGATCACGTGAACATCCTAACCCCTTCACTGCTGGCTATTCTTAAACTCCTCTGAATTCAGCATATTGTGAAGTCTTATTTCTATTGTGATGGAAGCCACAAAACTTCTGCAAGCCTGTATGTGCTTTATGCAATTCACACCCTTTGTTTTTCTCACCACAATTTATGCAGGCCATTGTTATTAATGGGATGTACCACTACCTCTGTAAAAAAACACTGTGGCAATCTGCTTTGTAGAACTCAAAAAGCAATATCACAGTAACTTGGTGTTAATATCCCCTCCTCTTAAACCAGTCTGAATGCTGCAAATATCATCATGGGAAAAAACCTTAGTCTTGTTTTTCTGCTACTTGGAAAAAAAGTTAGAATTTGCAGTGTTTCATACTCATACACAGAAACTATTGGAAAACTATTCCTATTCCTAGAGGAATCAATTACACTGGCAGCTTAAAGTCAAGAAATACAAGATCATTATATCTTTCTTCATGAAAGAATACTGAATACAGGAGACTGATAATTCTGCATTGAACAGGATTTCTTCAGCTTTCTACTGGATCTGGAAGAGCACCCTTTTTAAGGGATAACACAGCAGAAGTCAACAAAAACCAGATCTCTGTTAAAAAAAAAATAAAGACCATTTGCTTTAAATACTTATGGAAGTGGTTTGTTTTTATAAGCCAAGCAGTATCATGGTTACATGATGACAAGTGTGACGCCCAAAGGCATGGCCATCAGTTGAGAAGACTGCCATGAAATCTTACCTATGCTCCCAATTTAGAAATGAATACAGTGCAGCTGTCAGTGAGAGGAAAACAAAGACATTGTTAGCTGAAGAGAGACAGGATGAGGGAGCACATTCCTGCACTTCTAGAGGAAATTATGAGAAAATTACCAGTGTACCAAGTCCTCACCCGCTCTGGGGGATTCTTTGTCCAACACCCTCCCTCTTTCCACTATTCACCAATTTTTCTATTGCTGGGATAATGCTGCTCAGAGACAGCAAAATGAAGTGGCTCAAAGTAAGACACTATTTTGTCACCAAAACATCTTGTTTACAAGTGCAGGTATTCCCTGAACTGCTAATTCTGCTTTCCTTAAACATGAGGTTTTACCTAAATACTGCAACATACTTATTATATCTGCTTTCAGCCTGAGTCCAAAATTGGAATCTGATTTTGCTTTGAGAAATTGCAGTTTTGCTGAAATTCCAGTCACATGGGAAATGTGAAATTTAGTAACTCAGTATGATTTTTGGTTTTCAGACATTATTCCTCCTTTATTAGTTCCACTCCGTAAACTTCATTACTGAATGTTATTAGCTGCAAATAACTCTTTCACTCACATTTTAACAATAGTCCTTTCAGGCATGAACTTGTACCTGTGCTCAGGAGGATGTTTTCAATTAATTGTGCAGAGGAGATACATTGTTCCACAAAAGTGTCACTCCGCCTTGAACACAAGGAATCCCAAATGGCCGTCAGGCATGACCTGATGGCTAATTCACACATGCAGAGCGAGGCTCTTTTCTACCCTCTTTCTTTTCCCTGCCTGCTTCCCTCCACGCTTCCAATCAAATTAAGGTGCCAAGGCCAAGGGTACCTGGCAAGGATCAAAGAAAGCAAATCAAAGATACAGCAAATTGGTGAAGTAACTTAGTACTCTGAAAGATGATGAAGACAGATCCAGAGCTTTGGAGCTTTCTTTCCTGGCTGCTCAGATGAATGTGCATCATGATGGTGAATCACTACTAGAAGGCCTTCCACTAGAGGGATCACTAGAGCCACCTTGATAATCATAATTTTCCAATTCCACCATGCTTTTCTATCTTCCAAGCTGTTTACTTTCTTAACATAACCAGAGGTGAAAAGAGAGAAGACAAATACAGCCTGATGTAGAGCTTTCACTATTCAGTAGTAAAAAAACTCATAATAAGGTGGGTTTCACTGTCAGCATTAGAGACACAGTAAAGAATATTTAAGAAAACAGTATATTACTGTAGAATTCAAATAAGAAATTACTATGACTTTCACTTACTTTCAAACTCAGAAGCTTGAAAGTACCATTTCAAGGTGAAATTCTAATTTTTACCTTTTTCTATTTTCTCCAAGGTTTCCAATTGCTTATGTACATAAGAGAAATTACTGTAATACACATTCTGCATTCCACACAGATTTTAATGAGACCTGAATTTATTCAAGGTCTCTCTCAAATATTAAGGTGATCAAATGTAAACTTGAGTGTAGTTCTCCAAAAAAAGTCATAAATTAACATGAAAATAATTAACACAGTTCTGCAATTTTTATAAAATCCAATTTTCTAAAACCCCCAGTGTTTCTATTTTAGTCAGATATCAAGAAGCAGCATGCATTCAACCAGCCTACAGCGTTTAAAATCCCAGAGCTGGAGCAAGACTCGCAGCCTGTGAGTGCAGACTCAGCTCAGGCAGGATGGATCCTGCCGGACGCATGGCACTGGATGTGGCTGCCCTCTGCTGCCAGTAAATCCCACACTGCTGGAATGTGCATCCCTGATACTCCATTTCTCTTCCCATACTATCTGACTTTACCTGCAGATGAACTGTTTGAAAAACCTTCTCGAGGAGCTGTTTTTCAGAGCTAAACAGAACTGTTACTGTTCCAGACCTTGTTTCTGCTCTGCTGGCCTTAATCTACTTGTTCTGGTTAAAACCTTGAAGTTTTCAGCTCCAGACACAATTTTAACTCCTTGAGACAAGAGTACTTTTCAGCTAAATTAAGTCCTCTAGAGTATTACTGGGAAACACTATCTCAAGGATGTCCTTGTCACCTGTACTTCCCTTGCAGCTCACCCCAGGAACTTCCAAGAATATCATCAGTATCAAGCATAAGTGCAGGGGGAAAAGGAGTGTCAAAACAAATGACACACCCAATTTTTTTTTGGTACTGTACTTGTAAAAGCTTTACAGGGTGTAACAAGGAAAACACTTACTTTACACTTTCTTCAGTTCTTGAGACTGGGCTCTTTTTCTTTTTAATTTCTCCCTTTTTTTTTTTAATTTTCTTTTTAAACTATGAGGGCTAAATATTTAATTTCTCCATATAAAAGAAAAAATTCTCACATACCTATTCCATCAGTCTTTAGGCAAATGGTAACAGGTGGGAATGCTGCTTCTGAGCCACATGGCTTTTAGCGAATCCTCTTTGTAATTCATCTGCCTGCATGACTTTCCTGACAAACTTTCCAAAAATATACAAAATTACAAGTAATACACACTTCCACATCCTCTCAAAACTCCTTGTTACCTTTATGAACAAAGGCAGGCAGAAAGGCTGTCTCTTCCAGAAAGGAAACCCCATGACAGTAAGGCGACCCAAGCCAGCCAGCTGATGCTGCCTGTATTGACACAATACTGATTCAGCCTATAAACTGGGAAAATTATTAAATAAAAATGAATTCCATTGAGACATTTTCACTTAGGGAACCATTCCAAATCCAAGAGAAGCGATCTGGTATTGGATGTCATGCGAGTGAAATGTTTGATGTTTAATTTCTCAGAAGGTAAACAGGTAAAACCAGCACCTTGCTGCACATTTTCAGTAACAGAACACCAAATCCTTACAAAACAGGGCAATAAAATAGGATTATCTTCTGCTTATTTACAAGGCTTAATCCCTGATCACAGACTACCACCAGCATACACACCCAGAATTCCTTTATCCTGTCTTGATTCTTTAATCACGACTCCTTCAACAGCACTTGTAAGAAAATCCTCCTCCAGTTCTGCAAGTTTCAACAGCTTCGATAAATGCCAAATACTTAGAACTACTGCTCTAAGCAGAAAAGTTCCCAAAACACACCAACCCCCTGTCAGTCCATGTTCAAGATGTTTTTGAACAAGTCAACAGGTCACGAACGCAACATTAGCTAAGGAGCAGATCAATGCAGTCACACAAGAGACAGGGACTCACTGCAAAAATGAATTCTGAAGTGGAACCATGATGGCCCATGGACCAGAACATACCTTCCAATAGGGAAGAGGGCTACTTTTCAACAACTAAGATGAATCACATACAAGCTTTTAAACTCTGCCACAATAAGTAATCCAAGTTATTTTAGATATGCATATGGCTATTTGAAGTACAAAGGACCTCATCTAAGCCATGGTTTGTTTCAAAGGCCACTTATTTATGTAAAAATTAGATCCATTTGAAAAGGCACAAAATCCAACCTCACAAACAACCACACAGATGGTAAAAGCACACTATGAAAGAAAAGATGGACAAATTCATATAATGCATGAAGTTCCCTGCATCTAATGGCACAACTACATGGCAGCAAAAACATTAAGCTGTCTTCTTCCTTTACATGAAATGTTAAAACAAAGCTGGTGCAACTACATGTGTCTGTCCCTTAAAACACTTTCCAATTCTACTATCCACTAACGCAGGCACTGCTTTCTCATCATTTGAATTGCTGTCAAATTTATATTTGGACACTTAGAAGAAGTTATTAAATTTCCCTTCCAACAACTTCTTGAAAATAAAAAAATTACCTGACATGGTGTGAGTGGCAATTTCTCCTTTTTTTTTTTTAGTAATATTTAACCATATAAATACAGATATAAATACAGTTCCACTATTTTCTTTAAATTTTGTAGCAGTGTTCTGGATAACCTGAACAATTAATCCTCTGCAATGGAGGGCCCTCCCTCATACAAAGCCTTGCCAAACACATATTTATAGTTCAGCTACTGCCTTGCAGAAAAAGTGTTCCAGTATAACCCATGTCCCTTCCCTTTATATGTCAATATTACTTAAATAAGATTTTCTTAATCTGTAAAGAAAAGTTAATATACAATTATATTAACAATCTGAGCTCAGTTTCATGTTGCTCCCTGCTTTTCAGTTCAGCTGGAGTCCAGCTGTACTAACATCTCATCATCACTGGTGAGATGCATCTGTCAGATTAAATCCATTACTGAAGCACGGAAGGGCTGCACATGTATGTCTTGCTGAGGTGCAATCATGCTGTTATAGCTGTCCAAGAAATCTGGGATATAATGATATTTTTCTCATAAATGCAGCAGATTGATGATAACTTATGTAATGAAATATGACCATTACCTTAAAATAGCTGTACTGAGGAGCTAGAATTACTACCCATCCATAAGGGCATTTTTAGTGAAGTATTATAAAAGCTGGTATCACTGACACTAATCATCTCTTCATGCTGTCACAGGTTTTTCCCACTAACATACAACTCTCAGCTCTAAAAAAAGTTTCTACTACAAGCACAATGCAATATCACCATTCCAAAAATAGAATTCAAGCCCAATTATTGCTCAGATTTTTTTTTTACTAGCAGCCCTTCAGACAGCAATAAAATGAAATGCAGATACATGTTTTTCCCTGTTCACTTTGTAGAAGTGGCAGTCATGCAGGAGATTTTAAAAATCAAAAAACAGGATTATAAAACCATAAAATTGACCCAGGGCCTTTGGGCATACTGAGTACTTAGAGTTATAATTAATTTTTTAGTGTGACAAGATTTGAAAACTGACTGTGGAACTCTAAAAGCTGTTTCAAATTTCAAATTGCTCTCTTCCAATACAGCAATCCTAATTACAAATGAAACTTAGTGTTCAGCTCAAAAATAAAACTACTTCAGCACGTGTTAATAAATAGTGTATGTAAACTCTTGGTGGGCTGTTTTATGCCAGGAGTGCACACAGCCCTCACCCAAGCAGGACAGGGCAGGCTGTTCTACCATCACACCATCTAACCAGGCAGAGACATGGGGTGTCAGGGCTCCTACATTTATACCAATGACAAAACTGTGGTTCAGAGCATGTCCCTGCTTACCCAACCATACTTAGCTTGGACCATTCCTCATAGCCTTTTCTCCAGCTCTTCTTGACAGCAGCAATGCTCTCACAGGTGAGCAGTCCCATTAGTGAAACTCAGAATTGCCAATAAGAAGTTGCATGGTGTAACACTCATTCCTGTGGATCAGTACCAATATATATCTAACCAGGTCCTGCACAGGAAGAGGCAGGACACGCTCCTCCTGGGTAAGTGGCTCAGCATATCCTTAATTACTAGGCTAGGGCAAGCAAGAGGGACATAATTTAAAATTCAGCAGAATTAAAAGCAAATGAAACAATGGAACAGGGGAAACGTGCACAAACACATAGCTTACAATTCTAATGTTACAGTATTTTAAACACAAGGTGAAGATGTTGCTCAATTATCAAATTGGGGTTTAAAGCAGGACACATCTTTACAGCACCAAATGTTTTCCTCACACATACAAGAACTGTGTATTTGCTTTCAGGATTTCACAAACAGACCCGAACTCATATTTAGAAAAAAACAGATGCCAAGTATAAGCTATAAAGGCAGAAGCAAAACATGGGAACACTATGTCAAGAGAGAAGAATTTAAAGTTAAAACTAAACTGAGGCTGGAGCTCTGGGCAACAAGGCAAAGCAATTATACATTTGGTAAATGGAAGAAAAATTAGATTACTGCAGGGCAGATCTGACATCTGTACTAGCAGTTTTGCTACAGATCATTAGTCATAGGCATTTTACAGCAAGTGCCACAGAAGATAATTTAAGCAGTGATGACACCAGATCCTTCCTATCTATTACTCTAGTGATATTAGTTTTTCAATTACAGGGGTTACTTCTTCCAAGAGCAACCTCTTAGATATTTTACATGTTAATGTTTAAGCAACCAAACTCAACTTACACAAGCTTTTTAAACAAAACCCCAGAGTTTTATTATTAAAGTACATTTATATTTTATGGTGTCTTAAAACAGCAGCTACATGCACAGTTCTAACAAGTGAATTAAACTTTAAATCCCCAATGAATTTTAATTCTGTGTCCTTTTAAAATATAAATAATTTAGCATTTTCAGTAGCTAAAATCCAAATGTTTTTTCCATTTATGATGTAATTAAAGACATATTAATTTGTCTCCACAACTGTATAGCTTTGTTTTTGTAAGATTCACACCTCTTTCAAATTAGAAATAATTGTCAAAAAAGTAATTCAGAAATTATTTCTGGCGATGTACGGGAGGCTATCCTGCATTCCTTTCACAACTCCAAGTGCTATGTTATCTAAAGAAATATAAAGTATACGTGCGTGCATGCATGAGCTAACAGGCAGTCTCTAAAGCTGACCCGAGATGCAGCTGGGAGCAGGCACACGCTCTGGCAGGAGCCTGGCTGCTACCAGCACGCGTCTAGGTCCCTCCTGCGCCCCCGAGGCGCCAGCCGAGGAGCAGAGGACGGGCTTTCTCCGGCTGCATCCCGGTTCATGTGGGCATTGCTGCCACCGCACGGCCAAATCCTGAACTCCTCCTCCCCGCCTTGCAGGCGCGAACCTGCTCAGCACGACGCCCCTGCCACAAACCCTCTCAGCAGCCCTTCCTACTCCGGCCTCTCAGAGCCCACCCCCAAGGAGTTCCCAGAATTACCTCCATATGAACAAGATTCGAAGGAACTTGAAGCACTCAGATCTTGCTGACTGTCTCTTTCAAATGTGAGCCACCAGCTGTGAGAACATTTCAGTGTTGTACTCCCAAAGACAACAATCGTACAAGTGCTGGTCAGGGTAGCTGCAGCCCAACTGCCATGCCAACAAAGGCTGAAACAGCTCCTTTTCTAAAATACCCTCCTCAAAATATCCATACCCCAGCAAGCCTGCTTTTAGAAGGCTGGACTCAGCACACTACTGTGTCTGTCACCTGCAGAGGCTCGGCAGTCTCTGAGCAGGCACCTCACACTGAAGAGACATGGTGAGTTAAGGCACAAGAGAAAGGGAAAAGGGAGTTCAATAATTTTTCACACACAACAAACAGGAGTCTACATTCATTCCTGTTTCTTAGCTCTTATGAACAGCAGTTTCCTTCAATACTTACCTGTTACTATTTTTTTTTATTCTGCTGCACGTGACTTGGTAAGCTCATTTATACAAGAGCCAAAGGCACTGCAGAAATACAAGCATATGCCATAACTATGGGTTTAACTCTGTCACCTGTGGGATAAAGCTCCACTGGTCTGACAAACTCAACAGCACTCTTGCAGAGTTTTGACCTGACTTTTTGGGAATAACATTTGAAATAATCCAAAGAACCAGGCAGTTTTCAATAAATACCATTTAAAGTATCTTCCCCCTTTCCCTAGGTGATCAATGAAGATATGAACTGTGCAGTTTATTAATCTATATGTTTGCAGGTCACCTTTTTTCCCCACAACTACTTCACCTGTAGCTTTCTAAGAGGAAGTGAGAAAAAAATCATATAAAGTATGGCAAACATCATGTATCATTTTCACAAGGTCAAAAGGAAGTAAAAACGCCTCAGAGCTTCCTAGAGAAAACAAGGCTGCAGAAAACATTCATTCAACACTCACTATCTTTGAAGGACTATGGATCAGTTAGTCAACTAAAAATGTAAGGCAACTGAGGAGTCCCTGCTTTACCTTCCACACCAGTCAAGAAAAATATGTGAACG
This sequence comes from Ploceus nigricollis, assembly GCA_013399945.1. Taxonomy (NCBI): domain Eukaryota; kingdom Metazoa; phylum Chordata; class Aves; order Passeriformes; family Ploceidae; genus Ploceus; species Ploceus nigricollis. The sequence goes on along the minus strand of VXBC01004838.1, from coordinate 898,863 downwards.
CACTCACCTTTTTTGCTCTCTGTGCTATATTGGGTGTTCTAGTGAGCAGCTTTTCAATCAGGTATTCTCTATTCTGCAAAACCAACATTTGTTAAGTTAAAAATCAATACAAGGAAAGAAGACATTTCACATAGATTTTAAGGCAGAGCAAAATTTACTCATAGGGTTAAACGTTTTACCTTGGCTTTCTGGAAAAATTTGCATTTTAAAAGTTCTGCTGCTGTGGGCCTGAAAGATCAATAATAAATTAGAACAGAAAACAAAGACCCCTCTTAGTGAATACAGTACAAGACGTTAGTTAAATGGTACGTCTCTAATACTTTTGAATTAGTACTGTATGAATGGGGAATGAATGATCATAGCTACTGAATTAATTCACACAAATTCACTTACCACACATGTAAAAAATTAAGCCTCTCTATGGCAAAAATACCAAAAAGGAGAGAAAAAAAATCAGTCTCTTAAGCTGCCAATTATTCCCCTTTTTTGTTCAACACAAATGCATTTAACTTTAAAAAAAAACAAATAAGACAAAAAAAAAAAAAAAAACCCACAAATAAAAAAAAACAAACAAAAAAAAAGAAAAAACCACCACACAAAAAAGGCAGGTATTGCTTACTTCCCCAAATGACTCTATGAATACAACTAAAACTTTGCTCCACAGCAATAAAAGCATAATTACATTTTCCATACAGCAGCATCAGTACCTCCTATTGACATTCTTTTACCTCATTGATGTCAGAAGATATTGTCAAGAAACTATACTGTCACTATCAACATGATGCATAAACCAAAGAGTCATCGGGATGATCTTCCAATCAAATAGACAAATACAAACCAAAACAACAGCTGTAAGGTAAAAACTGACACACTTCATTTTTACTTGTAGTTCTGTTTAACTCTGTTTCAGCATTTCCAAGAGATAACCATAATCTCACAGCTACCAAAGTGATTCCAACAGCAGGTTTTGTCTCCCTAGCTTCAGGGATCCAAAAACTCACTAATCTAGCCAAAGCCAGACTCTGGTACTGAAGCAGACTCTGAAGAGAAAGTGAAGCATCTCTTGGGATGAGATAAAATCCTCCATCATTTCCATTAGGAGCCCATACCACCATCTAGGATTAATTTCGACACAGCTAAATTTAGGGAAGTCAAAATCTTCAAGACTCATAATTTCTAAGTAAACAGAAGCAACATCTGATCTAGTTTTCCATTTGAATTCCAGCAAGAGAGTGAATATAGAACAAACTAGGTAAAACAGTGAGAAAGCTTCCATTTGGAAGATCTCAATCTCAAAAAACCCCCAAAAATCTGACCTAGTTTATTTCTTTGAGGATAAATCTGTAAAGTAAGTGAGCAAAAGAGGGGTAGTATGTATGAGTAGTATGTAGGAGTAGTATGTAGGAGTCTGTATGTATATATCAGTTCATACCTGCAAGGAATAATGAAACAACTCCTGACATTAACAAAAAATTCAGTTTAGACACAGACAGTAGGTTCCATAGAGCACATATTTTTCTTCACCTCCAAAGCACCAAGCTCTACAATAAAGGAGTTCTGATCAGTGGTCCTGTGGAGACCACCAGCCTCCACAGTAATTCATACATGTATCTTGGATGAGCAAAAAGGAAGGGAAAACTATTTAAAAGAAAAACCAGCTTCTGTGCCAAAGTTTGAAAGTTCTCAAAGTACAGTACCATCACATCTCATAACAGGGCTATACACACTTAAAAGCTACATTTTACTAAGTTTTATCCAAACTAGTGTTCTCCATTCCTCTACCATTAATTATGCCAGATGCTTCTGAACTGGTCTGGACATGCTTTCTGGCCCTGTTTTTCCACGCAAGCTGCAGCAATGAACTGCAGCTGAGGACTGTGAGCAGCATCCCTGGCACTGGGGAGAGAAAGAAACACCCACAGAGATCCCCAAAAGAAAAACACCAGACTCTGAGACAGCAGCAGTGCAATGCCAGTCCTAGAATTTGCCACAAAGAGCAAGGACTTCTCCCACAGCTGACATAACGGCTGCTGGAGGGATCTCCATGTAAAATTACATCCTGGATTGTAAGAAATATGATGATCCCCCAGCATAAAAACAATTGCTCTATACCTGTTTCTACCTGAACATCTGTTTGCTGGTCTACTTGTTCCATTTAAGGCCATCCTGAGTATGAAGGTATTGCATGTGTTTTAATAAATGTATACATTTAAATAAGTACCTTAAACACCGATGCCTTCACTACATGTCAGGTAACTCAACATTATGTATTCAAGGAGACAAGGAAAACTCATTTTATTTACTTCTCATTACTTCATACCACTTTAATCTTGCCCTGAAAATTTCTAGATACAGGAAACTAAAAGAAGCTTGATTATCAAGATCTTGATTATCTATTGTTATTATTATTCCTATCTGTAAGCAGCCAAACTGCAGCACTAAGCTTAAAGCATCAGTATCAAGATTTATATCTCACTTCATATGAGAAATTAAGATGTAGAGCAAGGACTTTTGTTTGATCCACGTTTAATTCAATACTGTGTTTAAGTATAATTACATTAGGTTAACAATCAGAGGTAAACTTAAGTAACAGTAAAAAGGCAATTTCTTCTCTCCAGATGGAGGTGACTGAAGGCTACTATTTACAAAACTCAAACCATACGCGTCAAGATTGTATCACTGTAACTTAGTCTACATATTTTCAAAAATAATTCCATTTTACGTGGCAATAGTGACCTACCTTTTGGAAGGATCTTTTTGAAGGCATAATGAGATTAGTTTTCTAAAGGATTTGCCATACTTTTTCATCATCTCCTTGTCCTCTACACCTGTCTCTAAAGTGGGAGGGTCATTTTGAAGCGTTAGCATTAACACCTAAAATAAACCCAAAAACGAGGTGTCGTAAGCAGAACTAATTTGAAATGTAGAAATTAAAAGAGAAAAAATACTCCCCAGAATACATCTATTTAGATATCCTGAGTTGCTATTGAAAATTAAGTAGTACTAACTATCTAGCAGCATTAATAATACAGCTAACAGCATTAACAATTACAAAGTGATTGTTACTTTCATAGGAGGGTATTTGTGATAAGGTGCTGCTCCTGTTGCTAACTCAATGGCTGTTATCCCAAAACTCCACATATCGGCCTTGAAGTCATAACCTCGCACCTGAAACAGAACCAGAAGGGAAAACCAAGGTGGTAATGTCTCATGTTCCAAAATTAAAAGAAAATATGTTTTAAATTTTTGATTAGCATTAGAAATACCTGCTCCATTACTTCAGGGGCCATCCAACAGGGAGTACCAACAAATGTCTTCCTTACTTTGTTACGAGTAACATCACCTCCAGTTGCTAAAAATGCACTAACACCAAAATCTGGGAAAGAGGAGAAAAGTTGGAACCTGTTAAACTACCAATAACAAATCAAATGTTTTACATTTTAATAATAAAGTCAGTTCCTGAAGGTATGCTTATAGAAACTCTCCATTGCAAAGCTGACCTTTGCTCCACGACTCGCTGTTCATGAAATGCTATGGAATAGAAGGTATAGTTTTATCAGGGAAATCCACACTAAAACATCCTCAAGTTTAACTTCCCAGTATGTGTCTTTCTGGATAAAGTTGCAAAGGACTCCAGTACATCTGTCACCTAGAGTTTTCAAATATTCACTTTGTGCCAAGGTTTGCATCTGCTATTGTTCAAAGGCAAGGAAGGAACTTCTTCTGCATAGCAACTAATGAATGTGATTTGAACAAGAGAGAATACTATATGTAATTTCAATTCTTATGGGAATTTGAAAAACCAAAGACAATCAGAAAAGCCATCACTAATTTGTTCTTAATAGTAGACCAGGAGATGAATAGCTTTTTCCAAATTCTGAAATAGAAGAAGAAGAAAATAAAAAGGCTCAGTGTTCTGTTAATCTGTTACTACATCAATGACAGCTGTATGGGAGAGGTAGGCGTGTAAGTGGAAGAAAGAACAGGTTCCCAATGTATGTAGAAATACTGTCAGTTTTGAACGGAGCTATATGAAGAGCATTTTCAACTGTATTATTTACAACCCAGTTATACTGAAATAGAGTAGTTCACTACAGACTTAAATTTATTCCCTATTGCTTTCCTACTGTTACCTGATTTTAAGGTTGAAAAGAAAACACCTCCAGTAATTACAGAAAAATGTGGTTTTATCATTATTTGACACAGGTATATTAAAGCCCTTAAAATGATGTTTACGTGGTACTTTGAAAGCATTATTTATATAAAAATTACAGCTTCTGTCTATAGCCATTTTTATTACCAAGGGCTCTCAGTGCTCAGTCACCCACTATAGACTGTGGAAGGCCTGGCAGTGTGCTGGGGGAAAGGGCAGGTATCACCACCTGCTCCCATTGTTTTCCAGATAATCTGATACCACCCTGAGAGATGGGATATGAGCCTTGTTCTCACGAGACCAAATAATTCAGTTCTTACCGACTACAGCTCAAGAAGCACATCAATGCACTCAGAGGATGTTTAAGATGCTAAACTGTATACCACTGCCAGACAAATGGCAGATATGCCAAAATTAATTCTCAGTGAGATATATCTCATGCATCTCAGTGACTAGTAAACTTATCGTCAAAGTCCTTATGAAGGACAGTACACACAAATTGTTGGATCCCCAAGAACTATTACAATTACTTGCAGGAAAAAAATGAAATTAACAGAAAAATCAGTTTCTACCATTTGCAAGCTCTTTAAGGTGCATGGGTGAATCAAATCAAATATATAAGGAAGTTTTCTAATTCATCTTAATGTTTCGATGGGACACAGAGAAATACTGAATAATTTCTGAGTCAAGTATCATTAATCAAGAATCCTGAAATCTGAAACTGGGTAACTTGTGGCTACAGCACCCCAAAAGGAATAGTTTAAAGCCAATAGAAAAACTTTCCCCCTTGATATCAGTTGCCCCTGATCCAGCTGCAATTATCTTTTGCTTTTATTTACCTATTACTCTACCACCACCATTACCTGCTATTTGTACAGAGCCATCCTCACCCAGCAGAATGTTGCCAGCCTTCAAATCTCTGGAATATACAAACAGAGGTTAGCATGAAAACGCATACTGCACATTTTATGCAAACAAATAAATATTGCATACTGAATAGTTTCACAAGATAGCATTTTCAAATTTAAAACAGAAAAAGGAAGCTGATGTGTAAAATGTAACTGAATAGCATTAAATCAGAGTGTCGAACTCAAACTCTAACAAATTTTCACATATAAAAAGACCAGAATTCAGCTCTAGGATAAATGAGCAAAATTCAGGGATAGATTTTAAGAAAGTAGATATTTAGGTTCAAAGTCTGGTTTACCACCTTTTATAAATATAGTCTCACAAACTGAAAGCTTTCAGAGCTGTAAACCAAGAATTAATGCTTTTCCACAGCCAACTGCACCACTAATGAAAAAGAAAAGTTGAAAAAAATTTCTCCTCTTCAGAGAAGAGACATATCTTCAAAAGAGGTAAAAGTACTGTACATTTCTATCCAATTAAAGCAATTAAAACTCATGAATAGCAGACATATTTTGCTATAGGGTACAATGGTGAAAAGTTACTTGGCATTGAATATGTTCAGAATTTAGTATGTGTTTAAGAGTTAACAATATCCGTTTAACACACTATTCACATGTAATGTTCAGAAGAAAGCTTTGTGGTTGTTTTGGTTTGATTTGTTGGTTTGGTTTTTTTTAATAGAAACACGCACCCCATTCTTAATGCACAGTTTAAAACGCTCATAGAGAATCTACCATAACAATTAAGACTTGAGAAAATTAGCCTTTCCAAGTTTCATTGAATTTATATTACTACTGAAAGGTAACATAACCTCTTTCCTCATATATATATATATTTTTTAATATATATATATATACACACATATAAAAAATTTTGAAAACATCTCCAACTAACAAATGCCACCTGACACAGTATTCCCTGAATACTATACCACAGCATTCACCTCTAATGTACATGAGAAACTGAAGGCACAGTGTTTCAACTTCAACAGGACTTCTGCACAGTTTAAAAAACCCTAACCCTAACCCTAAATCTCAGATGTATCATATAGATCTCTCTTTTTATCTTAAAGTACTTTAAAAACACACAAGGGAAATTCACAAATTTGACCTCAAAGAGTCCTGTTATCCTTAAAAGGTCATGAATGTGCCCTTCGCAACAATATGAGCTTAATAGAATACTGTGAATTAAGGTCTGAGGCAGATCTTTGGCATTCCAAAACAGAAGTCAAGATAGCTATTCTTTATTTCTCCATTTATCTCAATTTTCTCTCTGCAAAAGGAGAAAATAGCTCTTGATTTACATCAGCAACAGTTCATTTATAAGATGAGACATAGGATGGACACAAAAAACAATTACTGTCCTACATCAGTACCACCTCCATTTCAGAGTCCCATCTGCAGCAAACCTGGTTTTTGGGTAAAAGATTCCCTTATCATAGGCTAATGCTTGAAACACACAATCTACTGCAGACACCTTCCTTAAAAGAAAAATTCTCCTCAATAAAATTAATAGGAAGGTCAGAACACACTTCTAGCAATCAAAGAGTGGGAACAACCTCTGGGTTCCTACAGCAGATATGGATATACCGTGCCAGGAGATCTGCACAATTTACATGGAGGAAGTCAGCGGAGAGAGATTATACAGAACACACGTTCTGTATAATAATATCATATCATATAATACACATTATAAAAAATAAATATATAATACATATTAGGTGCATATACAGTAAGATGCAGTTCCAGAGTACCAAACCCAGCTTCACATGTGGTCATAAAACGTCTGTAGAGCTGTAATAGATATTTACTGATTACCAGGAAAAAAAGTAGTTTTGCATTTTTGCAGGAGTCCAAGCACCCAAGATTACAGGTTTACTGTGCAACAATAACCAAGTCAGAAAACATATACCATAAACTAGAATCAGATTAGGTATCTGGAGCACCAGCAGGCACAGGACTACGGACCACAGTTCTGGCATGCTTATCACAGCACAAACCTATCCAAACTAGAAGAGAGAGACAGGATAAAGACCCAGGCAAACACGAAATATTAGTGACAAACTGCAACCAAGATTACAGCATCTGCCCAAGCACTATCACTTGATAATTACTGATCACATTTACAGAAGTGAAAGAAGCAATAAAACTTAGCCAAGCCACTGCAGCTGACCAGAATCAACAAGCTACAGTCAATTTTGAAAATGCTTTTCACCGTGTATATGCTCCTACCTGTGAATTTGCCCATTCCTGTGCAGATAGTCTAAGCCCTCCAAAACTTCTTTAAGAATTGTTGCTATTATGGGCTCTTCAAGTACACCATTTTTGTGCTCTCCTCTGTTGACAATATACTTTATTATATCAAGCATTGAACCTGTATTACAGATCCAGGAGACAAAAAAAGCATATACAAAGCATTATCATATCAGATTCCGTAGAAAGCTGTAAGTCTTCATTCTTTCTATGCTACTGCAATTTAAATCTTTGCATCTATGTGAAAATGCATCATGTAACTAGCTCTTAGAATAAAGCACACCACTAACCCACCCAATCGAAATACAGAGCACTGCTTTTTGTCAAAAATACGGTAATACTTAATGATCCATTAGAAAGATCTGTTAACATCTTGCAAAGCAACCACTAATTAAAAATTCAGGAGTACCCCATATTTAAACAGATATGTACTGCAAAGGTCTTGGTTTATTATTCAGTTTAGATCATGGTTCATGTGTTCACGATGTAAACATGCAGCTGCAAGACTGGAAGGAGACAAATGCAAACAAATGGTAACATTCCCAGTGACACACAGTTTGACATTGAACTTCAGTTATTATACACTTCAAGGCTTTTAATGGAAACATTTTGTTTTTATCCAAGCACTATTCAACAGCTCACAGTAAATTCCTGTCATGAATCACTTGTTTCTCTCATGCTCTATGCTTGCTTTTGCTTGAACTGGCCAATTCAACCAAATACGACACAAGTGCTAGGAGCACTTCCTCTCCTTGTTTTCCAGCATCATGGTGAAGCAGCCTGCTGCCATCAAGACTAATCTTGAACAACATCGTGTAACAACCAGGACCATCACATCTTATTCTCGGGCCTCTCTTTTCTAAACTACAAGCACATTAAAGTTCAGCCTCCTTTTTCCTCTTCCAGAACTAAATAAGAATTTTATACCAGTAACTATCATCATAAAAAATGCAATGAGTGTTTGGTTAGCTTAAGCAATTAAAAGGATGCGATATGTCTAATACTTGGCCTAGGATGGATCTTGCTTGAATAAGGAATGAGTAATACTCATTATGAAATCAGATATATATGCATTTTTATAAAAATACAGAGGATTCTAGAGAAATTCCATAAAAGATCACACTGACAGAATTTACTTAATTCCAATCAGTTTTCCCTACACAGCCTTAATAGAGAACTTTGATAAATTGGTTCAGAATGAAAATGAAATTCTGTTTATATAACTACTGTATTTCAGTAATACTTAGTCTGCCCTATGAATACAGATATACAAACTTTGTAAGCTTGCACATTCCTCCTTAACATGCCTACGTCTTGGGGTTCATCCTATGTAGTGTCTACCCCTTTCTCATTAGTTAGTTTAGATCAATGAACTCAAAGGTGGTACATTAGGAAAAAAAATCCTACAATTGCCTTGCAGCTAAACAAGTAAAACCAGTAACTTACCCCCACTTAATAGCTTCATAACCAGCCACAGTTCATCCTTCACCACAAAAGATGTGTAATAGGTCACCACATTAGGGTGATTGCACTGACTCATTGCTTGAATTTCTTTCTGTAAGAAATACAAAGCCCAAAACAACAGAGCCAGCTATCAGTTTTGCAAATATAAAGTTTAATTTCCAAAGTGAAATACTATAACAGAACTAAAGTATGTACAGAGTATGCATCAAGGCATTAAAACATTTCAATTTACCTAAAGATCTGCATGCAAGAAAAAACATTATTGCTAAGAACATGAGGGAAGTTTGGCCATGAGATACAGGCATAGCTACATCACTTTTCTCCTGAGAACAGCAAAGAAATTACTGTTAAAGTCTCAAATTAACAGTAAGCAATGAAGAATGAGTAGTCTCCAAGAGCTGAAGGTGTGGGTACAGGCTGGACAACAAAATGCAAGGAAAGGTCAAAATCTGCTGCATTTTCTGTTCAAAAGGGATATGAAGAGTAGAATGGGAGCAGGTAGGAAAGGAGAAAGGAAGCCATCAAACAAAGGACATAGCACCACTGGCTCAGCTACTGTGGGAGAGACAGGTAGACACCAGAGCCACACAATTAAATAGAAATAGAGAAAAAGCAATATTACGGGCCAAAAGTCATAGGAAACAATTGACTAGAGGAACACACAGTCACTAACAGATGCACAACGTGGCACTACCAAGTAACAGCATCTATGACACACCACAGCTGTACACATTAAGAATGACTGTCTTGTATCTGTTAATTCAAGCAGAGCTCTTTTTCTATTCACTCTTTCACGTAATTGTTCTGTAACACCTTTCTGGCCGCTCTCATTCTTCTGCCAGTCCTCTACACAGGAGCACGAGTCCTCTTCTGTACCACAGGGTTTGGCCTCACACCAATTTAAGCTGCCCCAACCCTACTTCTTCCTCTCTATCTCCAGCCACAGAGCCCCAATTCACTCTGGTGCTAGAGGACATGCTCCTCGAGGGTGAGCCAGTCTGGAAGCCAATCCAGCTAAAAAAACTCTTCCTCCTCTCCTCTCTCCCTGAAAAGCAACTGTTTGAGGTAGACTCTGTTTCTCTCTGACACAACAGCACTTGTGCAGGTCACGCACTACGCAGATCCCACTTAGGTTGATTAAAGCTGCCACAAATGCCATTTTCACCTTTAAACTTCATTTTAGCAATTGTTTGAAAGAGGTTTTTTGTTATTTGCAATGCACTCAAAATCACAGCTGGTTTCTAATAAAAAGTTAATTATATGTATTAAAGACTGGGATTTAATCTCGAGGTGCTTGTAGGTGACTATTAAAGTCAGGCTGTAGTTTGACACACATTTCAGCACGTTCTGCTGTCCAAAGTCCTCCTCCTTAGACAATTTCTGAACCCTGAAACACAGAAGGAAGAATGCTTGGATAATGAATCAATGAGCCTGAATAATAAGAGCAATTTGCAAGACAGCTCCCTGTCATCCCCCAGAAGACAGTAGGTGAAAGACAGAAGACAGACATGTGGAGTACATTTCCCTCTCCCAGAAGACATGTCATCTTAAACACAAGTCAAATTACTGCCTCATGTTCTTAATTCAGCTCCCCATTCCAAACTTTAACTGTAACTTCCCCAGTCCTGGTCACTATTTCATTTCTTACACTGTTTTATTATTTTCCCATGCTGGTAATATAACAGTGACTCAAAAAGTCCAGCTGACACCATTGGGCAAAAATGCATCTCATCTATTTTTTTCAGACTTTAATAATGAAGAAATGTAACTAATTGACTGAGATAAGCTTCACTATCATTAACTGAAAAGTGTTTTGAATATTTTACCTCCCTGCATCAACTCATGGGCAACAATTGAGCTACCACAGTAACCATTGCCAAAGGCACCTTGCGTCTCAGCTTTCATGACTTTTTTTTCAAAGAGTCTTTGCAAAACAAAAATAAACAAACAGAAAGCACCTCATGAGAGATAAGGGATGAAATTTTAGTCAGGAAAGAATGAATTCATTTCAGACTCGAAGTTCTAGAAAACTCCTATCACAAACAGAATAGTAAGCCTCCACAGACTTCATCTATTTGGCTGTGGCCCATGATGAGAACACGCACAGGTGAGAAAGAAAAGCATTCATTTAAAATGCACTGCCAGGGAAACAGCTTGCAGCAGAACATCCAGGAGAGCATGCTGGAGCCTTCTTCACATTTATGTCACCTCAGACATTCAACAGCAGCAAAGAAGTAACAGCAATTTAAGTCTCTTCCTCATCCCCTCTCTTCTCCCTGTCTTGCACCAGCACAGGCATCTGTGTGCTGCACCAGGCAATATGCCCAGGTTAAAAGCTAACCTCTTTCAGCCAGGTTATTCCTGATCTAGTTTCACTGAGCAGCTGCATAAAAATGTCTTTCAGCCTACGGGCAGGTGGGTGACACAGTTAATAAGCAACTGCGAGACAGCTCCTTTCTGTGCCGAGCTGCAGCAGCCAGGCCGGGCCCGGCTCCCGCCGGCCAGGCAGGTGCCACCACCCCGCGGGCCCGGCTCCCAGGGCCTCCTCCACACACGGCCGGGGGCTCCGGCACAGCTCCTGCCTCCGAGGGCAAGCACCGCAGAAACGCAAACAGCCCAGAAAATCCCTTCAACCAAACAACCATCCTACAGAACATTCTGGAGTTTGTGGACTTGAGGTCTTGATTGTTCTAAAAAACTGGAGGTAAAAGAATGGGGAAGATACCCAGTCAGGACAGTACCAAGGCGAGGACTTTTTCCTCGGCTTAGGGGGTAAAGTTACACTTAGGTTACAATAGTGAGAACAGAGGACATTGCAGGAAACAGAGTATCGAATTTCAGGAGTTCGGCAGTTTGTGTAACCTCAGTAATATTTAAACTCCCTCCCACACTGCCTTTCTATTTTAATTGACACTGGCCCAAATCCTAAGTCTGCTTACATGGGCACCAGGCTTGATGCATTTCCACTTCTCTGAAGGCCACACAGACAAGAATTTGTGAAGGGTGCCTGTGCACAGCATTCATAAGCACTCTGCACCATCATTTTAAAAAACAGCGTGTTCAGAGAATAGACAGTTTTAGAACATTCCTGTGCCAACAAAAACTGTTTCATCAGAAAAATAAGTGATTAAAAACTGATTAAACTCAAAATTTTTAGATTCAAATTCTGACAAAAACACAAGAACATTCTAAGTACTATCAACTGGAATGAAAATGCTAGTACAGTTGTAACAAGAGTTTTGAAGGTCAATTATGCCTTTTTCCACAAAAAGTCTCTATTTATCAAACAAAATTTTAAAGTTTCTCTAATAGAACTGAGTCATAAGTATACTGAACCTCACAGAAAAAAGTTAATTATGTATGTGTATGCATGCACATATGTGTACACACTTCTATAACTCTCCTAACCAGGAACCAGGAAAATCCCAATTCATGTTCAGATCAAAACAGATCAACAAATTAAAGAAACAAAAATCTGACCACAGAAAAGCAGAAATTTACTTATGTTATAAAATAAAAAAGATGGTATGGACAGCTGTCTTTGTACCAAAAGAAAGCAATATAAGACCAAAAATCCAAGACCTACTGCCTCATTTGACAGACAGCGGAGACATGTCAACAGTAAAGACACTCAAGCATTTGGCAAGGTAACTTTTTACAAGCTTGTAACTAACTGCAATCGTTTCTCCAGACCACAAGAATTTCTCTTGCAGATTTCTGGCAGTTTTGTCTGGTTTTGCTTGTTTGCTTGTAACATTTTAATTCTTAATTCCAGTATTAGTTCAAATTCTAACCAAAAATTTCCAATTCTGACCAATTTATCTTACAATTGTTAGTAATCATCTTTTTATAGAAATGTTCTTTGGGGAATGTAGCTGTTAATACATCATGCACAGCATCTCACCTTGGGCTTAAAGAGAGTTTATCTTTTGAGTTTTCAGTTGACAGAATCCTCACTACCTCAGAAGTAACTCCCACTACCACAATCCTCGTAAAAAGCACAACAATGTCGCATACAAGCGGTCACATAAACTGAAGGCGAATGCCATCCATCACCAGGGGAAGAGCATTTTGGGTCCTCCACTGTAAAAAAGCCATTTTATCTGAAGAAACTGGACGGACCATACCCTCTGTATCAAATTCAAGATAGCTTTTGCACTGGCAATTCCCTGCTGAGGAGATCATTTCCTTCAGAGGCAGGAATTTCTGCATTAGAAAAAGCCCACAGTCTCTAGGCTGTAGTATAACCTGTGGAACAGAAGAGAGTGTTCTCACTTTTAGAATGGTTTTCTGGCCTTCAAATCTTATTATGCTGCCTATATATAAACACACATTAGTCTTACAAGCACCTACCTAGGAGCATTAGAAAGCAATAGGTTTTGTGTTTCAATAGTTCTTTGTGAATTTTCTGGATTGACATAACCAGTGCAGAGGAAAAACTCTTGCAGTTCCTTTACAAATGGCTTCTTACAGGTCTCTTTCTTCTCTGATCAGTGGCCCAAACAAATAAAACTCTTCAAACATTCTTGTTATGGCTTATCCGATAAATGCATGTTACTAGCTTTAACAAGAGTTTCCTTGTGTAGATGGCAGCGTAGCCATTCCTCCTTTTCTCCTTAAAAGTTATCATTATTAAATGATCCAGCATGTTTTGGTGCTTTAGACATTTTAAGGAGACCTATTAAATTTTTTCTTCATATTTTTAATCAGTGTTTAACCAAAGGAAAATGTATCCCTCCTCAGTATTAAAAAAGACAGACAACCAGACAGCAATCACTTAAAAACTGAGCTTCCAGAAAACAAGAGTTTAGGGTATTCCTACAGTTATCCCAAGCTGATTATACCAAGATTAAAGTTTGCATATCTCATTTTTGTGACATGAAAAAATACACATTAAAAAATTATACCTTCAAGGAATAGTGTAAGTCTTTCAGATTATTTTCAAATCCTTCTCTCATATCCTGCATCAAATTCTACCCTCACTCTTGGACCAAGCAAAAACCAAAGTCAAAACAGAAGGTAAGTCTCCATGTAACATACTGCCCCTTTATTTACTTACAAGTAATTCATCCATACTGGTTTGGCATTTTTCTAAATTGATCCTCTTTATTGCTACACGTTCTTGCCTGGGTTTGCAGAGTGCTGCCTGGACAACTGCTGTAGCACCGCTACCTGAAAAAGGGCAGAAAAGGAACAGTCTGAGATTAACAGAGTTCAACAGATGAGTTAAACCAGTGATCAGCATGAGAAGCCCATACTGACAAAGAACTTCAAAGCTGCCCTTTATTCTTTTTTAGTGCTTTCCCCACATGCATACCTTTCCACTAGCAAGACACTTCTCCCATCTTTCAGATGGAAAAGAAAAACCTGAAAGTTTCTTTTCCATACACCACAGAAAATTCCAAAGCCAATGATTTCAAACGTGTGCTCATTTATCAAGACATAACCACCAACTCAATGCATTTCATAGTTCATTACACTTCTGTCTTTGGATACATCTGTTTTAATCAAGAACATGACCTGCACGGTTGATACATGGAGGGGTGGATACTGTGCTTTATCAAGTGTTATTTTTTTCTGTTCTTTTAGGTCAGTCCCTGTTTAACCAGGTTTTTTGTTCCCCTATCCAATGAATAGAAAAAAATCAGTAAACTGTACATGCCAAATCTTCTACAGTTCCACCAGTGTTCATGCTCATTCATCATGACTGGAGCAACACCCTACAAGGAGCATGCTGATCCTTGTGAAAAGCACAGGAGGCACAAGTACCACACCAACAGTGAGAAGATGCAGGTTACTGAATGGCCCAGCAGAGAAAGTCACTCATGTTTACTTGGCATGCAAATCACATATGGTCACACAACTATGCTGATAGCAAAGCCCAGGGGAATTGAACAAATGTGGGGGAAAGAAATAGAATAATTTTCTTGAGAATGCTTTATTTGTGAATCACATGAGTAAAAGGCATTGTTGCTTCTTTTATCAGGCACCCACTGGCATTGACCCAGTCAGTACTGCCTCACTAAATTAATGAAATGATTGCAAGTAATATTCAGAAGGAGTTTTGCTCAAGTTGCACATCTTGTTGCCACATCAAATATAGCAATGTGTGCTTCTTCAAATAATTACACTGTACTCATCCATGCAGAAATCTAAAAGCTCCCAACAAACTCTACCTATAATTCTAAATATTTCAATATAAGTTATGGATTTCTGGTAAGTTATTTGAGCAACATGTTATATTGGCCTGCTTATAAACTATGTTCTATTTATTTGGCATGTCCTAGATGAATACAAATTGTGAACAAAAAGCCTTTTGTTGTCAAGCTCCACAAACGTGGATTCAGTTACCAGCCGACTTAAGAACAATTGAGAGCTTTTCCCTCTGCTCATCTGAAAACAGCACCAACAATACCTCATGACTGAAAGTTATTGTACATGTTTTAATTGTTATTTGCTTAGCTATTTTCATGTATTGTTGGTTCACATGATGTTTTCACTCAAATCACAAAGCTTTTTAACTGTGTATGAATTTTGTGTCAAAATTCTGAGCTCATCTTCAAAAAAAAAAAAAAGTCTCTTTAAAAAATCTCTCAACAGGACTAACTAGTCAGGTTTCTGCAGGATGTGGTCACAGACAAATATTGACATGTCCTGTTCTGTCTGCTTACAGAACAAAGCCTTTAAAAATTCCAATAGTGTAGGTAATAAAAGAATTAAGAGATTTTAAAAATTAAATAAGATATCCCAAGGAAGAAACCACCAAGTCAGCACAATTCAGCTAAGGTAAGACTCATACACATCACTTTAATGAATTCATCGTTCAGTAGACTTCAAGACGCAAACCCTCTCATTACTTTTGACTACACAAACGTACATTGAAACAGGAGAAAGAGTATTTTTAGCTATTAAGTATACAGGAAAAAAGATCAAGATTTTCCTTATGTATCTATTTCATCTATGCCAGTAGTTTTATCTACTTGTAGAAAACAACCAAGATCTTTGCTTTTAAAATAGATTTGTATACAAAAGCCTCAAAATAGACAAACGAAGAAGCACACAGAGAATTTATTCACCCAATGCCAGGATAAAATCTTGACTACTTCCTCAAGTTAAATGACAGCAAGTAACACTTCAAAACATTTGCAAAAATTAAACTACAAAAAAAAGTCTATTTTTCTCTGTCTTCTTCTCTGACAGAGATGACTTGCAATGGGATGTTCTTCACCACATTGCTAACATGTGCTGAGAATGCAAAAAGCTTTTTAGGTTTAGAGTAAAGTCAATATACCTAGTTTCTTCTTTCTCTAGCTTTTCTAATTCTCTACACAATACACTAGTTTGAGAGCAAAGTCAATTTGTGCAGTCTTCTAAGTTGGACCTACTTACCTAAAAAACCTATTTGAAAAAGCAGTTTCACATACTGAAGTAGGAGCCAGACACTGAGTAGCTATATGTCTCCTTCCTCTTAAAGATGTTCTCTCCTTCTCTGGTTCACAAGGTGAACAAGCAGGGAGAGAGATAATGAAAACCTGCAGATTTCACATCTGGTCAAAAGACTCCTTTTGTTTCATCTACTAAACAAGGAGAAGGGTGAAGTGCTCCATAGGAGCAGCTATTACAGACCAGACTACCTAAATAAGCATTTCAGTTGAGAGATAACAGAATACAGAAGTAATGCAGTATCATACAGTGAAACTAAATTGTCACAAGCAACCATTAAGCATAAAAAATTAGGATCACAGAAGATGATTGCATAGAATAGATTACAGTCAACCATTCCTTGTCAGAAGGTAGGGCTTCTTCAGACACAGTGAGCCTTGCAAGTCTTCCAAAACCCTTAAAGCAGAGAATGCTAACTACAACATAACCAAAACATAGACTGGTTTAGCACCCAGTCTCTGTTCAGGAAACTGATATAGTATAATGAAAGCTCAGGTTGCATAAACCATGAAGCCTTTACATCCAGTTGCCTCCTGCAGGACAAAGCAAAAGGATTACCCACGGTCAGACTCAAAAAAAACCAGCTTTGTAAGAACAATGGGGTTTTTCCACTACTGGAAAAGTCATTCTGCTACAGACAAGTTCTCTTTGCTAATTTCAAAAGTTAGCAGTGAAACAATGCAATTTCAGACCACATCAAGATGCCTACTACTCCCATTTCACAACAGACAACACGTTAGAGTTTCATCTTATCCTGGTGTTTTTGCTGTCATCCTCTCTAGTGTCAGCACGCCCTTACAGCCAACCTGTCCCTTCATGCTACAGACCATGCACTCCCTACCATCCTCTCCTCAATGCAACAGAGCCATTAGAATTGCTTTTAACCATCTAGGTTCACACAATAGAAACTTTCTCAAGAGCTACTACATATGGCCACACTTCACCTCCTCTGAAAGGATGTAACCTAAAAGCAGTTTTCTGCATTCCACTTTGCAAATACTTCACAGAGAGCATATAAAAACTCCACAAATACTTATCTGGGATTTAAGCTTACCGGAACAAGCTCCTTCAAGTTCAAGTTCCTTCCTAAATTTGACAGAAAGGTATTTTTTCCTCTCTCCTTTTTTTTTTTTTAAATGAATTTAACCCTTGCAGAACCTGACTTGACAAAGAGAAGAAGGATATTTGACAATAACCTTTTAGTTTTAACTGCTCTCCATTAGTCAAGTCTCAAAAAGACAGTGAGGTGAGATGGTTGGACCATATCACTGGCATATTGTACATGCCCACATCCTTCATACAAGGATGTGACACTTCATTTATTCCATTATTGATAAAGGTCTGATACTCTCCACTTATCATGGCACAGTAACTGTATTCAAAATAGATCACAAACATTTTGTTTCAATTTTCTTCTTCTCCTTAAAAACAAAAGCCCATTAGCCCATAATGACTCATCAAGTCTCTCTTTCAGTGGCTCAGTGTTAGTCTCTACAGTATTTCAGCACAAACCTCTTTTAAAGATCTCTGCAGTTTAGGTCACTAACAAAAGAGACCTTCCCCAACACTACACTGGTTCTAATTTCTGAAGAGGAGGATGAAACTTGTTGATAATGGTAAGTTTTCTTGTTGACTAGATATCTGAAGGGCTAGAGAACAGTTGCAATTGGAGAAGACTAAATATCTTATCTCAGAATCTATGCAGTCTTATATACCAACCTATGCTTCCTGCATTTTTGTACACTTCTTCTGCTTCCCCAACCTACAGAAACCCCCTATCAATACTTAATCTCCCATGACATCCTAGTTCTGAAGAAGAGCCCCCTAGGTAACTCTTAAATGTAACTCCTATACAGTGTAATTGCAGGATTCCTTTTGCATGGAGCAGAATGCACTTGTGCACAAAAACTGTGCACAAATCTAGATTAGGTTTCAATTCATGAACACATGTGGAGTTTTTTTAATGTAATATACAAAGCACCTGTACTTATATACAAGCTTGGAAAGCTATGCTGTATGTGCATATTTCCAGCATTACTAAACGTGTATGAACCAATCAGCCCTTCAAAATATTCCATAGCAGCACTGGGCTGAATTAGTCTCTTCAGTTTCGAAAGAATTAATTCTGTTGGTGGCAAAGCAATACTTTTTGTTAACAAACAGACAACAAAGAATACTTAATTCCTTTTGGTTTCTAGATTTTTACCCCACAATACTCTAGACAACTTTCAATATTACTCACTTTCTTTCATATTACTTCCACTGATTAAAATAAGTTATAAATCAGCCAAGTAAAGCTCATTTACACCTCTATACTGAACTCTAAATCTTCCTGAAACTTAGCTTCTTCACAGACAATGAGCCATTATTTCCCTTTACATCTTCACATGACAAATACTTGAGTTCTTAAGAACCTCACAATAATCATGTAAATACAATTTATTAACAATTCCTGCTCACTTTGTGTTCTGAATTCATGCTGGGATCAAATCTCTCTCCTTAGAGCTCACTTGGATACTACTTTGCTTATCCTAGCAATTATGACATAATTCACTTAAGTACACTAAGTGTTACATGAAATCAATGCCCACACATAGAACTGCTACTTCTGCATTTTCGACATTCAACGATTGATCTCTTTAATTCCCCCATGAATTTGTTTTGCAATTGGACATTTAAAAAACATCATTATTACAGCTATAGAACCACTGGGTTATTCAGTTGTTGTATTTACCTTTTTGTGGGAAATACAAACACACACATTTAGCTTACACAAAATCTGAGATCCAGCTTATCCCATACTACTTTTTAAAAACCCATTGCATAAACAATCCAGAAAAACCTATCCAAATATGCTATACAGATATCTTAGTGATTGCAGAGAAGTCATAAATAGCCTAAATGTTGATGTCAAAATGATTATGCATTATAGAAAAGTTCTATGCAGGTGTT
Source organism: Ploceus nigricollis (assembly GCA_013399945.1). NCBI lineage: Eukaryota > Metazoa > Chordata > Aves > Passeriformes > Ploceidae > Ploceus > Ploceus nigricollis. Next base: position 879,690 of record VXBC01004838.1, on the reverse strand, counting down.
AAGACAACCTGTGCTAAGGCTAAGATAAAGCAAGTTTCAGCATTAACCAGATATCATATTCTCTATGCAGAAGGAAAAAGGTAGGGGGATTCACAATCAGCAATAAACCCTCACATGCATGAAAAACAGACACAGGAGGAAATGACCTAGCTTTCTGAGATATTCTCTTTATTTTCTCACTAAAATAGAAAAGAACTGGTTATAACAGATGTTTTGCCTAGATAAATTACAGAAAATATTTTGAGATTTGCTATGCTATAGATCCCTGTCAAATCTGCAGAACTGAATAAAATTTTCTGCCAGAAGCACATGAAATAGAACCACTTTCTTGAACACAGAGGGCTCTAGCATCAGAATACAGCAAACAAGTGTCAATCAGAAACTAATTATTAAGGAAATATGACAAATTGGAACTGTACAAGAAAGTAGAGAAGTTCCACCAATGATCTGGAAAATACAAGTCTTACTTTCCTCCATCAGAGAGCTCAGACACACTGTATTGCAGGATCTCTTCTGAAACATCTTTCTTATCTGAAGAATAATCAGCTATCACCAACAGCCATGGTTAAAAGAATTTTAGAGTTCTACTATCACTGACAAAGGTATTTAAGAAATCTGTGGCTAGAAAGTGAAACCAGCTGTATTTAGATCTTACATAGGTTTTTTTAATAGTGACTGTGTTCAGCTTTAAAATGAAATATCAGCCCAAGTGATGGCTTTTTGCTTTCAGACACTTTCTTGTTAAGACGACTTCTGCCTAGAGCCATACAGAGCTCATCAATTGTCAGCTTGATAAAATGCCATCAACACACTAAGATTAGACTGAAAAGTCCAAGGATGACCATTAACTATGTTTGGGGCATTCAAGTAAACCTGTCATGGAAATGTCAGCATCACAGCTGGTAAGGAAAACCTAAACAAAAACAGTTCACTATCCGTGGGTGTTATTTTCTCCCTGACTTGTCCTTTAAAACAGGTGAGTCATCTAAATAAAGTTGAAAGGGAACTGTCTAGGGAAACCCCCTATTATAAACATTACTCAAGATTAAATTCCTTTTGCTCTGCTCCACATCTCAAATATCTTCATAAGAAGTTTTATTTATAGGTGAGAAATGTCTATAAAAAAAAAAATCCACAATCACCACTATTTGAGACTTTAGAGTTATCAGAACTGGAATTTGCCTTGTGGAAATGTCAGGATAAGACTGGTGCAACCCGCAGGCCCTGCTCCTGACCCCTTCTGAAGTGGTTGGCATAACTAACGCGACTTTATAAGGCAGGAATTCTCTGTGACTGAACGGGTCACACATTCATTCCTTCCCTCATATTCTCAGGCACTGAAGGTCCTGTGAACCAAGTAGACAAACCAAATTGATTTCTCCTTCCTCTCCCTCCCAACTTCAAGATTCCTGAGAATCACTGTGATTAGTCCCTTCTGTACCAGCACTGAACATCCCAGGTCCCAGTACTGGTGACAAACCCATCACTGGGAAGTACAACAACATAGGGAAGACTAGAACGGCCCATAACATAAAGCACTTATAAGTCCTGAGTAAGGAACTTGGACTCAAGCTGCTGGTGGAGAGTGAGACCCAGGACCCTTGTGGCCAGAGATGCTTCCATCATCATCTGCTACCTCTGAGGACTGACTCATATCTTCCATATCATCTTCCAGTCTAGATTATGATTGTTATATTGACACATCAAAAAATGCATTGGATTTGTAGAGGGTTCCAGTGATTGGAAACAGTAAGATAAGTTGTACTATAAATTCTATGATACTTAGTTGATAAGAAATCATAAGTTAGGATGTAGTCAATAAGAAATCTTCAGTTGTCATATTATAAGTTCTCTATTATGCTACTTATAAATTGTTCTAAACAGATTCTGTTTGTAGAAATCCTGTGCCATTCTAGTCATAATTTCTATATTATAATAAGCATAGTATCTTGTTAAGAAAATAAAGCTTAAATTTTAATTACATTTTGGTAAATCGGCAAAATTATTCTGCTTACATATGCTAAAAGAGAAGGGTACGGGGGGTACAACCAATACATAGAAACTACTCAATAAATTCAACTGAACCTAAACCAAACAAGTAAATTAGCTAAAAATATTTAGTTCTGATCCAAAAAATGTTGAATCTCTCATAAAATATGCTACTTAAAACATATACAAATGTGAAATGCAAATAAAGTATCTCTGCTCCAGTTTGCAGAACTTAGGCTTTTCTCAGAAGTTCCATGGTTTTCAGGTCTGCTTGAGGTATCATAGAACCACTTTATACACCTAGTCTGCTCACACTCCCTTCACTGTCATGTTTCCAAAGCTGTGATTATGAAGTAAAATAAACCATAGCATTTTAAGAGCTTAATGAACTAAAGGGTATGAAACTGAACTGAGCAGTGAAAAGTCAAGTCCTATACCTGGAATGATCTCTCTTCTCAATCACATTATTTTCCATATGAACTACCATATTAAAAAGAAATAAGTGAAACATGTTATGTGTAAGAGCAAAATAAACTATGCTTTGTTTCAATACTAATTTTACCACAATTTACAGCAGTTGCAGAGCAGGAATTAGGAATTCAATACCACCAAGAAGCAGCATGTATCACATCACACAGCGAAGAGGGTGTTTAGCTGTACTCACCTAATGAATACCTAAAATGCCTTCACTTTCATATCAGCATATAAAGGTAACTTGTGAATTCACCAAACTTAAGGACTAGAAAATACACATGCCATTGAACAATGAGTAACATTACATGTTACAGTTCATTATTTGAAGAGATTTGAAGGAATACTTTTCTTTGGGCATAATGAAAAAAAAATTGCTATAAACTAGCTCAAAGGACAGAGGAGGGGAAGAAGAGCACTGAGGGACATGAGGCCTTCTCCAGTTATGGATAAACTGGAGAAATTGAGGAAAACTTTTTTTTACAAAAATGTTGTTTTGTAATCAGACCTACCTTGGCCTCCTTCAAAATGAGAAAGAATCCAACTTCACTCACACTTCAAAATTATTAGGGAAGAAGAAACAAGAAGTAGCAGCCTAAGACCTTGCAGTGGGCTCTTTGGCCCACGCTGCCGCTGCTCCTGCGGCCCAGCCGTGCTGCACATCTGCCCGGCACGCTGCAGGCAGGAGGCAGCTCCTGACGGACACACCATGCTGGGCTGCCATGGGATAAGGACAAATGTGGGTGTGCAGTACTCCATAGGAAGGTATCCAACAAACCCATACTCATTCTGCATTTTCCCAACAAAAAGCATGAAAAAGAGCAAAGGACACAACTTGATTAAGAATTTATGGATTTTATCTGCCATGCTATTATCCATTCATCCCCACTTGAAAAGAAACATGGATACTGATCATTTAATTCTCCCTGTTGTTTCATCATCAATATAGAAACCATTATTCAATATGCATACAACTCTAAAAATCTGGAAGGCAGAACCCATGCTGAAAATGTCTCTGCACAACTATAGGAGAACGTGGTATCTGGCATTCACTTTGGAACCAAAAGTAACCTTACCAGGGTACCATCAGAACTCCACAGAACTCCCTTATAAAAATAGGGCAAATTGAAGATTTGCTATGCTGAGTCAGATCTCCTGCCTAGAAAAAAGCTGTTAAAAAAGAATTACTATCCATTTCTGAAGTAGCACTATAAACAAATTCTGGTGTTGATATAGTTGGCATATTTTATTGTTTCTCATTTAGTTTGAAAGTAAACACTTGGAACAATTCTAATACCATGAATGCAGTATTTTCCAAGTATTCCGGATGTCACCACATAGTGCATCATTCTCTTCCAAGAATGAAAAACAGCAATCTACCAAAACAAAGGCATTATTGCTACTGTAGTGTCATAAAGATCTCTAATTAATACAGCAGTGTTGAGCTACAAATCTTCAGCTAGTTCACCCCAACAAAATGTGCCTCATAGAATTTGAGTCTACTGTGACCACACACTACAAGCAGAAAACTTACCTATTTCTTATATACTGCTTTTCATGAAACAATGGAAGAGTTGGAGCAATATTAATACTATCATATCATTACATTTTCATTAGGCGATTCTAATTAAATTCTAATGAGGTTCCTATTATTAGTCTGAAATGGCTTAGAGTCTGGAAGCACAAGACACTAAGAGGAATAAATGATAAGCTTAAATTCAGTCCCTGTAATAAAACGTCTTCAAAGCAAGAAAGTGAGAAGGAAAAAGCAACTTTATAATTAAATGGCTATGCTTCTGAGTCCAAATATGTTGCTTCTCAGAAGTCTAAAGCAATAGCTCAAGTTTATGCTCTTGTTCATATTGCTCCTAAAAGACAGAAAGCACAATCAATAAATACACAGTATTTTTCTTGTCAGTTAAATTAACTATTTTTGTACCACTACCCTGAACCAGGTATACTTGGCACATAAACATTCAATATGGATCTTGATTTTCAAGACTTTTAAGTACACAATTCTTCTGAAAGAATGATTAGGAACACAAAAAAGCTCCAAATTTTCAGTCTGCTCCAATTCTAATTTCTCTAAGTGCAGAAGCACAGCTCAAAAGCTATGTAATGATTATGTTACATCAGCCTATAGGACATTCTCAAGTTTCATCTATATTTAACTTACAATCAAAATACCTCAGAGGAATAATTAGGCTAATAAAATAATTCAGAAATTGTTATTTGTAAAGACAAAGGATTAATGGAGACAGCTAATTTATCATACTGAAGTTTCACTTCTTATAAGGAAAAAGAAACATTTTAGAGAGAATTCTTTCCTCAAGACTTTTTTACCATACCAGTCTCACCTCATTCTGCCTGATAATGTTCTTACATTTCTGCTGAATGATAATGTTCTTACACTCACAAGCTTCAACCATGAAACCGTTGTGCACATCCAAAGACTTTCAAACTTAGCAAGAAACAGTGAAAATTAGTAGAGCTGTAAGGATTGCATCCCACTGAAAAGGTTGTGCTATAAAAGGCAGAAATAAGGAAAATCCACTCATTGAATCCAGCTCATTCTTTATTTACACTGAGTAAGAAGTATCAACATACATTAAGTATGATGGGGGTGGGGGGAAACTCACTTTTAATTTTGGGCACCAGAAAATGTCCTAGTGACATATTTGTTTTCCAAGTGCTGCAAGCATAGTGCTCCCCTGCAACCCCAGCTCAGCAGTATCCCAGTGACTTCAGCAAACCCAGGAAGTTAAAAAGAGTAGCTAACTTGATTTTTAGGCCCCATTCTTTAAACATCAAGATTTACTATTATTACTGGGGGAAAAAAAAAAAAGCCTCTATCAACTGCTGCCTTACAGTTCCAAATTATTTCGCAAAGTCAAATGTGGGAAGAGAAAGAGAGCACCAAGGCAGTGCACATAAGAATTAAATATGACCCAGACAAGTAGCCACTATATGAGCCATCCACATCTCCTTTGCATGGAGAGCTAACTGTTTTTTCCCCCTCAAGCCAGTCAGAACAGATGTGGTTTTGTTTCCAGTTAACAAAGAGAAGCTCCATTTGACAAACAGATTCTGGAAAAAAAACAACTGGTCTAGGACCTAAGAGAAAGTGATTCTTCACAAAAAGAAAAAAAACTAAAGCAGTTTTTAAGTTGTTTCAGAACAACATCTGGCCCAATCTAAAACAGCTCTGCCAGATCTGAACTTAGCCCCTGCCATCAAAGCAGCGCTGGTTACAAGAAGTAGCTCTACTCTGAAGATGCAAAGCCTTGCTAATGTAACACTTAGCAAGGGGCAAAATCATGCAATCCCTTCAAATTTCTACACGCTCACCAGCAGAGCAGCTCCTCTTCTAACACTCAAGGAAATCCTGTGGAGCCAGGACTTTGCAGGTGCCAGAGGTATTGGGCCTTAACTGTAAGAAGAACTTGGAGGGAAAGGAAAGAGAAAGCATAGGGAGAAGAGAGCAACCAATAAGGAAGTAGGCAGATCAGAAGAGCAGGAAAGCATATTTTCTATAAATTATCATTACACAGCACCAGCCAACTGCCTGATGTGTTGATCTATGTTCCTTTACCCATACAGTAAACAAGGTAACTTTAAAACAAGGTTAATATCCTGGTTACTTCCAATCAGGAGAAACCCAAAGGAAGCTATTTATTTTTTCTTTTTTTTTTTTTTTTAATTTACATTAATTTTGTTTTAAAATTCACGAGATTATAAAAAAAAAGTTTGAACATTGAATCACTTTAAAGTTTTACTTCTATTGAACCAATGAAAACTACAGCTATGTACAGCCATGTCTACCATCTGGGTATTTCTACTGCACTTCCATTCAAAAAAAAAAAAAGAGCGAAGACAGGTCCCTTCCCCAACACTACCATGTGGAGACAAAGCAAATAATTAACAGCTTCGAGCTCTGTACAGCCTCATTAGCAGCACAGCACTGTGAATGTTCCACAAGGTGTTTTTAAATTGCACCATGACCACCTTTACCCTGGCAACTGAATTAAAAGCCACTCCTTATTAAAATACTAAATGGGGATTTAATATTTCCACCATTTCTACAGATGGTTATTAGAAGACAAAAAATCTCAACCAATTATTTCCCAAAACATAAAATTTAATTTACAAAATTAAACTCTTCCTGCCAAGCTGCAATTGTATTAACTTACAATTAGTATTACAAAGGCTGTATTTAATATGTGCATGCAAAATATGCTTAGGCTGCTGTATAACTTTTAAGATTTATTGGTAAGGAATAGAATTTACTTTGGAGCAGAATTAAGGCAGACACATTTTTCTTTTTACAAAAAGTTTTGGTAAAAAGACATTAGGTAGCATTAAGTATTACTTATCAAATTATGCAGATTCTCATGCAAGAATTATGGAGGTTTTGCAAGAGCAAATATGAAATTTTTCCATAGCTTTAGTTGTTAGTGTGGTATTTCATTCAGTACAGTGTGATTTACTTTACAGCACATACATAAAAACTACTGCAAAAGAAAGACCTTCAAATGTTAAAAAAAATCGTGATTCAGCACAGGGATACGAAATTTTGGAAAATGTTAATGAGACATGAGCATCTGATTAACAGAAGAACAACACAGAACCGTAATTTCACCTCTAACTATAGAGGCTTTTCAAAACAGTGTACGGCACTACCAACGTGAACATGGGTTCCTGAGGACCATAAACAGAGACAGTCAAAGATCTCTGGTAACAACAAATACAGGAGAATCTATTCTCTGTCAGACAGAGAACCATTAGCAATACATGCAGCAGGGGAGGGAAAAAAAAGTAAATAACATACCCTGGAAACACAACCAAGGACCCCAGAGCCATTTACCAAGAGTGGTTCTCAGGCTGCTTATAATAAGAACCATAAAATCAGCAGAACAGTGTCACATAGTAACTTGTTCTACTCAAAATCCCAACACACTTGACTTAGCAACACTGCACCTTATGAGGCAACACATCACAAGATATTTTTTAGCTCAAAATTAGAAAAAAAAAAAATAGACAAACACACAAGTTCAGCTAAGGTAACTTTTTAATGATTTGCAGCCAATATAGATAATCCGTCTCATAAAAACAACCCTTTATTTCAATCTAATTCTGGCTATTTCCCAGCCAAAATAATTTTCCAAGTCAGTTGCAGCAGGAGAGAAAAACATAATTTTATAATGGAAACTAGTACCCAAACTAATCACAAAATAATCCACTGCTTCTCCATAACAGAATCCACCTTCCATCAATGCAGGATGACAATAAGTTACATCTGGCAGAGAAGCATCAACTCCAAAGTAGTTTTCCAAAATAAAGCTGAAGCAACTTGATCATACCTAAACAAAAAAAATTAAAAAACCACCACCCAAAATAAAACAAAAAGCTGACCAAGATTTAATGCTGCTTTGTCTCATCCACATGATGTAGGGCTCATTAAAATTTGAAAGGGAGAAAGACGATTTTAAAAAAACTGAAAACTGAATAAAGGGTTAATGTTGATTACCATTTAAATGCTTGTTCAGTGAAGATCTATATTGCTTCTGAGGAAAAAAAAAGTCAAAAGTACATGACAAATTCAAAGAAATCTATTTCAGTTATTATATTCTGAATACTTGGTTATAAACCCAAACTGCTTACGAACACCTCTCACAGTATTGCTTTTTTAATCCAAGTCATATTCATCTTACAAAAAAAAAGACAAAAACCAACAAAATCCCCTCCACACATATTAAAATCCACTGAGCATTTTTATGCATTTAAATCTTAGAAAGAGATCTCCCAGGTCTTCACTAATTTAAATCTGGCTCTATCTTAATAGCAATTAGAGTTCTTATCTCTGTAACTACAGCCAGAAGGTTGGTTGGATCCTCCTTTCCTAACAATTAGGAATCCCCTTCTAACACCTAAGTGCTTTTATATATGGACAGCCTGTATTAATCTGAATTAATGTAAAAGTTTCCTCTTTATGCTATACATTTACAGAGAGAAATCAGAGTGTTTTTCTCCCACTCCAGAAAATATAAGCATCTAGGCATTAATCAGAAGAGCCTCTTCCTTGCATCAAACCTATCAATCACAAAGCCATACAGCAAGTCAAACAGGGAATCTGATCCAGCAGAAAACTGACCCGGCAGAAGAACTAGTTCGCTGTCAGATCAATGTGATCCTTTCAGCAGCTGCCTGTTAGAGCAGATTAAATGTATCATGAAACTGCACACAAAGAGTATACAGAGACCTGGCTAGCCACCGAAAAAATAAAGCAGACTCGGAATAACATCTCATAAGAATCACTCCTTAAAGCTAGTATTTTCTCCTCAGCAGTCACTTAAATCTCCCAGCCATCCTGAAGCATACAAGAGACAGAAAATGGAAAAAAAAGCTTTTTCATTGGAAATCCATATCATGTGGCCTTGATTTTCAACATAGCATGTGGCTAGACACAGATGAGCAATAAAAAGTGTTCATGTTCTCATAGAGAAGAAGAATAGAACTTCAACTGCTAAATCCAAGGGATGGAGATGGCCCACAAGACTAACAATTACTTTCATTTCATAACCTCCACCAAAACTTTTAAAAATTCCTAAAACAGCTATTCCTGTATCTCTGCTTTAGTTACCAAAGAATCTAAAGTCTATTCTGTCAGGAAGCATTGTGATAAACCTTTATGGTGTATCTTTCCTCCTGCAAAGCCCAAAATGGTGCTTCACTGCATTGTTATTTTTTCTCATTTAACTAGGAAAGGGTTGTTGTAACTGAACTCAACTGACATTACGCAGCTCCTCAGGGAGAAGTATGTGGTGCTTTCCAGAGGTGATCAGCTCTGTTTCAGCAAGAGGTAACTACTCCTGCTCACAACGCAATTAACCCTGGCATAGCGCATGCAATGCGCTGCTGCTGCTGCACTAAGTTCAGACTGTGTCATTCTCGCCTCCCTCCGACATAAAAAAGATTCTTTAAGAGTCCCTTACCATGTTCATTAAAACCAACAATATTCATCCTACAGCTCCAAAATGATGTTAGCATGTGGTCAAACACATGGAATTTACAGGGGCCTTGGTTTGGTTGGGTTTTTTTAGAAAGTGGGTGGGGAGTGTTCAGTTGGGGTTTTTACTATTTTTAATAGTATCCAGACTAAATTTAATCTCATAGTGAGTCTCCTGTAAACTAAGAGAACAAATAGAAGGTGTTAATGAAAAAAGACATGTTTGACTAAGCACAAGATTTTTTAGTCAAATGGTACGAAATAAATCTCAGCAACTTTCAAAGAAAGTAATGGAAGAAACCTAAGTTTACTGAAATTACAGCAGGCAAATTCAGTGTGTCCAAGAATCTGATTCAATACACCCTGACCTCAATTTAGTCCCTAGGCATTCAGTTAAATAACATCAATATTTAGGAGCACCCATAGGTAACTAGCAAAAAAGTTTTTCTACAGAACAGTATCTGCTACTCCGATTTAGCATCCACTTGTTCAGTGGATGTATATAAATATATATTAGCAGTTAGGATTACAGTTTACATATCAAAAGATACAAGCTTTTAAGCAGAAAGAATAAAGTGGAAAGGAGTTTTTTAAAGGAAATTCTCACACAGACATTCTACAGGTACTGTAACAGAAAACAACTATCGTTTAAGTAATTCATATGAATCATATTACATCCTAGACAAGGATTAATCCAACACCTTTGAGGCATTTTTCACCTTAGAAGAGGGATCTTCTCCTCAGCAAAGATTCACCTTTATGCTAGTAGAATCACTTCCACTTAGCTAACTTTGATCCATTCCCCAGACTGAGGAAGACACAGTCCTCTGTCCTGTAAACTCATAATTTTAGGGGGCCTCCACAGGCAACATCTGCTCAATACCGAACCAAGTCAGCCACCTCCAGGGACCTGAACACCTGAACCCTCATCCCTCCTTAGTGCCTATTCACAGCCTGGAAGTACAAACAGAAACACAAAGGTACCACCTGGGTCAACAAAAAGCCATCCCATTTTAAGGAAGAAGTACTTTTCTCAACTATTTTGTTTCAGGCTGTGGAAAATAAAAAAGCTTAATGACAAAGCTGAGTACACACAACTTCCAGATCGATAACATGCAGTTCTGGTTGTCATCAGCCTGACAACAATTAGCAATGAGTGTTATACTGAAGATAATCAACAGCATCAGCAGGCAAGTCACCTGGACTTTTCTCACCTAAGTGGCCTTATTTGTAAGAAACAGCAATCAGAGCTGGTCTTTGCCATCTGCAGTATTTGCTAGAAGTTTAAAATGTTACATACAAATAAAAGCAAGTTTTCCCAAAGTACATCATTAGCAGCAAGCAGCATCTAGGGCAAAAGATGAAAAACTTTCCATCGCACATACTTTCAACAACAGTCAGCATTCACAGAGTAAAATTCAAAATAATAATAAATAATAAATAAAATAATAATAATAATAAAGGGAATGGAGGCTGAACACATCTGATCTGCATTAGTTGGATACGTGAACAAAGTACTGAAGTACACAACCAATAAAGCCCCCTTCCTACAGGGACATGGGAGGGGGCCAGCAGACGGGTTAAACTTCACATGGCAAACCGGGTCAAAAGCAGGTTGGCCGGGGTGAAAACGAAGCTGTAATCCCCCGCTGGCCTTACGTGCCACCAACGGAGCACAAGCAGATGCGAACAAGATGAAACGGTGAGGGAGAAGAGGAAATAGTTTAAATATGTATATACGTATATATACTGATTAAGAGAGTGTTGTCACGTGAGCAGCAGATCTACGGGTGAGATCTACCTCCCCCATGAAAGCACCGGAAAAATGCAGAGTAATCTGAGCGGATGCACGCACATGTGCGCATCCACGGACACACACAGTGTAGACACACAAAGCGCATCTGCGGAGTTGCCAGAGTCCCAGCACAAGCCAGCAGGGCAAGGCTGGAGTGACGATGCACCGCAGGACAGCGGCACCTCTGCCGAGCCGCACCGGGCGGGGCGCGGCGGGTTTTAGCAGGAGCCGCCGCCCCCCGGGGCCGCCCGCTGCCGGGCGGATAAAGTTTGCAGCAGCCGCCGCTGCAGTGCCGGGTGCGTCCGCCGCAGTGAGCGAGCCCTGCCTGCGGGAGAGCGAGCGCCGGTAGGCCCGGAGCCGGCCGCGGCATCCTTGCCTTCCTTCCCCACCTCCACCCCGCCGCGCCCCTGCTCCACTGACCGATCACCTCCTGCAGCTCGTAGGCGTCCCTGCAGATGGGCCAGCCGGCGGCCGGGGCGGCGGGTGCGGGCGCCGGCTGGGGCTGCTGGACGTGGACCGGCGACTCGCTCTGCTCCGCCATGATGCTGCCGGAGCGCCCAGGC